>JAAFCE010008833.1:17902398-17973127 GCA_013389805.1 Trigoniulus corallinus
CCGTTTTGGCCTTCCTCTATCTCTGGTGCCCCCAATTACCAATGCCCCCAAGTCCCACAAATGGACCTAATAAGCCCCTCATCAAATGCCCACACCACCTCAACCAGTTGCCGCATCTCTTCCGTAATGTCTCACCCCCCGCTACCTCTAACGTAATGATTTCTACTTTGCCAGATCGTGACACCCCACTCATGTAGCATTGCATTTGCCATTCATGGTTCTTCCTAACTGCCAAACACTGAGCTAAACAGCATAGTGAGCCTGATGACGGCTCTGTAAACGTTACCCTTCGACTGTATTGGGACCCAGTGGTTGCACAGGACCCCCACTTGCCTGTCTCCACTTCAGCTATCCTGCATTAATCCTATGGGCCACGTCCTATGGGCCTGCATTAATCCTATGGCACACTTGCACCACTGGAATTCCCTTTCCCCCACAACGAATCTCACCTCCTTGCCGCTGGCCGCTAAAATTCAAAGCTAAGTGCTCAGTCTTCTTCATGTTCACCTTAAGACCCCCTCTTTCCATTGCTGTCTTAATGTCTTGTAGTAAGTGTATATATAAAGAAATTATTTTTTCCATTAAAAACATGTGAAACTGAGCAATTTATTTATATGTTCAAATTAGCAGCAAGCAGTTGACATTATTTATTAAGAACAATCAAAGAAAGTGCATAATTGCATGTTTAAGATCCTTGAAATACATGTAGCATCTGTGTTGTAGCAAACCATCCACTTGGGGCGCCACCGTATAAAACTATGACACGAAAGTCAATGGGAAAGGGGCGGAGCTGGTACTCCTTATAGACTTCATGGGCTAGGCGCACAATTATGAAAAGTAGTCGTTGAATTACCGTTTGTTAGAGGTTCCTCTTTATAACAATTCAATAAATGACAACTGAATTAGAAATTAAAGGTGGTTGTAAACACATTTTTTGTTTTCTGAGGCTAGATGGCATTGTGAGATGAATTGGAACAGCAAGCTGTGCAGTTCCCAAGATGAGTACTGTACCAAGGACTGTATTTCATGCCACGAATATTAATAAGAAAATGTTATTACCTGTACTGTTACACCTTTTGCAATTGGACATCAGTTACGAAGGGGGGAGAGAAAGTCAGGCTCTCGAAATTATATCGTTTTCTAAAATCATTTTCAATATTTCACTTAGGTTCATTTGGCCATTGTAGAGTCGGACACCCATTCTTGTCCGACAGCAATACATGGGGGAGCGGTTGTATTGCGTTGGACACACCAGTTCTTTTCTGATCACTGGAGTTAAGCGACGCAACCCCAGCTAGTACTAACATGGGTGGCCGCTTGAGAAAACTGCGAACCGCTAATACCCAAAAATCATCGCATCAGCGTAGTGTTTGTGCAGTCTCTGCATTAAAACTATACAGTGGACGGGGTCCTAACGGCCGTTGTATTTGATGGGTTCTAAGCAGTGCTGGATTTACCAGTAGGCTAAGTAGGCTGAAGCCTAGGGCCTTAACTGAAGCCTAGGGCTTCAAGTGGGCTTCAAAACTTAAGAAAAGGGCCTTAAAAAGGCTTGAAAAGGGGCGTCAAAATTGAAATAGCCTAGGGCCTAACAATATCTAAATCCGGCACTGGTTCTAAGAAACCAACGAAACAAACAAATTGGGATACAGAGACGATTTGTTGAACTGTTTCACACTCGCTTGACGGAAGTGGCACTCGGGGCTTCTCACCTGAAAGAAAGCCAGCCCGCTCAATCAAGTATCGAAAGATGCTGCCGCTGGCGCGATCCAGGCCAAAGCCTCCTAGGAGTCGAGGTAACCAAAAGTAGACGGAAGAGATAGTCGAGAGCAGGGCCGAAGGAAAGGATAAGGTCTTGGGTATTTTGGTTTGGTTATGCAGTAGTTTCAGCTATGAAGGCATTAATCAGTGCTGGGGGATTCCTACATTACGTGGTTCTGGACTGAAGATTTGTAATAGAAGTCACGCATGCTTCGTATTTAGCTGCGCAGTTCCCAATTGCCTGAATGAAAAAAGCAGCATATGAATGCTTGTTCAAAACTAATACAATTTGCATGTGTAGCTCCTAAATTTTCATTCCCCTTCCCCTAAACGTTTCATGCCTAGCAGGGGCTGATCAAGGGGAGAGCACTTCAAATAACGGGCGCCCCAAATATATTTAAATATTCAGAATCCCTTGTATAATTCCAGCTAGCAATGGCAATTGGTCCTCTTCTACCCGTTTGACAATGTCCCATGTTCAGTTTTTAGGCAACTGCAGATTGTACTGCAACTGTTGGACTGGCAGTATAGAAATGGGGATAGCAATGCAAAAATGCCTCATTAGTTCCAAAGTTGAATCATGCATCAGGCACTGCAGAGGGAGCAATTGCTGCACTGCTCCCCCTCTACATCCGCCCCTGATGTTTGCTTTTACTTTGCTCCACACTTGACAGAGTGGAAGGGAGCGGCTTATTGCGTTGGACACACCAGTTCTCGTCTGATCACTGAAGTTATGCAACATAGTAGTTTAAGGGTGGAAAGAGTGATATCCTTCTCTTTTCACCCGTTTACATCTGAAATTATAACTTACGTTATGGAAATATGTCACATATTGCTGATTATTAGCACCTACTAATCTGGCACGTTTTGCCTTCATATGATAGGTCACTACTCTTTAAGTTTGAGGTTCGTCTTTGAAAACCCTACGCCGAGGGTATTTCTGAATAGCCCATTGATGACAGCAGCGTCTTGAATCCACTTTCAGCTGTTCATGGCGTACCCTAAGGGTCCACTCTAAAGGAGCGTTTGCATGTTTAAGCAATTTGGGCAAATAAACTGAAACACTGAACATCATTCATTTGGCTTTTTGGTTTTCACAATTCAATTTGCACAAACTACATGGGCATGTAAACACACCGTAAGGATTCACTTTGAATGACTTAGGATCGATTTAGAGTGGATGAAGTGAAGACAGGCAAGTGGAGTCCTGTGTGATCGCAGTCCCAATAACGCTGAAGGCGAAATTCTACAGGGCAGTGGTTAGGCTGACTATGCTGTATGGATCAAAGTGTTGAGCAGTGAGGAAAAGCCACGGAAATAGAATGCAAATAGTTTAAATGCGAATGTTGAGGTACATGAGTGGGGTGTCGAGAGCACATAGAATTAGATATGAGTATATTAGGAGTAGGGGACATTGCGGAATAGATGAGAGAATAGATTGAGGTGATATGGGGATGTGATGAGAAGAGAAGGAGCTGGTTAGGTACATCACAGGGATGCAAGTTATTGGAAGAACCCACGGCAGAGGAAGACAAAAACATACATGGATGCAGGTTGTACGAAGTACTATATACGAGAATGTGTGGGGTGGATGGGGATCTAGTAGGAGATAGACGGGAGTGGATGGCCAGAACCTAACCTTGTCACAGGCGGGAGAAGGATATGATGAAAGCTAAAATCCATCTACTTTACTAATTTAAATTATTCCCTGCTGGAGGTCAATTACAGAAGCTGGCGAAGTGAAATTTTATCAACAAATATTGATATCCAAGAGATGTATACAACTTGTCATTTTTAATTATTATTAATAAAAATTTGTGTACAAAACGCATCACGATATGCTTCTGGTATAAATGTTAAAGATATCCCACAAAATTTAAATTTACAATATAAGGCGAGGGAGGGGGATTTGATAATGAGAGAATTTCAAATGAAACGACGTTGAAATTTTTTTCTCGATACAAAATGGCAGTGAATGTCAAATCCTTCGATGAAAATTGGCAACTGTGAATGGCATACTAAAAAATTTATCAGTTCATTTTATAATACTTTACACGACCCGATAGACGAATTTAGTAAGCACACGGGACCTACTGATCTATTAAGCACAACAGACACAGTGTTTAGTGCCCGCTGAAGTCATAATGCAGACCTGCATGCACATGTTCCCTCAAATTCCACCACCAATCATTAAACATAGTCGCTGCCAGGAATACTTTATCTATTCTATATCGATGTCCCCCATACATTTTAAATATATAATTTACATTTAATTCAGCACATCGTTAGGTAAGTGAGAGTCATCAGACAAAGATTTATTTAGCGATTTGTGAAACAACGGGAAAGCAACTGAGCACTTCATGGTGACAAGGAAGAATGCAATTTCAAGGAAATATATTTACTCATTCATCAGAAGATGAGCAAAAGGAAAATTAAGTTTAAAAGATCCTAAAGAGCTGGGCAAAGCTTTTGCTTTAAATGTCATCTATTAAAGCTGTTAATATATAACCAGATGGTAGGCTCAATTATCTTCTTACCTAACGATGAAGCTGAATGGTTTTAGATTTTTAGTTAAAAATTATTGAAAAATCACAAACCAATACCCCATATACGTTTTCCCAAAATTATAAAACATATTAAAAAAAGGCGCCATAAAAAATACCAAGGGGTTTTGCACCATGATTTCAAATGACTTATATACCTGAAGTATTTTTCACCTACAGTTCACACGGTCAAAAAAATACTTCCATTCAATATATTGTAACTTTTTGAAAAAAAAAATGGGCCAATTTTAAAATATTTGGCAGCATCATTTCTAGGACTTGAGCCTACTTCCACGTCAGATATGTAAGGCACTTACTTGTCCTAACTATACATTACACAGTGGTTTTAACGCAGATTAAATTCAGACAGACGTGTGCTGGGTTTCTGTTTTGGAATCTGTTTTTGTAGGTTCAGTTTCAATTTCACTCTTCAGAGGATGAGTTAAAGAATAATCCTCAGGTGGCAAGGATCCATTAAATTCAACATGGACCACCTTTTCACTAAAGAATAAAAATTAAAGTTATGCAATTAGAACAAAAGATTTGAGATTGAACACTAAACTAACTTCAACTTACTGTCCAGCAATTCGGCAATACATGCAGCAAACAATGATGAACATCACCAATAGTATAAAGCAAACGGTTACAGCACTCCAAAAACCGACTTGCAAAGGTTGCTCATATTGCCACCAAGGGATCAGATAGGGAGGATAAGTAGGCGGTGGTGGTCCCAACAGTGTAGGCATATATATAGTCCAAAAAGCACACTCAGTTTGTCGATAATCCCGCAACATACTCGAGTATAATGTACCATTGATGCTAAGATAGTTATAATAATGTGGTTGTACGGGCTGCCACGTGATGTAAGGCGCATTTTCAAATGTGGGGTTCCTAATGAAATCAGATACATGACACGTATTAAGATATATTTCCAAAGATCGAAAGTTGTAAGTCTAAATATGAACCACTCATCGACTTCACACCTGTATTTGGCAATATTGGCCCACATCCTCATCATGAGTTCACTCATTCTTCGATCATTGTCAGTCCATGCATATGGAAAGTTTCTTGCATCAATTTTCGGAAAATATTTATCCTCCAAAAATGGAGCACCCGTTATAAAATACCATTCCAAATTGTGCTTGATAGCTAGAAAAGTGATATCATAAGCGATTATAAGTGAAATGTGTTTTAGGCACCTTTGTTTTTCGGCGTATAAGTCGACTTTTTGAGACTAAAAATTGCAACCAAAAATACTAGGTCGACTTATAACAACGGTTATAAATTGATGATCATTTGAAATGTCGTAATTTGGGATGAAAGCAAAAATAAATGTAAGTAAAAATTTTTCCGTCATATATACATATACGACAGGTACACCATGGAAAAGAAAACCTTTGATCTGTATTATGAGTAAACAACTCCTCAACTCCTAACCCTTTGGTAGGGTCAGATACCCATCTTGTCCCTCAATGTACACAAGGTCGATATATTGGACAGTGCTTTTCCGCAGCCGGTTGCCGACCAAAGCTGCAACCCACTGCAAAGTAGAGAGGATTCTTTTACGTGCAAATGCCATTGTACACCACACGGAAAGGAAGGAAGGCACACTCGGGCATCGTCCTAGTCCGAAAGAAGCCAACCCACCTCAGTCTAGTATCGAACCTTGAACCACTGACGCAGTTACCGAATACGCTACCCACTGCGTCACTTACTCTTTTAATCAATTTCTGACAGGATGGTTAAGCGTGAAGGAAAGGTGTCAACTTATACGGCGAGTATATACTTAAACAAGGGAAACTAGTAAAAAAAATGACCTCGACTTATACCCCGCGTCGACCTGTACGCTGAGAAAATACGGTAGCGGCTTATTGCGATGGGCACACCAGTTCTCGTCTGATCACTGAAGTTAAGCAACCCAACCTCCATTTAGTACTGACATGAGTGGCCGCTTGGGAAAACTGGGTACTTCTAATACCCAAAAATCGTCGTATTAGTGTAGTGTCTGTTCAGTCTCTGCATTAGAACTATGCAGTGGGCGGGGCTCTAATGACCATTGCCGGATTTACCATTAGGCTAATTATGCTGAAGCCTAGGGCCTTAACATTTAGCGGGTTTCAAAACTTAAGAAAAGGGCCTCAAAATGGAAATAGCCTAGGGCCTCTCAATATCTAAATCCAGCACTGCTAATGACCTGCTAGTTTAAACACCAACGAAACAAAAAAAAAAGCTGGAAAATATGGTAAAAAAACAACCTAGCCAGGATGGAAGCTGCAATGACTCCACTGTTGTGTTTAGTAGATACATGTAGATCTTTACACCTTTATCTGCCAAGAGTTTTACCATTTTATCTACTGGAGCTTTGTACACTGCATCGGAGAGCATCTGCAAAATTTTGTATAACGTCCTATGAATACTCCTAAAACTCGAAAATAGTATCTTTTTCATATAAAACAATCATCACTTACGTTTACGTAACTGTCTCTTATTAATGATTCATTTTTAACATCTGCCCAATTTGTGTAAGCATACAAGATGGCATTTAACGCACCATTCTCGTTCAGTGTATAATTATACATTTTAAGATATTCGAGGATCTTCTGACGAAAGTAGACGTGATTTATTTGATAATTGACAACTGAGAGTCCTATGTCTTTCACTATAACAAAATAAGAAAAAAAAAGACTATTAAGAAAATTTATTTTTTGGTGACAACCTGTCTTGTACATGTTTCATACTCACACAGTATGTGAGCCCCTTCATCTCTTGTCACTCCAGTGACATACAGTTTACTGGTATCAAACTGTCCCCGCTTTATAATTTCTTCAGGTGCATCAGGCATAAAACGGTGCTGTTCTGGCATGGAAATGTTTTTGTCGACAACTGGTGCCCAAGCAAACATACCCAATTGCGGCTAAAAAGAAATTATTGTACGCATTTTACAACAATAGCATGACTGGTATCTAATCATACATTTTAAAATATTGATCACAACCCTGAAACAACAACTACTAACTGGTCCCTAAGGACTTCAAATGGGATCCTAATATTAGGCACTCAAGAGCATTAGCTCCTGAAAAGCATATGTAAAAAAAATTCGATGCACTCCAATAGTGAACTGCTCACTGTTGTCACTGCATGAAGTTTTAGTGTTGCTTAGTTATATTGATGTAGTTTTTATTTTAGGGACCTTAGTGCACAAAATTTGGGGCTTTATTATAAAAAGGTACCATTTTAACGGCTCACTTCCAAACCGTGTAAAAAAATCTGCATAATTATCAACAACGTGTTACAATCAAATGTGGGCAAGAAAGGAAATACCGAAAATGAGAATGCTAATACCCAATAATCGTCGCATTAGTGTAGTGTCTGTGCAGTATATGCATTAGAACTATACAGTGGACGGGTCTCTAATGACCTCGTAGTTGACGGGACCTTAAACTCCAACAAACAACAACCGAAAATGAGATTCATGTGGTGCTCTATACTGGTTCTATAGTGGTTCTCAACTGGTGGTCTGCTGAGCCCTGGCGCTCCGTAGCAGGACTTTCCGGGCTCCGCCGCACGAAGCACTGCGAATACCTGGGGCACCACAAACACTAGCTGTCTATCTATAGCTCTAGGTGTAGTTTGCGTCTTGCACTTACGTAGTTTTGTTCTCTCGCGACATTAAACTGGGAAGTGGTTAAAAACTGGAAGGATTTCTGGAACAAGCACTTGTTCCTAAAACATTCCATATTATATATTTGCTTACTGTCATTTCTGTACATGTTTAATTTTTCAATATTGCTTGATCAAATAGGGGCTCCGAGAACGAATTGACTGCCAGGTAAGGGCTCCGCGAAGGAACTGACTGCCAGATAAGAGCTCCGCGACTCCACATGGGTTGAGAATAGCTGCTCTATAGAGCCAACCTTGCCTGGTCTAGCGTATGTCAACAGGCGTATGACCTAGGACCCAAACATGCTGATGTTAAAGTGATTCTAACAAGGTCAGATGAATTTTAGGCGCCAGGCACATATAAATAACAAAATGTCGTAGTCAGTTAGTCGCTATCTTGTTTATAGGATTAATTTAAAATCAGGAAATTTAATGATTCATAAAACATCATTGTGGGAAGGGTTCTTTCCGCGCAGGTGACGCCATACACACCACATCATGGTTCTAGCTTTAAAGCTCTTACTTTTACGTTAAACTCCGTAAGTTCTCGTGGAGAACGGTTTCGTAAACATGAAACCAATCTTGCGGTCGACGTTGAATCGCATCCAACATATTCTGCAAAAACGCGGCTAGTGTTTCTTGCTCTTTCTAAATCTGTAATAATTCCCCAGTCAGCAACTGCAGCACCTCCCTGAGCAATTACAGCCTGAAATAAATCTGAAAACAGGAGCAGAATTCGGATATAGTAAATATCGGAACTTCGTAACAATGTAACCTTGTACCAAGTGATGACCAAATTTTTAGACATTAATTAAAAAGAAATAAATTTAGCAATATGAACACACAGGAAAAACTAAACTTAAAAGTATTAATGTTGAGCACCTGTGTTTTTACAGCAAACTGTTATTTGTAAGCCCTCTTCTGGTTTACAGACCGTTTCATCACTTTGTACAAAAATTTTTAAGTTTGAAGAAATTCTTGCTAACCTCTAGTCTGTGGCGAAAGCATGTGTAAGCCAGCACTAGCAGCTCCTGCATCCGGTCCAAACAGCGTCATTTTTAAAGGATTTCCAGAGAAAACGTCGATGTTGTTGTATACCCAACGAATGGCCAAGCTCTGATCTAGAATTCCGTAATTTCCTGGAGATTCGCCGTCCCCGGTACTGAAAAATCCTAAACATACCATTTGATCATGGATTTGAGGCCAAGGCACTACTATATATTGTCAAGGTAATATTTTTGCCAAACATACCTAGAGATCCTAACCGATAATTAAAAGTGACGACTACGACTCTCATAGCAGCAGCTAACATGTGCCCAGGGAAATAGGCTGCAGTTCCAGACTCGAATTCTCCACCGTGAATGTAAATCATTACAGGAAACTTTTCTCCATATTGTGATATCTAAACGAATTAAATCACAATGTTATTGAATTTATACTAATCAAATGTGATAATCAACGCTTGTTACTAACTGATGGTGTGAAGATATTGAGGTAGAGACAATTTTCATCAATAGGCACTGGGTTTCCAGTATTATCTTTCAGGCCTGGAGGTTGTGGACATGCGGGACGATAGGAAAATGCTTCAAGTCGATGCCACCGGTTGGTTGACATTGGAGGCTGAAATAGTTACAAATACATTTATAAATTAATAACATTTGCAAGAGTACTTTAGGAAACACACTTTTAGAGATTTCTCAAGCAGCACACTGATTTATCTGACGAAAATACGATACGTGGTCAAAGACGTACAATTAACTCAAAGAACCCTCATCTTCCAGGACAGAGGAGAAAAACAAATATTTTCGATCTAATTAAGTAGAAGGGCTGGATTGATAATTTGGAGGACACTAACTTGATTACTGCACTAATGTTGGTATCATTATTTCAACCGCCTTTCCCGCCTATGGATGAGTCGAGTACCTATTTGTTCTGCTGGAACGAGAACACACCAGGAAATTCTACCGACCTACATATGCATTTTATTCTATGTAGTAAGGGTTTTATTACGTGTAGCTACATCTCCCGATACAAGCCAGGTTCCCCAAAAGCCAGTTAACCCAAGTTCGATGCAACCATTAACTCACGAAGACAAACCCATCAACAGTATCAAAAATTTCTCTATTGTTTAAAGCAAAGCAAGGTCCGGTACCCAACTTGTCCCTCTGAATGGACACAAGGGTGATATATTGGACGGCGTCTTTTCGAGGCCCGCTGCCGACCAAAGCTTCTTATTTATCGTCGGTCTATTCGTTGGGGTACTCCACCGACACCAGAGGGTGACCTCCTACACCTGGAAATTTTGCCTCATCTACCAGTTGCATAGTAGAGAGGGTTACTTTACGTGCAAATGCCATCGTACACCACATGGGACCTCGGTTTTACTTCTCATCCGACGGAAGGCGCACTCGAGGTACCTCTCTCGCCTGAAAGATGCCAACCTACTTCAGTTCAGTATCGAACCAAGAACCACTGCCGCAATTACCGAGCATGCTATCCGCTGCTCCACAGAGGCCTCTACCTCTAAACAGAGGCCTCAGAGGTAGAGGCCACAGAGGCCTCTACCTCTAAACAAACACACTAGCGCAGTGGTGGCGAACCTTTTTTTGAAGACGGGTCACAATAACACGAAAAAACAACCAAAAAGTTGTCTGCGGGTCAGGCGCAAGCACTATTTAATTTTATGAATAAAAAAATTATTATTAATAATGAATAAATTAGTTTATTAAAGTAGTAAATAGAGAACATCATCATAATACCCTTATCCCACCTGTGGCAGGGTCGGGTCTGCAGGATCCAGCCCGCCAGGTCCCCATCCACCCCACACACACACACTATGAGACGATAAACTAGATATGATTCACGTTCGGGTCACTAAAAATTGCACGGAGGGTCACAGATTCGCCACCACTGCACTAGTGCTATGTATGTGCAGGCCCATAATTTTTATAAAAGTTTTCGCAACTTTAATGAAAAGTTCCAAATATTCTACAATGCGAATATGCTTTTAGCCAAATATTCTTCTTAACATGGTGTCTCTTAGAAAAATATACTTAATGCACATCTTTTATAATAATATATGATAGCGAACTAAGCATCTTTCTTTAGGCGATTATAATTATGAACTACGGTAGCATAAAAACGAGACATCAAGAAACACCACACATTTGCTAGCCCAGCTCTGCGAGATGTGAAAAATGCAGTAATTTTCCTCACGCATGGGGCGATCGTCTCGTGTGGATGACGATTTCACCTGCGCCTAAACGAACGAACTCTTCCTTATACGCCTTTTAGTCATCATTCATTCAATTTTGTGCCAGATTTCGAAACCAATACAGGTGTTAATGGTGAAAAATAAGCCAATCATCCACTTGTCAAATTGTCAAGCCATTATTCATTCAAATGGCCTATAGAGGGACAACTCATCACTGATTTCTAGAGGAGAAACAGGATCCATGACTGTTTTCGTTATTGCTTTTAGTTCAGCTATTACTGTACCTTCATATATCGAATACTTATTTTCTATTTCTATTTTACATTAACGGGTTGGGGAGTAAGCCAAGCAGCCGTAACAGGGGGAGTGGCGAATTGCGTTGGACACACCAGTTTTCGTCTGATCACTGAAGTTACGCAGCGCAACCCCAGCTAGTACTGACATGGGTGGCTGCTTGGGAAAACTGGGTACTGCTAATATCCAGAAATCGTCGCATCAGTGTAGTGTCTGTGCAGTTTCTGCATAAGAACTACTGTATGCTGTGGACGGGGCTCTAATGACCGTTGTAGTTGAAGGGCCCTAAAACACCAACAAACAACAACAAAAGATTGGATTGGATTAGTTTCGTGGGTTGGGGAGTAAGCCAGGCAGCCATAACAGGATGAACCCTTAAGAGGTTGCCCGCGGGAGATGAGGTGTAACAAGACATAGCCGTAACAAGACGACCCCTTAGGAGACTGCTCGTGGGAGAGGAGGAGGAGGTAGGTGTAGGGGATGTAGAGGTTGGGTTAATTTGCAACATCCAACGTTCCCTACCAACCACTCATGTTGGTACTAACGTGGGTTTGCGTTACTTAACTTCAGCAATCTCATGAGAAGTGGTATGTCCAACACAACTTGGCCGCACTAACTGGTGTGAACAACACAACTTATGATTGAAGTGATGGATTTCTTTTGGTTCATTGGCCTAGTGGCTAGTGGCCTAGTAATAAGATGCCAATCAAGCTGGGGGAAAGGGAGATAGATGTAATGTCAGAGGTTACATACCTGGGGGTTAAACTCACAAATGATAGGGGATACTTAAAAGCAATGGAGGAGAACATCATTTGTAAGCTAAAAAACAGAGAAGGATTAATAAGGAAACTGGCATTTGATTCATTCTCCAGGTATGAAATGGTTAGGGGCTTATGGAAAGCGGTAGCAGTGCCAGGGCTAACATATGGAAACGAGGTTCTGTGCATTAGTAAAAAGGTAATGGACGGTATGGAAGTAGCCCAAAGAAGGTTAGGTAGGATGGCATTAGGGGGAAATAGGTTTACAGCAGTTGAAGCAATACAGGGGGATATGGGATGGGCTACATTTGAACAGAGAGAAAAGGTTAGTAAGTTGGTGTACCTGTGCAGGATATGGGGGCTTCAAAAGGAAAATCCAGTATGGCAGGTAAATACATGGGTAAACGACATGAAGGTTTCCACTAACTGGGAGAGGAGGGTAAACAGAATATCAAAGAAGATAGGCATATCACTGCCCCCCAGGGAGGGCATGGAGGGGGCAATAACACTTCAAAGACTTGTGCAGGACAAAGTTAAGGAGTGGGGCTTGGATCAGTGGCGACAGGGGATGGAGGGAAGGACGGCAAAGAAATCGTTGAGGGTGTATGGGAACAAGCCTAACATAGAGAGGGAGGTAATTTATGACAACACGTGGGAGAGCTCACTTCTGTTTCGGGCAAGAGCTGGGTCACTGGAGACGAAACAGAGGATGGCAAAGATCACAGGTGGAGATGAGGGCTGTGGATTACGTGGGGACGAAGTGGAGGATTTTAGGCATGTGATACTGGCTTGTCCAGCGCTGGATCACTGCAGGAGGGGTTGGGGCACCCCCACCCTGGAAGAGGTTCTGGGGGTGGTGGGGTCTGGGGTGGAGCGGCTGGAATGGGTGCGGAAGGCAAAGGTGTTGCTTGGGTGCTGGTGGAGATCTAGGCAAAGTGGTCTAGCATGAAAAGTCTCCCTAGCAAGGTTTCCGTCACAAAGGATTGTATATTCATATTCATATTCATTGGTGTTTTAGGGCTCGTCAACTATAAGGCCATTAGAGCCCTGTCCACTGGGCAATTCTAATGCAGAAACTGCACAAGCACTACACTAATGCGACGCTTTTGGGTATTAACGGTGACCTGTTTTCCCAAACTGCCACTCATGTTAGTACCAGCTGGGGTTGCATTTGTTAATTTCAGTGATCAGACGCGAACTGGTGTGTTCAACGCAATAAGCCTCTCTCGGAATTGATGGTTCTACAGCTTCCTTCTCACCTGATGAATTACAATGTGACAAGTGTTTCTACATTAATGGGAGTCTGCTTGACAATCTTCACAGAGGTGATGACAGGTGTAAAGTGAGTTACTGAAAGTATCCAGGTGTCTGTCTTGACTACAGACATCATATTTAAATCAGTATTGCTTTCTTAACAAAGTTTAAAAAACATATTTGTTGTCAAATTCGGTTAATCCCTGGAGAGCTTAGATCCCCGAGTTGAGGAACGTCGCTCTAATTATTCCAGGAATCGAGTCCCTGTGGTTTAATCGTATCTGAATATCTGCCAAAGGTAGTTTGTTTACAAATTCATATGAAACTTTCATATGGAATTATTTTGTAATGTTGGGCCTACTGTACAATTCTGATAATAATCTAAGAGAAAAAAATAAAACGTACAATATTGAATGGGAATTTTGGGACATTAAATCAAAATGCAGAATTGGCATTGTCATTTCCGGCACTTCTGGTAACTTTAATACAGTATCTAGCAAAAAAAGGCGGTTTATTTAGCGGCCACTCAACTTCCATAATGATTTACAATTTGAACACTCAACACCTGACCTCATGCTGGGCTACCTGTTCATATGTTCTCCTGTTATTGATGTGGCTTTTTCAAACGGCCGTGAACATTCGTGAACAAGTTCACAGCCCCTAAGACATTAATAAAACAGTTTCTGAGAGGAACTTTAATCCCAATTTTAAACTTAAATTCACAGGGGCACAATCCTCGATAATAAGTACACTTTAAAGCAGGGGTGTCAAACATGCGGCCCTAGAAGCTTAGAGTTGCGGCCCTCACAACCGATATCATGTAGTAGGCCTATACATATGTAGCCTGCTACTCAGAGGCGTAACGAGAGAACGACAGTTGCCCCCGGCATAGTTGGAATGGGTTACCCGGTGCCATATTTTGATTAAATTAAAACGTTTGTTAAATACCATATCGAACCCGCCGTGGTGGCGTAGTGGTTAGCACGCTCGGCAACTACGCCAGTAGTTTTAGGTTCGATACTGGGCCGTGGTGGGTCGGCTTCTTTCGGGCGAGAGAGAAGCCGCGAGTGTGCCTTCTTTCGGATGAGAAGTAAAACCGAGGTCCCGTGTGGGTGTACGATGGCACTTGCACGTAAAAGAACCCTCTCTACTACGCAACGGGTAGATGAGGCAAAATTTCCAGGTGTAGGAGCTCGCCCCCCTGGCGTCGGTAGTATTCCCCAACGAACACTAGACCGACGATAAATAACCGTAGGGGTGCAGCTTTGGCCGGCAACCGGCTGCAGAAAAAGACTATGACCAATATATCACCCTGTGTCCATTCAGAGGGACAAATGGGTACCCGACCCTGCCATAGGCGGGAAAAGGGTTAGGAGTTGCTTTTTGCTTTGTTACATACCATATCGACAACTGTTTTTAAAAGCAAATTAAAAAAGGTCAGCACTGTATGACCCTCATAACAACGCACATGTTACGAGGTGGCCCTCAGGGTACCACAAGTTTTACATGCCTGCTGTATTTAACTCACACGTAAGCAACTCCTAACCCTTTTCCCGCCTACGGCAGGGTCGGGTTACCATCTTGTCCCTCTGAATGGACACAAGGGTAATACATTGGACAGTGTTTTTCTGCTGCCGGGTGCCGACCGAAGCTGCAATCCCTTTGTTTATTTATCTTCGTTCACCTGTTTGTTGGGAAATTCCACCGACGCCAAGGGCAGCTCCTTCACCTGGAAATTTTGCCTCATCTACTCGTTGCATAGTAGAGATGGTTCGTTCACCTGCAAATGCCATTGTACACCATACGAGACCTCGCTCCAGTATCGAACCTGGAACCACTGACGCAGTTACCGAGCACACTACCCAATGCGCCACCGAGGCAGGATTTATTTGACTCACTGGTTTTAAATATAAGGAAGAGTTATTCTGTGTGGCATTTTGAAGAAGAATAAATCTTCTGACTCACTAAGTACCATACTTGTTACAAAACAAAAACCACATTGTACTCAAGCATAAAAAGGCATTTTCACACACTAGCTACTTCCTACTGATGAATTTCAACCACTGGGAATACTGAGATATTCAATTTCTCCCATGCAATCTTAAATAATTGGCACAAAATGATCAATGCCAAATAATAAGAACCAGAAGACTCAAACAGAAAAAATAACCTTACTCTACTGGCTTCACTGTTTCCCTCAACTTCTGTATTATTACGTCAGAAGCTATGTTTCTACATTCTGATTACTGTACTTATTGGTGGCATAGTTGGGAGTATGCTAGGTAACTCCGTCAGTGGTTCTAGGTTCGCTACTAGACCGAGGTGAGTTGGCTTCTTGCGGACGACAGAGACGCTTCGAGTGCACCTTCCTTCGGATGAGAAGTAAAACAGACTTCCGGTATGGTGTGCGGTGGCATCTGCACGTACAAGAACTTTCTCTATTACGCAACGGATAGATGAGGCAAAATTCCCAAGTGTAGGAGTTCGCCCCTGACGTCAGTGGAGTGTGCTGTCTTAAAATTTCTTCAATAATATAATTTTATGTTGGGCATGACCCTGACTTCTGTTGCATTTCAGTTATTCTGCCATAGGTCAGGCACCATGCCATATTATAACCAACACAGCATTAATTTACCTGCCAAAAATTTCTATTCTGGTTGTATAATGCGGTGGTGAAACAGTGGGGTAGGCTGGCATCCCCCGACAGACAACTCAGCCAATATTTCCTGCGAGTTCCAGACGCCTGGCTGGGGTTCTCTAAGTCAGAGCATGTTCATTGGACCCGCAGACCCGACCCTGCCACAGGCGGGATGATGATGATGTAGGCTAGCCATTGGGCAATACTATTAGGACAAAGTTTTTCCCAAAAGTTGCATTTAACGTTTATGAATGTGATGTTGAGATATTTATTGGTAATTTCCTGCTTTATCAGTAACATCTGCATGTCCCGCACCCCCTAACTATCCCCCTGTTTATCTTAGTTCTCGTCTGATCCCTGAAGTTAAGCAACGCAACCCCAGTTAGTACTGACATGGGTGGCTGCTTGGGAAGACTGGGTACCGCTAGTATCCAAAAATCGTCGCATTATTGTAGTGTCTGTGCAGCCTCTGCATCAGAACTACACAGTGGACGGGGCTCTAATGACCTTGTAGTTGAATGGCCCTAAAACACCAACAAACAACAACAAACTGTTTATCTTTCCATTCTGTTAGTATCCCTCTGCTCTCCTTTTCTATACCCTTCAATTTCACATTGGCCCTTTCGAAAACATAGGCACCCGATCTTGCCATAGCGCTGTGAAAGGACTTACAATTACAAGGTCTACAAAAGTGCGGTAACACCTGTCTAAAACGGAACGGGATCATTCCAGTATTTTATTTTCGTTTTCATGGGGTTCCGTTTTTACAAAGGGTTCTATCAATAAAATACAAAAAATATAATCAATTTGGATTAGGATAATGAAATTTAAAATAAAAGTCTGTAAACAAAAAAGTTACTCTGCCTCCATAAGTCTATTAAAGTGCATTGTCGAGCCTTCACTATTGGGCAGCTCCGTGTGTATATGGCCTTAATGGTTCCTAGAACCTCGGTGCACGTGCAGTCACTTTCAAAATTAATGCCTGCATTGTACTGTATTATGTATAAAATAAACCGTCTTAGTCACGTTGCAAACGGTTCCCAAAAATTATTCCGTTTCCTCGTTAGGTTGTTTTCCGGTTTAGGGTATTATTTTAGGGAGCGGCGAGTTGCGTTGGACACACCAGTTCTCGTCTGATCACTGAAGTTAAGCAACGCAAGCCCAGTTAGTACTGACATGGGTGGTCGCTCGGGAAAGCTTGGTACTGCTAATACCCAATAATCGTCGCATTAGTGTAGTGTAGTGTCTGTGCAGTATATGCATTAGAACTATACAGTGGACGGGTCTCTAATGACCTCGTAGTTGACGGGACCTTAAACTCCAACAAATAACAAGGGTATTATTTTAAATAGGAAATTACTCCATTCCGAAATTTATTTTTCGTTTGTCCAGGTTTCCGGTTTATACAAGGTCCGGGTTAGGTAGGCGCCCGGGGGCGAGCTCCAACAACTGGAAATATTGCTCATCTACCCTGCGCATAGAAGAGAGGGTTCTTTTACGTGTAACTGCCATCGTACGCCACACGGGACATCGCAATCGGGGCATCTCTCTAGCCCGAAAGTAGCCAACCCACCTCGGTCCAGTATCAGGCCTAGAACCACTGACGCAGTTATCAAGCACGCTACCCACTGCGCCACCGAGGCGGCATTATAATAGAACCAACAAACAACACATTTAATCTGTAATTATAAACAATGCAATCTATAATTGCTTTGAATCAAAAATATGGACACGCCAGCCCCCGCGGGTGTGCCTGTTGCAGTTTTTGCTGTACTACAGAACCACTTAAGGATTATAAGGATAATTTCATATCTAAACTGGAAGCGGCCAACCATTCACCTTTGTCAACGTCAAATATGACACCCAATAAATACATATATGATGCTTAAAAGTAAAAAGTTCATTAACCTTTCACAGCATTCCCAGGAAAATGTACTATATAATTCGTTACCTTGAAACAAAGAGCAACAAATTTTAAAAGTACTGTAACATTTAATTCTTTTCAGGTGCTAATTCTGCCTTCTGGCAGGATAAGGTACTTATTTGTCCCTCTGATATCTGAAATAACTTGATGGCTTAATGCCACAACTAACTCTAGTCAGAATTTGTTTTACCGACAGTTCCTACGCCTGGAAATTTTTACCGATTTACACGTATCTTTTGCGCATCCCGGCTCGGTGGCGCAGTGGATTCGACACTGGACGGAGGTCGGTTGGAACCCTTCTTTCGGGCGAAACAGATGCCCCGAGTGAACCTCCCTCCGGATGAGAAGTTAAATCGAGGTCCCGTGTGGTGTACGATGGCGTTTGCACGTAAAACAACCTTCTCTGCTATGCAAGTTGCGTGTGCGGCCAAGTTGCGTCCTGTGCGGCCAAGTTGCGTCCTGTGCGGCCAAGATGCGTTCGTGCGGCCAAGTTGCGTTGTTGTGCGGCCAAGTTGCGTTCGTGCGGCCAAGTTGCGTTGGACAGTGCGGCCAAGTTGCGTTGGACAGTGCGGCCAAGTTGCGTTGGACACACCAGTTCCCGTTAGATCACTGAAGTTAAGCAGCGCACACCCACGTCAATACCAACTTGGGTGGTTGGTAAAGAACGTTGGGTGCTGCAAATTAACCCTCTTCCTTGTCCTTTCACCTACCTCCTCGTCTCCTTAGGGCAGCCTCCTAAGGGGTTGACCTGTTATGGCTGCCTGGCTTACACCCCAACCCACAAACTAATCAATCAATCAATATAGCAACGGGTAGATGAGACAAAATTTCCAGGTGTAGGAGCTCGCCCCCTGGTGTCGGTAGAATTCCCCAATGTACAGTACACCGACGATAAATAAGCATAGGGATTACAGTATAGCTTTGGTCGGCAAACGGCTGTGGAAAAACACTGTCCAACATATCATCTTGAGTCCATACAGAGAGACAAGATGGGTATCCATAGGCGGGGAAAAGGGTAAGGAGTTGCTTTGGTGTCATAGGTTAAAATGATAATTTGAAACGTCTAATTCACATAGTCCCAAACTGCATTAAACAATGTGTATTATTTCAATTGTAATCATATTGAAGTTAACAATGACTTCATGATAACTTCTTGATAATGCACCACCCTTATCGTCGTCATATCCTTGTCCCACCCATGGCAGAATCAGATCTTAACCGTTTAACCCTAATTCTAGGTTTTTAGTCTCCCCACTCTGCTCATTTCACTTCTCACATACGGTTACACGACGGTCACACTTGAACATTGGGCTAAAATCTAGGCCAAGTACTTACAATCCAGGTATTTTGAAAGTTCTTTCAAATACAGTTGTGCCACTTTCTGTTTGTCTGAGAGCCTAAAATCCCTAAAATGCAGTAAAGTTCACATGTAAAAGGACAGCTGGTTATTAACATTGGTCAAATAAGACTGTCCAAACTCTACTTCGCTAAGTTCCCACCATCTCCTTCACCTTCTCCTGTGGCCTTGTATTTCTACATTTTGTCAATGGCCGGTAAAGTATTTGGTACATCAGGATGGTAGGAGCTGCCTTCTATGAGCCAATTTCTCCCTTGCATGTTCTCCTCCTCTGGGTGGATAAATTAAGGTCATGGGTACGTAACGTTGCCATATCTGAAGCGCTAGTCTGATATTCACTACTAAGCAACACCTAACCCCTTCCCGCCTATGGCAGGGCCGGGTGCCCATCTTGTCCCTCTGAATGGACACAAGGGCGATATATTGGCCATAGGTTTCCTGCAGCGGGTTGCCGACCAAAGCTACAACCCCTATGCTTATTTATCGTCGGTCTACTGTTCAATTTTGGGGAATCCCACCGACGCCAGGGGGCGAGTGATATTCACTACTCTTTCTTTAAAATCTTCCAGCAGTGTAGACGACAGGTTCTGTCTATCGATGGGAGCGGCAAATTGCGTTGGACACACCAGTTCTCGTCTGATCACTGAAGTTAATGAATGCAACCCCAGTTAGTACTGACATGGGTGGCCACTTGGGAAACCTGGGTACCGCTAGTATTCAAAAATCGTCGCATTAGTGTAGTGTCTGTACAGCCTCTGTATAAGAACTACACTGTGGACGGGGCTCTAATGACCTTGTAGTTGAAGGGCCCTAAAACACTAACAAACAACTGTCTAACGATCGCTGTCAGGTCGTGGTCAAAACAAGAAATAATTTGCAATGCCTAGTAGCCCATCTAGAGCTAAAACAAGATAAATATCTGTTTGCAAACATTTCTAACATTATTCGCTACTTCTGTCTCCAGCCTAAAAGCAATGATAGGCTATATGAATTAAACCTCAAGTCTACAATCAAACAAAAAAACTAGCCAGGTGTCAGCCAATCTAACCGCCAAGCCCTGCTGATTTTAATTTTAGTCTATCTATTATTGGAGAGGGGGACAAAATCCAGCAATTAACGAATAACCGCCTTGGTGGCACAGAGGTAGTGTGATGGACTGGGGCAGAATGGCGAGATGATAAGACCAAATTGTTAAAAGGAGAAGTTACAAGAAAAAAAATGAGAGAATAGACTGAGGAACATGACACTGTGTGGAATTGCTGTTAGGAATAGAGAACCAACTCGGAGTTGCGGCCCTGCCATAGGCGGGATATGGATTATATTATTGTTAGTACTATTATACATTGGGCACAACAGCCTGATGATCTTCACTGAGCCAGCCTGCATGATTCAAGTCTTGCAGAATTCAAAAATAAACAACAGTCTTTTTTCTTGCCAAAAGTCTGTAATTTGTAAGCCTCACAATGACGCTGTCCTGTGGAAACCAAGGTCTGTGCCCAGTCTGAATCTTGATCCGCTATTACCCCTCCAACATTTAGGAAAGGGACCATTGTGGTAGTGGGGTGTTATGGTGCGGACAGGCATCATGTTGGTAGAAAGATAGAGGCTTGTGTGCAACTTTTCAGGGATTTAGTAGGCTCTAAGCTCTATTTTATGGATGATAATGCTGGTCCACATAGGGTCCAAATGGCAGATGAATATCTTTAAGGTGACGATATTCAGTGGGTTGATCGACAGCCAAATCTCTAGACTCGAGTCCTATTGAACATGTCTAGAATGCACTTGGGAGGGCAACTGCAAACCGTCAACTACCTCCCAGAACCATTCAGGTGCAGAGAAGTGCTTTTTTTCAGTTGACTGCTAATAACCAAATCATTGTAACAGCATAGTGTCTGTTTCGACTCTGCGTTAGAACTACGCAGTTGACGGGGCTCTAATGACCTTGTAGTTGAAGGGCCCTAAAGCACCAACACAACAAACAAATTAGTAAGGCAGAAAATCTAACACTCATAATGACTTATTCTTTGTGGTTTTAATATAAATAATTGTAATTCCTTTTGTTCTAGTTTACGAGTTCCGTAACTCGCTGGCCTTGAGAGTCCTAGGTTGAATATCCATCAAAAAAAGTTAAACTTGTGCTGCAAACGTTATCAACGGTCGTAAACGATTTTAAATATTGCGCACTTTCACCATGTCCATCTGACAAACATTTCCGACAGATTCGGCTTAAGTTTCTATAAGTTCATCCTATCAACGATTACAATATAAAATAAAATCTTCTGAAGGCAGTTCGTTTCGACCAAAATCATAATTATTAATAATTAGCAACATGTTACATTGGGTGCATAGACCAGTGGTTCTCAATCTTTTTGAAGTCGGGGAACACTAAACTGACATTTTACTAGCACGGAACACTTACAATTCAACATAAACTTTATAGCAGGTTGCACACCTTCTACACTTGGTACTTACTACATCATCATCATACCCTTACCCCCGCCTTTGCCCGGGTCGGGTCTGCGGGTTCTATCCCTCCACTCCCGTCTATCTCTCCCCCACTTCCCCGTCCACCCCACACACTGTCACGTCCTTACGGACAACCTGCTCCCACATCTGCTTTGGTCTCCCCCTGCCCCTGGTGCTACCGACCACCTGCATTCCTAGAATTAACCTAACGAGCTCCTCTTCCCCTCTTCTCATGACGTGTCCATACCACCTCAGCCTATTCTCCCTCATTTTTTCGGCTATGTCCACCACCCCAGGCTACCTCTAAAATGCTTATTCCTACTTCTGTCAGCTCTCGACACGCCACACATGTGCCACAGCATTCGAATCTCGGCTTCTCGCATTCTATTTACGTAGCTCTTCCTTACTGCCCAGCACTCTGATCCATAAAGCATAGCTGGTCTGACCACTGTCCTGTAGAACTTCCCTTTCAACTTGATTGGGATCCTCCTATCACACAGGACTCCGCTTGCCTGTCTCCACTTCAGTCACCCCCTCCTCCATTGATTCTGCGGGTCACATCAGAGTATCTCTCCATTTCTTTATTTGCGCATTAAATTTTTCTGTGGAACACTTGAAGTGGTTTCACGGAACACGCTTTGAGAACCAGTGTGCGTCTTTTTTTAGTTCGTTGGTGCTTTAGGGCCCTTCAACTACAAGGTCCGTAGAGTCCCGTCCACTGCGTAGTTATAATGCAGACACTGCACAGAAACTACACTAATGAGGCGATTTTTGGGTACTGACTGCACCCAGTTTTCCCAAGCGGCCACCCATGTCAGCACTAGCTGGGGTTGCGTTGCTTAACTTCAGTGATCAGACGAGAACTGGTGTGTCCAACGCAATAAGCCGCTCCCTCTAATATCTTTCAAGGTCCACAGGGTGGAACTCCACAGCTGGGAATTGAACACAATCAACCTGTACACCGCGCAGTTACTAAATCAAACCCTTCACTTGCTGGGAACTTTGCTGGAATTATTCGGAGGACACGTTGTTATCAATGTTAGTTCATGGTGGCTCTCCTTCTGACAGCTTAGTAACATGACCAGAACCCCATTAACTGAAGAGGTGTTTTAGCCAGGACATGATGAGCCAACAGTTGAGCAGGAAGCAATCAAATAACAGATATAATGAATTTTGTGGCACCCCTAGTACACCCCTAACACCGCATAAGGGGTTGAAAACTTCTTGTACAGTATTAGGATCATGTTTAGGATATGCGGTCGTGGCTTTTTCAAGGCCCCCAACTCCGTGTTTCCCAACCTTTTTTTGGCACTGTCCCACCTGAGCTCCTCCAAAATTCTGATGACCCTCATGGTGACACTAGATATTTCTTATTATTCAAAAAGTGAACTGTGTTTTACTGGATGAAGGCAAAGTGACATGTTCAGGACACAACCGGAAATTGTAAAGAAAAATATTATTAATTAAGTGATATATCAAAAAGTCATTCCTGAATCGCCCACCCCTTAACTTCAAATTGCCCTAATCTAAGACAAAACTAAGAAGAGTTCAACCCTTTTCCACTTTCTCTAATCATTTTCTCTCTTTCCATACTTTTAATTCCGGCTTTCTTGCTACTGTTTTTATTTCTGTTCTGACACACCGCAATTATGACAGGCCCTACCAAAAAGCAACCCCTAACCCTTTTCCTGCCTATGGCAGGGTCGGGTACCCATTTGTCCCTCTGAATGGACACAGGGCGATATATTGGTCATAGTTTTTACTGCAGCCGGTTGCCGGCCAAAGCTGCACCCCTACGCTTATTTATCGTCGGTCTAGTGTTCGTTGGGGAATGCTACCGACGCCAGGGGGCGAGCTCCTACACCTGGAAATTTTGACTCATCTACCCGTTGCGTAGTAGAGAGGGTTCTTTTACGTGCAAATGCCATCGTACACCCACAGGCCCTACCATAGGCGAATAATTCATTTTCTGAAGACAGACATAGTTTCTAACATATCAAGCATCTGTAACAGGTACAACTGTAGTCCTCTACCTACACCGTTTTGGTTTTGTTACAAATTTCTTGCGAGCAGTAAATTTGATGAATTCCTCGTTTTCAGCAATGCGCTCCAGGGGAACTTAGGGTTGCATTATATAATATTATGCTCACCAACAGGTGTAGACAACCATCAACATTCCTAACCCTTTCCTTGCCTATGTAGGGCCGCATTTATGAAGACCCTATATATTATTAAATGTACTGTTACAATTTTTATATTTAACTTTCGTGAATGGGACTGTAAAACATTCTCAATTTTTAATTATTATGTTAAACGTAGTTTTCGTAGGTCCTAGTCGTGCAGCCAAGTTGCGTTGGACACACCAGTTCCCGTGAGATCACTGAAGTTAAGCAGGGCAAGCTCACGTCAATACCAACATGGGTGGTTGGTAAAGAACGTTGGGTGCTGCAAGTTACCCTTCTCCTCTGTCCTTATACCTACCTCTTCATCTCCCACGGGCAACCTCCTAAGGGTTCGTCCTGTTATGGCTGCCTGGCTAACACCCCGACCCTTGAAATTAATCTAGTGGTGGATTCTCGAGTTAAGCAAGCTACCATTAACAGGTGGTGGCAAAACAGCTCGGTATCTGCGTACGCAACACTATACGGCCCCCATGACAGATATTTTCGGTTATTCAACGACCTATATCTGGTTTGGGTAACGAACTACTGCAGCTGGCAGTTTTGAAAATCTACACATTTCTTTTTCGAAATAGGAAGAGTTATTTAACGCAAAAGTCCCGTCCGACAAATTATATGGGAGTCACGGGTTCATTTCCCACTTGAAGGAATCTCTCGCATGATAGCAACTATACCTGCTTATGCCAGAATTGAACCCACGTACTGTGAGCTTCATATTGAACGTCCATATTCATATCACGAGAAAGGCTTACCCGAAATCTTCTTTCACGAATAGGTGCTTCAGCGTAAGGAATTCCAAGAAACACAGATACATTTCCAAAGACTTCCATTTGTGACCCATAAGTAGTTGGTCTCCTCTCTCGGTGTAAACTATCAGGATGGTCACACAAATATTCAACTTTGCCAACAACTTCGCCTAATTTCGTCCGTACTGTGACAGTTTGCAAGGCGTTACTTGGAGGATTACATGTTCCTCTGGATCTCACTGGATACAAAGGTGCTTGTATAGGCACGTAAGGAAAACCTTGTGGACTATTATATAAGGGCCTGCCGAAGGAATCATATTGTTGTCCATCATAGGACCTGAATGCAGGTGGTTCTGTGTACACCTGATAATAAGTCCTTCCATCTTGGCCATACCTTGGATCAAAATTTTGTTGTTGATCTGGTCGATAATATTGTCCTTGAAGTTGTTCAACCGTTAAAAGTATCACCGACGATATCAAGCACAATTTCAAAGTAAATGTTTGAGACAAATACGGAAAATTCTTTTTAAAAAGCCACATCTTGAGCGACGAACATTTTGTTGAGATTACGCCATTCTTGTAAACTAAAAAGCGATAAGCAATACGACACACCTTAAATAAATGTCCTGATACGTAACTAAGTGCTTTTTTCAATAGCAGTTTCAAATCACACACATATACACAAGCAGGTAGCGAAAAATTAACTAAATTTGTATTGGCTCAACTCAGGTAAGAAAGGTAGGCGTCATAGTTGCCATAGTTTCGAGGTCAGTTAACTCTTCACCAGATGGCAGCAGTAACAAGATATTGTCACTGTTATGGCAACGCACCTGAGGTCGTTCATAAATCACGAGGACATCGCACTCGCAGTGGCGGATAAACCATGCAGTTTAACGGATTAGATAATCACTCGCTTTAGGATTTTTTTCTGGTAATAGCATCGGATGACTAGTAATGAGGAAATTATACACCCATCTTCCTACTAACCATGTAGAGAAAATTCATTTAAATTATTTTGCATTATCACGAAAATAATATTTTTATGAAGACATTTACACGGAAGAAAGCGCTTTAGACATCCGAATCTGCCCTCATCATCATCATCACATCCTTCTCCAGCCCGTCACTGGATCGGGTCTGCGGGTTCCAATCTTCCACCCCCCGCCTATCCCCGAACCAGGCCTCCATCCACCCTGCAAACAATCATGTCCTTTTGTACCACCTGTTCCCATGTCCGCTTTGGTCTTTCCCTCCCGCTGGTGCTCCCGACCACCTGCAGTCCCACAATGGACCTAATTAGTTCCTCCTCCCCCTTCTCATCCCATGCCCATACCACCTCAACCTGTTCTCCCCATCTTTTCAGCGATGTCTCCCTCCCCCAGACTACCTCTAACATGATCGTTTCCGATCCTATCAGCTCGCGACACAAACATCCGAATCTGCCCTGATTATGATAATTAATTCTAAATTGCTTGGAATCCAAACCCCCAGTAGGACACTTCTGGATTATTTATCGTAGGAAGGTTAACAGTTTAACATAGGGATTTTACTGCTGAATGCGCTTCTCGCTATACAGAGGGTGCACGAAACATTGACTGGGTTAAGCGGTTATCAAGTTTTTCCCTATAGCCATCAGAAAACAATAAGGCTGTCATCAGTGGTGGATCCAGGATTTTTGTCAGGGGGGGGGGTGGGCTAATATGGGGGGGGGGGGTTCCGCGCGTGGCTGTCGTTCATCGTCATCATACCCTTATCCCGCCTCTCTCGTGTTCGGTAACTGCAACACTGTTTCCAGTTAGATACTGGACCAAGGCGGGTCGGCTTCTTTCGGGTGAGAGATATGCCCCAAGTGCACTTTCCTTCAAATGAGAAATAAAACCGAGGTCCCATGTAGTTTACGATGACATTTGCACGTAAAAGAACCTTCTCTACTATGCAATGGGTAGATTAGGCAAATATTCCACGTGTGCCCCCCTGACGTCAGTGGAGTGCCCTAACGAACAGTAGATCGACGATAAATAAGCATAGGGGTTGCAACTTTGATCGGCAACCGGCTGTGGAAAAACACAGTCCAATAGTCGCCCTTGTGGACTCAATTCAGAGGGACAAGATGGGCACTCGACGCTGCCATAGGGGAAAAAGGTTTAGGAGTTGCTTTACATGCTTACTAGTTAATAACTCACCCAATTTTAATTTTTTAAGACTTGTTAGAAGGACAACAGGAAGATCTCAGCAGCTAGAAAAATCACTGGTTTGTAAATTTCATTCCCGAATTGCCTATTTACAGTACCCTGCATTAGTCCTGAATAACATTCACCAAATCTTCTCTATGCAATATAGCCTTAGCTCTTTAGGGTTGGCTGCAGAGAAAACCGCACACCCATTCTCATTCAAGAGATCTTTCCTGAAAAATGATGTTTCAGTAGCTAGACAACTGTCTGCATTGATTATTGAATTTCCTGGAATATAATGTGGTTATTGATCTATACATTTGCATCGGTTAAAATAAATTTAGGAAATTAACGCTTTTCATAGTTTTGATCCCGATCTAGATGTGGTGTACCTCCTTCCCTTGAGCGGTTAAGTCGAGGAAGCAGAGGTTCCTAGTTTAAGGGGAGGGGCGAATTGCGTTGGACACACCAGTTCTCGTCTGGTCCCTGAAGTTAAGCAGCGCAACCCCAGCTAGTACTGACATGGGTGGCCGCTTGGGAAAACTGGGTACTGCTAATACCCAATAATCGTCGCATTAGTGTAGTGTCTGTGCAGTCCCTGCATAAGAACTATGCTGTGAACTATGACCTTATAGTTGAAAGGCCCTAAAACACAACAAACAAACAACAACCTAGTTAAAGTGTGGGGGCGGTTGTCTTGCGTTAGACACACCAGGTCTCGTCTGACCACTAAGTTCACTAACGTTGGGAACACTGAATACTGCTAACACCCAAAAATTGTCGTAACAGTGTAGTGTCTGTGCAGACTCTGCATTAGAACTATGCAGTGGATCCTAAAACACCAACAAATCAATCAAAAACCTAGTTTACTGAGTCAAGCCAAGTCTCCGCAAACATAACAAAACATGGCATGTTTGTAGATGAGACTGTACAATAGATCAGGAGTGTTAAACTCGTATTAGCCATGGACTGATCCAGAGGCGGATCAGGGGGAATCACTTCAAAAAATTGCACCCCAGATATTTTTAAATATTCAGAATCCCTTAGTATAAAACTACTCCTCTGTCCTTTAGACAATGTCCTAAGTTCAGTGGTTTAGCCAACTGCAGATTGGACTGGCAGAATAGAAACAGGAATAACAAATGCAAAAATGCCTCATCATTTGCAAAGTTGAATCATGCATCAGTTGACGGATGCGCCCCAGTGAGGCACTGAGAGGGGAGCAATGGCTGCACTGCTCCCCCCAGATCCGCCCCTGCCCCTACATGTCTTCTAAAGTAAGCCTACATTGTCGTCGCCTCACTATTGGGTAGCTCTGTGTGCATATGGCCGTAATGGTCCCTAGAACTTCGGTGCATGTACAGTCACACTCAAAATTAATGCCTGCATTGTAGTGTTATGCATAAAATCATCCGTCTTAGTCAGGTTATTTATGCAAACGGTTCCCAAACTTATTCCGTTTCCGCGTTAGGTAGTTTTCCGGTTTAGGAATCCGTTCCGAAATTTATTTTCCGTTTGGCCAGGTTTCCGGTTTTACACGAGGTCCGGTTTAGGCAGGTTTTACTGTATTTAGGCCCTATTTAAAGAAATATCAATTCTAGTACTGTACTTAGTGAATCCTTCAAATACATTTTTACTACGTCGTTGAGGGCCCCCAGTTAGACACCTCTGAAATAGATTGTCAAATTTTGCTATTTCACGTTTTAGCTCACTTCTGTTTCGTGCAAGGACTGGATCACTGGAGACGAAACAGAGGATAACAAAGATCATAGGTGGAGAGGAGGGCTGTGGATTGTGTGGGGGTCAAGTGGAGGATGTCCGGCATATCCAACGCTGAACCACTGCAGGATGGGTTGGGGAAACCCAACATTGGAAGCAGTCCTGGGGGTGGTAGGTTTGGGGTGGAGCGGCTAGAATGGGTGCGAAAGGCAAAGGTGTTTTCAGGGTGCTGGTGGAGATCTAGGCATATGGGTCTAGCATGAAAAATCTCACTAGCAAGGTGTATTCATATGAATACCTCTTGTTACTAGTGCAATTTGAAATTGTAAAAGTGCTTTTCTTTAGATGTTATCAAATCGTAATTAAAACTATAACCATTTTAATGATATTCCTATAAGATAATTTATTAGCAATAAATTATAATAGTTTATAGAATGCACGACCAAACATTTATTGATTGTTATTCTTGTGGTGATTTTTTTGCAGTTATTCCTGCATTTCACAGGTTGATATAAAAGGACCACATCGTGGGAGATCTATCGATTTGGCGTCCTTTCGCTCTCATTCTCAACGCAGAATTAGAGAAAGAATTTTGACTCACCATCACCACCTCGCGTTTCAAATATCAAAAAAACCCTCTCGATCTATACAAGTGCGAAGTCCTTTTAATAAGGCTGATAATAGCAAACGACGGCGTCTACATTATTTCGTGAAAATTGCAGTTAGTCACCATGTTCCAATCAGTGCACTTTCATTTTCTTTATGAGAAACTGCTCGCATCACATCAGGTTGAATTTCCTGTCGGATGACGTCTATAAAGTTTTAAAAACTTTACCCAATTTTGTTTAAATCTCGAAAAGAATATTTCGCCGGTAACGACATAATATATCACAGGTAGGATATTTAAACTCTTCTTTTTACCTACTTTTTCTATATACAGTAAAACCTCTCTATGGGTACACGCCTCTAAAGGGTACACCCCTCATATCGGTACAAATTCTTCAGGCACCGATTTTTCGTCCATAGGCTATTACTACCCCTCTTATAGGTACACCCCTCTGATGGGTACACTTTGGCTGGGTCCCCCGGGTGTACCAATTAGAGAGGTTTCACTGTACTTTGTAAGTTTGCATGAGTAGCTGAAATGAGGATGCTGCGGTACATGAGTGGGGTGTCGAGAGCAGAACGAATTAGGAATAGTATTTTAGGGATAGTTTTGCGGTGGAGGACATCGCGGAAAAGATGAGAGAATAGATTGAGGTGGTATAGGCATGTGATGAGAAGATGGGAGGAGCCGCTGGTCAGGTTCATCACAGGGATGCAGGTTATTGGAAGCACTCGGGGCAGAGGAAGATCTAAGAAGACGTGGGAGCAGACTGTACGAAGGAATATGATAGTGTGGGGTGGATGGGAACCTGGTGGGGGATAAGTGGGAGTGGAGGGCCAGAACCCGCAGATTTTGTTTGCTTCGTTGGTGTTTTCGGGCCCTTCAACTACAAAGGTCATTTGGGCCCCGTCCACTTGGTAGTTCTAATGCAGAATCTGTACAGACACTATGCTGCTGCGACGATTTTTGGGGTACCCAGTTTTCCAAAGTAACCACTCTTGTTAGTAATAGCTGAGGGTTGCGTTGCTTAACTTCAATGGCCAGACGAGAACTGGTTTGTCCAACGCCTATTATGATGGTCTGTTTTCTCTTCTGGGGGAGATAAATTTTAAATCTCTACCGCGTTTGGCAGAATCAGAATTCTCTTGCGTCAGGAAGAAACTCCTACACCTGGAAATTTTGTTGCTGGAGATTTCACTTCAAGTACTGAAAGTCCTTTAAAGTACAGACCACACAGGACCGGCTTAAGAAAGACGACATCCGTTTCGACCAGGATCGAACTTGCAATTTCTGTCTCCCGGTTCAGGCACACAACCACTGAGCTACTGAGAAAGACATCAACAAAAAAGTAATTACTGAAAACAAGTAATCCTGGTTATATTTTTCACATTGAACCGATTTAAAACAATACTTATTGTTCTTAAAACATAATGATAGCATACCAAATTTGTAGTGGGTTAAAACGTATACCGGTAATTATAATTAAAGAAAAACAAATTCTAACTTTAGTTTATATTTAGACACCCTCGTCAGATTAATCAAAAGCTTGTCGGATCAAAATAGGCCGACGATAAGTAAACACAGGGGTTGTAGCCAGGGCCGGCCTAAGGCCCATGCGAAGCAGGCAGTTGCCTGGGGCACCAATAGCGTGCGTCATTTCACCAAGGGATTTTATTCCGAGGACTTTAAAATAATGTAGAAGGTATTTTAAATAACCCAGTCTTAGAAAAGTGTTTTGGAGGTTCGTCATTGGAGTAACCGTGACGTCACGAAGGTCCGAGGCTTCTAAAATGTAAGCTTTGCCAGGGCGCCATTTGGGCTAAGGCTGACCCTGGTTGCAGCTTTGGTCGGCAGCCGGTTGCGTAAAGATACCGTCCAACTGCCAATTTGTTCATCCAGAAGGGCATAGATGGGTACCCGACCCTGTCATAGGCGGGAAAAAGGCTAGTACAGTACAGTAGAATCTCGATATATCGAACCTCAGGGGACCGTGAAAAATAGTTCGATATATCAGAGATTCGATATATCCAAATCCGGAATTATATGTAAAGCTAAAATTTACATCGGGCGGGACCGGCGCTCAAGCTTCGATATAAGCGGGAATAAGCAGGATTTCGATATAAGCGAGTTCGATATACCGAAGTTCTACTGTAGTTGTTTTTTTCAGTTCCTTTACACCTCTGTTAGGCGACTGTGTAGGTTGCCTATGCCTAGAATAGGACTTGTTTATCGGCTGCAATCAACAAACTTCGTTCTTTTGCTTTTGACCATCAACCTCTGAACTAATTTAGGACATGCACTGAGTCACATGTTCCAAACGTCATTACTAGCGCAATCACTACACCATAGCTGTATCGGATAAATATCTATTGTATATTAGGGGTAGCTTAGGAGTGGGAGACATTCTGGAAACGGTGAATCGTAGACTGAAGTGTTATGGGCATGACATGGGAAAAGGGGGTGGAGAAGCTGGTTAGGTCCATCACCGGAATTCCAAAGCAAACACGGATTGCCCAGCCAGACATGTTACTCATAAACACCATTTTGTTACAGATGGGATAAGGGTACAATCAGTGCCGGATTTAGATATTGAGAGGCCCTAGGCTATTTCAATTTTGAGGCCCCTTTCAAGTCCTTTGGAAGCCCTTTTCTTAAGTTTTGAAGCCAGCTAAATGTTGAGGCCCTAAGCTTCAGCCTAATTAGCCTAATGGTAAATCCGGCACTGGGTACAATGATGTCTCTTGGTCTGCAAAGCATAAAAATAATACAGTACTGTATTTGACCCTTTCCAAAAAAGGTTTGCCGACTGGCCTAGGCCAAACTTGAAAATTTAGCTGGCGCCTTCGTTGACATTGTCTCACTTCTGACCCAGGTGAGTTATAATAGCTGACCCTATTCTTCGAAAACTTGTGAATATGTCAATCTCATTTCTATTGTATACCTCTTGAATGTGTTTGGAGCAATTGCAGTTTATCATACATTTCACACTCCACCTACAATATTTCGACCACGCAACCCACCGGGTCCTATCGTGAAGAGTTTCTAAGAAAGTTGTTGACATTGACTGAGTACGGTATTGTTGTGAATGAGTTGCTGGCGTGACTATTTCATCGACAGTTTTTCAACGACAGAGTACAAAAAGACTAAAAAATCAATCGAGTATCCAGAAAATTAAAAAAAAGGCATAAAAATGTAGCCCTTATTTGTGTGTGTGTTTTGAAATAATTTATAAACATGCTCTTAAACACGGATAAGAGGAAATGGAGCACTTGGAGGGCCCCAGCGCAACCTAGTTTTGAGGCCCCCTTCAACTACAACGGTCATTAGAGCCCCGTCCACTGCGTAGTTCTATTGCAGAGTCTGCACAAACACTACGCTGTTACGACGATTTTGGGTATTAGCAGTACCCAGTGTCTCCAAGCGATCACCCATGCTAGTACTAGCTTGGGTGACGTTGCTTTACTTCAGTGATCAGACGAGGACTGGCGTGCCCAACGCAATACTTATACTAAATACTGTATTGACCAATCAATCGCTTCCTGTACTGGCAACACTGGTTCCAATACTGGCAGCCCTAGCGAGCAAGAATCTCGGGGAGAGGAAAAAAACTAAGCAATCTAATATTGTTGATTTTTTTCGGGGGGGGGGGGGGGGGGGTGCCCCGGTTTGACTTGCAAGAAATTTGGCAACCCTAACCATAGGCACAGTGCCTACGACCCACAGTGGTCGGAAATGCAAATTTAGTGGGACATTTAAGAAAAAACTCATGTCAGCAAATTACAAAATAATTGCCATTTTGCTGTGTTGTTGTTGTTTGTTGGAGTTTAAGGTCCCGTCAACTACAAGGTCATTAGAGACCCCATTTTGCTGTGACTGAATCATCTCCTGTCTTAAATGAATAACAATCAATTAAATTTCTTTTCATTTACTAGCACTAAAAGCTTACAAAGTCCACATTTATGAAGATGCTGCATATTTCGCTTCATCCGTGATTCAGGTCATTGTGGTTTGTGCTCTCACGCAGGCATTTTACAAAGTTTATTGGGAATTCTTTTTGGTGCATTATGGACACTGAAGCTTCAGGTTACTACTATAAGCATTCCAAATTGTCTTTTTAAGTTAACAGGGGTCAAGATATGATCACATGTAGTTTAGGAGAACATCAACTGATTTTTTAATAATTCTTTGGGACTTGTCATTGTGGGAAAAAAATAGTACCCTTTCTTCCATTCTGGAAATGATTTAGGATCATTCTGTGGTCTGTTACCTTTGTTTTGACACCCATCCTAAAGTGCTCAGACCTGCGGAAGTTATTTATTTTTAACCTTCCGTCGACAAGGTGACGATTCCTGGCACACACTACAAGGTGGGGGTCTGTGATGATCCCAAAAAAGACTTTTTGATTTTCAAGGCTTAAATATTCAGATTAAGGGCATTATTATGGATATTAAATGAAATACCATCCATATAAAGCTTTAGCAATGAAAATAATTTGGAAACATACTGTAAAAATTCTATATTACCCAAGAAGACAAGACATCATCATCCCCATACCCTTATCCACAGGGTATCTGCAGGGTCTAGTCCTCCACTCCTGCTTATCTCCCACCAGGTCCCCATCCACCCCAGACACTACCAAATCCTTATGGATATCCTGCTCCCATTTCTGTCTTAGTAACCAGTGTTTCTGACCAGCGAACCATGTTGGTACTAACTTGGGTTGCATTGCTTAACCAGAAATAAAATATGCTAATTACTTAGGAGACCTCCCAACTTCCCTAGATAGATAAAGAAAACATTGGAGAACAAGTACACAAAGGTTGGTTAAGATTGGAGAAAGTGGTACATGTGTAGACCCAATTTTGTAGTTCTGGGGTCTGCCAAGACCCCACCTTGTGGACGGAAGGTTAATTTTTATTACCATGAGATATCAAGGAAGGTGTGACACGAAAGGAGTTATTTGATTTCCTCTTCACTGAACATCTCCTTTCTCGTGCTAATACTGTCTTTGCAAGAAATGAAATGAGACATAACATTGAATCCAGGGTACCAAATTTACCAGAAGATGATTTGAAAAATAAAATCTCCCTATTTTCCAACAAGGTTCTGACAGTGACAAAGAGTATGTGAATTCATCAGGCAGTGAATCAGATCTTTGATGTTGTGTAAGGTTCCCCAACTTCAATGTACTAATTTGAAACTTGAAAAAACATTGTATTCAGAATTATAAAATTATATTTTGTTCAAAAATTTACAACTACACTTCATGTTAAGCTTACTTCATTGCAGTATTACACATGTCCCGCTAAAACATGATTTCAGACCACTGTGCGACCTTCGAAAAACTGACAGAGGAACAAAAGTAAAATTTCAACGTAGAGCAGTAGTTCTTAACCTTTTTAATGGTCGGCACCCTCTTCAATCTCAAAATGCGTTCTTGCACCCCCTTACGTATATACTGTAGGGGAGACCGGGGCAAGTTGACGATACTAAGAGTTTTCAAATTAATTTTTTATATTTCTTTCAAGATAAAATGTTTTACTGTGCTGAGATACTTAAAATGATCCTTTATTTATAATTTAGTGGTTTAAAGTGAAACATTTTTTGATATCTTCAAGGTGATTTTATAATTTTTAATGAACGATGTAAAATTCGTCATCTTGCCCCAGACCCGGGGCAAGATGACGGCCGTTGGAAAGTAAAAGAAATTAGTAAATTCTCCGAATTCTATTATTGTACCCCTAATTCTTTTATAGTAAAATAGGATTAGGCATTATTTATTACATTGATAAAGGGAAATGAACTAATATTTTTAATTTTTTTGTGATTAATAAAAACGCATTAACACTAAAAGTTAAAATCGAAGTAAATAGTAAATCGAATTTATTGTCAACTTAAAAGTTAATGTTTCTAGTTAAAAATAATCAGAGGTAAGCTGTCCATCACAAAGAAGATGCCAGTTAACATTGAGGGTCAAGATGGTGAGTTCGTCAACTTGCCCCAGCAACAATTTTAAAATTTAAGTATTATAGCAATAAGATTAAAAAATTATTTTAATAATGAATACTGAATATGAATAGCCAGTTGTCTAAGGAAGATCAAAATGCTATTAGATATTTCTATAGCTTACCTCTATATTAATTAAATCTTAATTCCAAAATTTGGTTTCATACAGCACACAGCAGGAAAACAATGAAACTCGTGTAAATAATATAGTAATGGCAACAGTGCCTTGAAAAAACGATTTTTTAGTGTCTAGTCATGAGGAGTACTAGTAGTATTCATATGATGCTGCTAACTATCAGGAAAATCGCTAATTAAGGCATTAGTCATCTTGCCCCGGTCTCCCCTACATACATAACGATTTTAAATTTTTAATGGCTTTGTAGTATATTAGTGGGGTGTTGACAGCCGATAGAATTAGGAACGGGTATGTTAGGAGTAGCTTGGGGCAATGTTCCTTCTAAGAATTGCTGGTTCGTGTCCAAAACCAAAAATTTGTGAGCAGAGTTTTATTCGTCATAGTGACCGCTCCTGCACTGAGCTAAAAACTGTGCTACGAGCCCGAAACTGTGTGCCAGCGCACGCTAGCGCAGTTTAGAGAGAACACTGCTTGGTGGTGGGGGGATATCGCGAAAAAAATGAGGGAGAGTAGATTATGTGGTATGGACACGTAATGAGAAGAGGGAAGCGGAGCTCTTTAGGTCCATTACAGGAATTAGATGGTTGGAAGTACCCGGGGAAAGGGGAGACCAAAGCAGACATGGGATCAGGTTGTTCGCAAGGATATGGTCGTGTGTGGTGTGGACGGGGACCTGGTGGGAACGGAGGGCTAGAATCCGCAGACCCGACCCTGCCACAGGGAGATAAGGGTATGATGATGACAATGATGAATGGCTACATTGCACTCAGAATATGTGAACAACTGCAGACTAGTAGGTACCATGTGCTGAGGGAAGGAGTGGTGGTCACAAGCGTCAATGTAACGTTTGCTGGTTTCTCACTGGCGGTCAGGCCATAGTTTCCATCAAGAATTTAGAAACTTCTCTCGCAGTCCTGGAAATGCTTTCTCGCACCTGATATAGAAATATATTATACTTCATCCACAAACATTGTAAATAGAAATTGGCATATTGGCGTATTGATAAAGAAAACTTTAATTTGGCTCTACCAAAACAAAAGCAGCATCGTCCTCCATTGAGGAAAAGGGTTGTAAACAGGGCTAAAAATAAGGTATTTGCAAACACATGTACATGGGCCATGCGTGTGAACAACAATTATAGGTGTTAATGAAACTCTGAAGATGAAAAGATAAAATTGGCAAACTAGGACTCTGCGGGAGCACTCATGCTAAGTGGGGGGTCGTCCCCATACTTACCGATAAGATTTCATAATAAAGTATGACAAATACACTTAAACTATGTCCACATTTAAGCCTATCGCATGAATAATGTGCTAAATATTAACGTGACCTGAAGTCATTAAAACACATTCTGCATTTCATGTGGGAGGAATCACCTGATAGTAACAACAATGGTTTGCAATGTGTGCTAAATCACACCAACCAACAACAACATAATTTCGATGGCGTCCCGCAGCTGATGGGTAGACGTCCTACTCAAAAAAAATGGCCATATCTTAGATGACTGTGGTAAACCACAGGGCGATAATTGAGTAGGAGCTGTTTGGTTTACTACCTCGTTTCTCCCACTTTTCAGTCACACATGTAGTAATAAACGTCAAAATATCGAGTGAACGGTGTTTTTCGTTCGTGTCAACTCACTAACGTGCACAATTATGATTATGTTTCCAATGTCGTTCTCTCAAAGACGATGAAAACAATGCAATTGTCAAAAAAGCACGTGTTCTGATTGGATAACAGACTCACCTAGAATAACGACAATAGTATCATTGATTAACAAAAAAGCTTTCGGGGAAAAAAAATCACATTTATTTGGTAGGGCAAGTTTCCAAATCTATGCCATATATTGTCTATTTAGAGTACTAGGAGTCAATAAACAGCTCCCATTTGGAGTTGATGTTTAAACCCTTTGGTTGTTATGACTTCATGCCTTTAGTACAAATATTGGGTATCATTATTACCGATGACTCAATACTATGTGTGGTGGTGATATGTTAACGGACACAATCTGCTACCAAGAGAAAAGGCCAAACTTACAAGCTGTTGGCGGAATTTAACTTCTGACTGAAGGATCCAATTCCATATTTCGAAACGGTGTTAATTTCATCAAAGCTGGCAAATTCAACTCGAAAAACAGCAGGAAGGAGCTCAATGTATAATGGCAGGTGAATAATGTCATCATCCATCACCATTGTCCTATTGCAGTGGTCTTCAAACTTTGTCGACTCACGGAACCCTTAGAACTGTAAGATGTATTGGGGAGAACCCCAACCAACCTTTAGAAAAGTACATCTTGCCGCAGCTAACGAATTTTCCTTTTGACTCACGGAACCTCCAGAGATGTATTGTGGAACCCTTGGGTTCCGCGGAACACAGTTTGAAGACTGCTGTCCTATTGGGACACACGAGCGATGTTGGACGGTATTTTTATGAAGTCGGCCGTCAACCTACTACTGCAAACCTTCCTCCCTATTCTTGTGTTCCGCTTGTTTACCACTCGTTTACCACCAACACCAGGAAGAGAGCTCCTGTACCTGGAAATTTTGCTGAATCGCACGTATGTATGACTCCAGGGTTATTATACGTACAGATGACATTGCAAGCACCAAATGGGACCATACGACGGAAGACGCACGGAGGGCCCCTCTCTCTCTCGCTGGAAAGAAGCCAAATCCACTCACCTGTCTTATAACTTTGCATTTATACCATTTTTCTTTCTTCCCTCTGCTTATTTCTATTTTTTATTGGCATTTATGGTCTATTTCTTCGGTATTATTGCCCAGGGTCACCCTCTATAGTAGACTACTACTGAAAGTTAACTTACCGGGAGGCAAGATTTTCCATCTGGGAATTTTACTTCCCGTAGAAAGGGTCCTTCGCACACACCACAAGACTTTACTTCTTATCCTACATAAGGTGCACCTGGAACTTCTTTCTCTCTTGTTGAAAGGAAACAACCCGTTCAGTCAGGATCGAGTCTGCAACAAATAATCAGTGCATCAGGAGTAGTGTATTACAGCAATGGATACCAGGAAGATGAGAGGGTGAAATGAAAATAGTGCGTTTTTTGGAAATACAGCAGAAGCTGGATCAGATTAGGACCTATAAACCAGACAAACACGCAGAAAGACTCCACGCAGGTTAATGTTCGATAAAAGGATAGTAAGGTCTGTCCTCTGTTGGTGTGAACGTGATAAACTCAACCGAAGTTGACCAGAGGATTGAAATGTAAGGATATCCAGGTTATCTTCAATTAGAGCTGGACCTTGAGAGAAAACCAAATTAGGACATTTTGTGTCAAACGACACGCACACGCGTCCATGTTCACATTTTGCATCTTAATGATTAAAATTAATACAATTTTGAAAACAAATAATCAGGTAAATATTATTTAACCGTTTATCTCATTTTATCGTCTTACCGCATGGATAAATCAACAAAGAATTGCGAGATTTGCACTTTCATCAGGCGGCTCTTTTCATGTTAGTTATCACTATAAAAATTCCTGCGTGAAGACTGTATTTAACAAAAGAATAACATATATAAAATTTCGAAGGTTATCCTTTTGTTTAAAAAGTTTTGGGGATTCATATGTAAAATTTCGCATCTTTCACACTGTCAGAGCCCCCTACTTGTTCTCGTTCCGTGCACCTGCCAATGTTTCCACCTGTCCATGTTTATACGAACATAAAGAAAGCATTCGATAACATTTCTATATGTCCCAGTTACGGATTTGACACGAACTGAAAGTTGAGTCTGAACGTTTGTCAGGATGCGATCGTGAAGGTGTGCAGTACAGTGCCCGGGTACAAACTGTACAACTAGCGCCCTCCTGATAGTTGACTTATTCAAGAAACCTTTTGTTGACCTTTACTTCGTTTTTGGAGGATACAAGACTTGAAATGCCATCTTCACATCCTGAGCGCCTGCACTAGGTTAATTTCAGGATCTAAAGTGAAGTGTGGGGAGCGGCGAATTGCGTCGAACACACCAGTTCTCGTCTGATCACTGAAGTTAAACAGCAACCCCAGTTAGTACTGACATGGGTGGTCGCTTGGGAAAACTGAGTACTGCTAATACCCAAAAATCGCCGCATTAGTGTAGTGTCTGTGTAGTCTCTGCATAAGAACTACACTGTGTAAGGGGCTCTAATGACCTTGTAGTTGAAGAGCCCTAAAACACCAACAACCAAACCAAAGTGAAGTGATGAATATGAATTGTAAAAGAAATTCACACAATTTATAATTTCTGTACATCATTTTTACTTGCAGAACCTAACGCTGGACTTGATTGTGATCTCTAAATATCATCAATACATGGCGTAACTCAAAAAAATGGGGCTTCAGTCAAGGGGACAGCGTTCGAAACCTGAGTAAGAGGGACTACCCTTAAGCAGCCAGTGGACTGTACATAACAGTTTACATTACAAGCACATTCTCCAATGATTTATGGACTATGGGCACTTGTATGATATGGCATCAGCAAGCACACCAGTTGAACATGCTTTAACAGCTCATCGTGAACGTCTTTGTACCCAACTAGACGACATGAGAAAAAATAACGTTATGTGCGATATCACCGTGGTATGTGACACTACGGAATTCACAGCTCACAAGGTGATATTGTCAGCATGCAGTACCTTTTTCCATAATATGTTTACAGATGACATCAGTCGTCTCCAAATATCAGAAGTTGGACCAGATATAATGGAAACGATTCTTTGTTTTGTATACACTGGTCACATCCTGATAGTGGACAATGATAATGTTCCTTCGGTCCTTGCAGCTTCTCATCACCTCCGCATAACCACCTTGTATCACTGGTGCCGCGAAAATCTGATAAATGGAATAACCCTAGAAACGTTGGAGAATGTATGGGATATTGCTGACCTTTATTCCGATCCCTATTTACAAAGTCAAGTGGCCCAATATGCTGCAAAAAATTTCAAAAACATGGTCAGCAATGGCACTTTCATTACTTTACCAGCAGAAAGACTGATTGCAGTGGTTGGTAATGATCAGCTGGTAACTCCTCACAATGATGATGTGCTAAGAGAAGTTTTGAATTGGGTCAATCATGACTCTACAAGACGTCAAAGACTCCTTCCAGATATTATTCCACATATTAAATTTGACAAACTTTCGGCTCGCTTTGTGAACAGCTTAGATAGACATCCTACAGTAAAAGTGTCATCAGAACTTCTGCAAGCACTAACAACAACAATGGCAAGGCGATATCAGCGAACAAATGGCTTCAAAAAGAAATTTCAAAAATCTATTCAAGAAATTTCTTCTGATGACATCCTATCGAGTTCCAACGAAGAAGAGAATTTACAAAAAAATATTGAGGTGAACCTGAGCAACTCTGCAAAAGATTCAGACTATGTTAATGAAAATGTGGTGCCTCTTAATGAAAGCCCTATGAAGAAGCTTGATCAACTTACAACTCAAGTGTTTCCTCCCGAGGCGGGAGTTGTACTGGCAATGGAATCTAAGAAGCCATCACTTTTAGAAAGACTGAATGGTAAGCTTACCAATCCAACAGTCTTATTGACAAACAGCATATCCATGCAGAATTTTATTAGAGGCTTTTCTGATAGTCAGACATTCAACAGTCAAGAACCTTCTCTGGTTGTCCTTGGACAAGATAAACACGATGCTGTTGTCATACAGTATTTTTCATTAAGAACAAGACAATGGGGAACAACATACAAAACTGCTGTTCAAAAGAAGTTTGCCAGTATCATAGCCCACAGAGGTCTTGTGTATATTATTGGGGGAAAAGTTAATTTGAAACCAAGTTCCTCTGTGCATGCATGCGACGTCCAATTTCGCCGAACTAATTCTGTGTCCAACATGAGTGTTCCAAGGTGTGGAATGGGAGTTGCTGAATTGGACGGGCTGATCTATGTTGTTGGAGGCTATAACAAAGCAGGATGGTTAAAAGAAGTAGAATGTTACGATTCAGTGACAAACACATGGGAATCAGTGTCTCCTCTTTGTGAGGGCAAAGAAGGGGTAGGAGTGGTGACTGCAGGTGGGAAATTATATGCCGTAGGTGGAGTACCAGTGCCAACTACTGAAGTATATAATCCGATCACTGACCAGTGGACAAAGTTGGAACGGATGAGACATGCTCGAGTTTACCATGGCATTAGTGCTCTGGAAGGTGTTTTATATGTTATTGGTGGTTTTGGGAACTATCCAGACAGAATTCAGTGTTTTGATTACGAAAACAGTAAGTGGAATGTGATGAGTTCCAGAGCTCCACAACAATGTCGGGACACATGGTGCGCAGCAGCAGCTTGGAACAACCATATTTTGGTCATCAATAGTGAAGGGTTACTTTGGGATTTTGATTCCACTCTTGAAACATGGACTAAGCTACCGTCGAGTTATAGCCTTGTAGGAGGTTATATTTCTGGATTTATTTCAGTGACTGTTTTGGGTAACGCAGCAGAACAACTTATGTCATCGTGAAATTTCACATTTGAAACTCACTGACAAATATCAATTATGATCTCTTGTTTTATTAATTGCATTACAGCATGAGCTTGCAAGTGCATAGGGGGGGCCTAACTTATAAGTGGATACCTAGTTGGCAGGTGCTGATATATTTTAAGCAACTCCTACCCGTTTTCCCGCCAATGGAGGGGTCGGGTACCCATCTTGCCCCACTGAATGAACACAAGGGCAATATATTGGACGATGTTTTTCCACAGCCGGGGGAGCGGCGAGTTGCGTTGCACACACCAGTTCTCGTCTGATCACTGAAGTTAAGCAACGCAAGCCCAGTTAATACTGACATGGGTGGTCGCTCAGGAAAGCTGGGTACTGCTAATACCCAATAATCGTCGCATTAGTGTAGCGTCAGTGCAGTATGTGCATTAGAACTATACAGTGGACGGGTCTCTAATGACCTTGTAGTTGACGGGACCTTAAACTCCAACAAACAACAAAATCCACAGCCGGTTACCGACCAAAGCTGCAACCCCTATGGTTGTTTATCGTCGGTCTACTATTCGTTGGGAAATTCCACCGACGCCAGGGGGTGAGCTCCTACACCTGGAAATTTTGCCTCATCTACACGTTGCATAGTAGAGAGGGTTCTTATGCGTGCAAATGCCATCGTACACCACACGGGACCTCGGTTTTACTTCTCATCCGAAAGTGGGTGCACTCGGGGCCTCTCTCTCGCCTGAAAGAAGCCAACCCACCTTGGTCCATTATCGAACCTAGAACTAGTGATCCACGCGCCACTGAGGCGGGATGCTAATAGAATTTAAGGACAACTGTAGTACTGTAGTTTGTTGTCATGTGATGTTTTGCTGGACTGGCGATGAAGCTTTTGGTGCTGACGACAGAGTATACATTTCTAGTTCGCACGGAGAATACGGTAATAGTGGAAAAAATATTTTTATAATAAAGTAATGAAGAAATGCATTTGTATAATTAATAACAATGCCGCACACACAAAGAAGATTGATTATATAGTATAGTTTGTAGACAAATAATTATGGAGATTGCAGGAAGTCGTAATTTTGCAATTATCGAAATATTACGCTGAAAATTCACCTAAAGAATCTTGTAGCACATGATAGAGTAAATGTGATAGCATATTTATTTAGCTACAGTAGAACTCCAATTTTCCGAACTCCTACTATCCGAATCGCTTTCAGTATTTCAGAAAAAAAAATTAAGAGGGAACGTACTGCGATTTGCAAAATAATGCGCGACTTGGCTGCCCAAAAACGGATGGTTAATATGTAAAAGTGTTGTCTTTTCATTTAATTAATTAAAGCTCTTTTTTATTTAAAAATAGTTTTTTTCTCTCATTTTCAACATACTGTACAAACAGTAATAAATTAAATTAGACCATTTTTTCGGAAAAAATTCAATTATCCGAATTTTTGATTATTCGAATGGGGTCCGGTCCCAATTGATTCGGATAATTGGAGTTCTATTGTAATTTAAATTTCGCACCACACTGAAATTTGGGTAATCAACACTAGGACCAATCGGCCTCCCACCATTTACAAAAGCAGCGTCCTAGAATTCAAAAATAATTTAATCACTCCGCACAATTCAAAATGAAGAGAGAAATCATTTTCATCATTGAATTCCACGAAGCCTGTCGAACTCTTCGTTTGAAGTATTTTAAAATTGTGTTCCAATTCAGCAAGGGCCTACGCACGCAATCACGACATTCGAGTTAATTAAACAAAGTCATATTTTGAAGATTTTTAAAAAATTATAAATTATTTTACATCCTAAGAAATAGTATTGGAATTGCAGAGAAAGGTGAACTGCCGAGAAAGTATCGATTAATCAAATTGTCCCTACAATCACAGGGGGAGACTCCACTGCGAATAAAGCAAGTGGCATTGACCATCATCATCATAATGCCCTTATCCCACCTGTGGCACGGTCGGCCAGTCCGGTCTTCTCCCACCCCGAGTGCTTCCAAACCCCCTGCATTCCTGAAATGGACCTAACGAGCTCCTCTTCCCCTCTTCTTATTACGTGCTTATACCACCTTAATCTACTCTCCCTCATTTCTTCCGCGATGTTCCCAACCCCAAGGCTACCTCTAATTACTCATTCCTAATTCTATCAGCTCTGGACACCCCGCTCATATACTGCAGCATTCGCTCTCGGCTACTTGCATTCTATTTACATGGCTCTTCTTCACTGCCCAACATTCTGATCCGTATAGCATAGCTGGGCTAACCACTGCCCTGTAAAACTGTCCTTTCAACTTGATTGGGACCATCCTATAACACAGGACTCCACTTGTCTGTCTGCACTTCAACCGTCCCCCATTAATTCTAGGCTATGGGTAACATCTCATTCTAGCAAGTTACATTGACCAACGTGCTAAAATTTCAAAGTAGGAAAACCAACCTAATTAATAAACGTGCAAAAATGAACATGTTCAGAATTTGCTTTGAACACCTTTGAACAGAAAGTGAAGCCTGTATTCACGCATTTCTGAAGGTGATGATTATCGATTTTGTCAGAAACAATTCTCCAAAATTTTTACTAAATTGAAGACACATGGACAAAAGGAAATAGACCTCAATAACGCTTATTATCATTTCTGTTTTACAAGATAACAGATTTATTTACTAATTGCTCTTGACTACATGCCACAGTTTTTCACGTAAAAATAATTGGAGTTCTAGTTATCAGAAAAAAGAGGAACAAGAAATCATCAAATACATCAGCAATATACCATGGATTCGAGGCCACATTATTTCTACGTTTCTATGGGATATTCCTCAGTAACAAATAAGATAGGCTACCCTTAATGCTTTCAAAAGAAAAATCTTGCTTCCTGTCTCTACTTCAGCACCTAAATTAAACTCTGGTTCCGATCAGATCCGGATTTCCGCACAGGCGCATGAGGCACGCGCCTGGGGCCTCAAAATTCAACTTTCAAAATGAAAAAAAATATTTACCGGTATCTACTTATTAAATTTTTCATGATGAAAATAATTTATTATTTAGCAGTATTCCCTAAATTAAATTGATAAGTAAGTAACGCCAGTAGAATTCACGCGTGTAGAATTCACATTGTAGGATGTAGGACTAAAGAAAATATTTAGAGGGGGGCGTCGAAAATGAATTGCGCCTGGGGTCTATCAAGTGATAAATCCACCGCTGGTTCCGATAATCCACAGTCAGGACTGCTAGGTTTCCTATATTCATGGATTCATGAACAATTTGCACCAGAGTTATCCAGGGGAAGAGCAATGCAGCAATTGCTCCCCCCTCAGTGCCTCAATGGGGCGCATAATTCAACTGATGCATTATTCAACTCTATTTCTATACTGCAGCTGAACATTTGCAGTCCAAGGGGCGGTAGATGATCTATTGTAGTTGCTAGCTAGAATTATACTGAATTATTCTAAGGGATTCTTTGGGGCGTGCTTTTTTGAAGTGCTCCCCTTTGATCCGCCCCTGGAGTTATCTGAAGTTTGTGGAAAAAGGTTCTCCGTCCAAAGTATAGTGTCCGTCATCCTTCACAATCTTCGCCTCATCATCTGATAAACTGTAATGATATTTTTAAGAGAATTTACAAATACAAAGTTATTAAACAAGGTCTGTGGCAGAGGATTCGATACAGTGCCTAGTGGATTCGATTAAATTTGTATGTTATGAGAGGAGGACGGGCTAACAGAGCACCATCACAAGAATTCGTGGCAGACCCTGGATAGCGGGCAGGGTGGAGGTAGGCCAAAGCAAATTTGAGAACCGGCTGTATGGCTTTGCCTGGCGACTGGTAAGAATAGCAGGGAGTGAAGGGCAAGAGCTTGCAGACATGAATCCCTAAGTTGCAATGTGTTGCAATAATAAAGAAAATAATGTGCATCAATACTTCATTAACAGTAACAATGCTAAAATTCCACATAGAATGTTTGCAGTACATATACCGATCTAATCTATCATGACCAACTTTAAAATCATTACATAATACTGTAATTCAAAACTTACATGAACAACGGTTAAGTCCGTCGTTTACCACTCAGCAGACAGTTCAATGGCTATAATCATGAGATCAACTTACAGTATATTAATTTCATGGACATTTTGAATATTTTAAAGAAATGTCAAACATTTGAATCAGCTGGAAAAGGAGGAGGTGGTAAACTAAATAATGTACTCCACAATTTAGGAACATTTTTGAAGAAAGAGTTGCGTTATTGTGATGTTTTTAGCAAGTTATTAAAATTTCAGTTCTGTACATTTATGATTTGCCCACTTTAGCGTCTGCTCATTTAATTAAGCAGACGACGTGATCTACATGTTCAAATATCTGTAATATTTTTCATCTGCGCTGTTTTTTTTTTTTTTTTAATGTATGACCGTTATTTGTTGCAGTTATTTTGCTAATTCATGCATTAAACAAGAGGCGAGTAGTAACCATTCAGTGTTTATTATTTACGTTATTATAACGAATAAGCTTCTCTTCACTCAGTAGCATCCGACACACTTCGTTCGTATGGGTAAACGAGAACCCCACGACGTCCGAGCTGTCGATGATTATTAATTGACTTATAGCAGTGGTCTTCAAACTGTTTTCCGCGGAACCCCAGGGTTCCGCAATACATCTCTGGGGATTCCGCGAGTCAAAAGGAAAATTCGTTAGCTGCGTCAAGATGTACTTTTCTAAAGGTGGGTTGGGGTTCCCCCAATACATCTTATAGTTCTAAGGGTTCTGTGAGTCGACAAAGTTTGCAGACCACTGACTTATAGCAATCACTCACAACGAGTAACCAATGCATTTTGTGCAACAAAGTTGGTTTAGGTTCATCATTTGCAAGTACCATTCTCAAATACACCCTCGCAAAGCGTAAGAAGTGGATGACCCTAACGGTGCAGGGGGAACGAACGCAACGTCACACATTGCATGAAACGTGGGCATTTTTTAGTAGTGTCCTGGACCCGGCGAAGTTGGCGACTTGGCATACAAGGAATGGCGAGAGGTAAGGTATTATGAAAATGATAACACCGTTGTTATATATTACTTGAACTAGTAACGCCAAAAAGATCAATTTGTTGTGCAATCGATAATGTCTGTACAGTCTGAAGTTCCTTTTTATTCACCGCAGCAATATAGGATTCTGCAGAATACTTTCTGTTGACTGAAGTTAGCGTGTGCCACGTGGAGATTTAAGCTTGCGAGTAGTTTGTGGCATTAATGCATTAAAATTACTAAACTACAGTCGTTTGAAATTCATGTGGAAGAGAAATAATAATCAGTTTTGAGATATATGAGTTGTACTTTTGCTGCACGGGTCATACTGGGTAGGTTAACAAATTCCTTGCCAACGCGTCACTTACGGCTGGTTGTTAGGCCTATCTCAAGCGGTCCCCAAAATAAACTTTGAAAATAAACGATGACAATTTTTATAGTAGTGTTTGTTGTTGGTAAGGGACGAGTGTGCACTTCCACAAACAAATACGAATATTATGCATCACGTTCGGTTATTTTTTAATATTAGGTTTGTTAAGTAGTTGTGCAGACAAGAGGTGCTTGTATTGGTTTTTTGGTATTTTTTTTGGCAAAATTGTGTTTATAAGTGATTTTTGACAATTGAAAGAGTAAACAATAAATAGCAAAATGTCTAATATAGTGATTGAATTTCTTTTACAGCGAGCGTTATTTTACTAGCCATTGTTTTGGCGGTTAGTGACGCTCTAACGCCTAACAGTTACTTATCCCAGATAGATAAAACACGTATAAAGGCATTATTTGATGTAGCCCAACCATTTCAGGATTTATCGACAGCGTATCATGCAGTTTTAGGTTTAAAATTGCTGGGTGAACAAATTCCCAAAGCTGCGGTACGTATTAAGTTCATTTGTAAGTTACATACCTATAAATTTATAATTTTAAAACATTTTTATATCTAGGAAATATGTAAATACGCACAATCCAATGTAAATGCCAAAAATGTAGAATCTATATTTTTTGCATCTGGGTTAAGCAAAGCTTTAGGAAACTGTCCACTGACTTCAAGCACATTTTCATCAATTCTAAACGAGACTGTGGTTGACGGGGCTAGCACATTAAACCTCTATCATGCCATAACATCAATGAAAAATTTGGGAATTTCTTGTAAGTAGTAATAGTAACAGTAATGATTAAAAATAACGGGTTTATTGGGAATTTTAATCAGTAGGAACATTTTAATTTTTTAGTTGATTCTGCTAAAGTTAGTAAGATACTAACTGCAGCACGCAAGAAGGATGACAGTGCTCTTAGGTAAGAAAGAACGAATGCTGTTATCATTTTACTATAGTTGCTATTTTCTTATTAGTAAATAGATGATGAAAATTTTCTCAAACGTATCTAGCCTCGGATACGCATTTCATGTCGCTTCTCAGTTGTCAGGAGATGTTTCCAGCTTTGTTAGTTGGATAGAAGATACAGTTGTACAGGCTGATGAAATTGATGGTGTGATGTTACAGGTAAACTAAATTGCGACTGACGGTGCCTATTTATCTTAATATTAATTTAAAAGTGGGCTTGGGCAGTTTGAAGGTGGATTAAGCATCAGTGCAGTGGTTGTGAGTGGTATTTATAAGCTCTCTGAGCATGCTAAGAAACCACCTCCTGCAATGGATGGGGTAAGTCCTACTGATGTTTTTTAACTCAAAACATCCATGTGCGTTTTTGATTAATTTACGTATCTCGCTTAGGAAAAAAGTGTAAAATTCGCCAATTATTTTCTAAGCCGAAAGCAGGTTCAAGTCGTTCGTGCAGCTTATCATCTTCTGGATGTTTTAAACGTTCTTAGCAACAATAAAGTAAGTACCTTAACTATTCCGTTTGCTTACCTGAAGTCTTTAGTGCTATTATAATAAAGCTGTACATACACATTTGAATTTTACCAGTATCATATTCCCGTGTCAGTGTCGTTGAGTAGTCAGTATGCTGTACCAGTAACAAAACCATCACTGCAGGTTTGTATGTGCATTAGTTTTTAAATTTTACACCACCCACATAGTGTTCACATACTTTGTCATGTAGGTTCGAATATCCAACGTTGTTGGCGGTCCTTTGGGTGCAGTCACGGCAACCATTGAATCTGCTTTGAAAGTTGGTAGTGGCGGAGCTTCGGTTCCAGTGAAGAAACCGCTGTCACCAGTTAAAGGGGAAAAGTGCGTTACTTTAATATGCGTATTAGAAATAAACGAACTATGTCGCTGTTTTAGGCGTTTTATCTGTAAGTTACAATTTGTGAAGTGCTTGTGCGTAAATGTTGGAGTGGATTGTTGTTACAAATGCTATGCTAGTCAATCTGTAATTCAAAAATTGCAAGGATTCTTAAAGCGAGATGTGTATATAGCGACTATATATTCGTGAGAATTATTTGCATAAATGATTTGAAACACTACATCAGTAATTTCTATTTTGCAGCACACTGTTTGAATACGATTTGGCACCTTTAAAGTTGAACAGAGGGGTTTATCAACTTACTATTAATAGTAGTCCAGCGAAACCCGATGCAAGGTGGGCCGGAAATACTGGGGCACTGGTAAGAAAAGAGTTCAGTAATCCAATGGTCGTTAGAACGTTCATGTCTTATAGTGAACGTTCTTCCATTCCATTGGTAAATTATTAAATGTGCAACATCCAGAGTTAGTGTATTAGCGTACTTCAGCTAATGCATTGGATTCACATGACAGTTAAACATTTTGCTAAATTTTCTGGTTTTTAAATGGTCTTGACTACTTTCTAGATAAACATAAAGTTAGTAACAGACGTTATTATTGAAAATGCGGAGGTTGGCGTTGGTGATGTGGACCAAACTATTCCACCACAACTTACAAAGTATGCATTTGCTCATGTTTTATTTTGGAAGGTCTTGATACAAATACCAACAAGGGGCCTTGTTTTGTTTCAGACTGCAGCATCCAAACAAGCTTCCAAATGTTCTAGAAGCTGATTATCATCAAAAATTGCTATTGAAATTTGCAATTCGTGATAAGCATGCAGGAGAAATTATGACATCTCATCAGGTTTTTGAATTTTCGATACTGACATTGGAGTCAAATATTCGCAGATGCTTAATTTTGATATTAATTTTCAGGCGTTTGTTCTGTTGACTCACAAAAATTCCGGAAAGGAAATTGTCTTTGTCACAGAACCTGATTCAGCAAATATTTATAGATTCGATTTAGATGTGCAAGCAAAATCTAAAGTGTTTCGCTCATTGTCTGGAAGCTACAGTATGGCCCTAATTATTGGAGATGCGGTCATTTCAAATTCTTTGATTTGGCCTCTAGCGGATGTAGAGCTTACTTTCCGAGATGTGCCAGTTGAACAAACCATTCCTACGACGAACTTCTCACCGAAGCCAGAAATTAAGGTGGGATACTTGCACTTTATAGGTGTTGTTTTTATATATGTTTCGTCTGACAAACTTTTAAGGAATATAGGGTTCTAGTTTGGTCCAAAGCAGAATTCCGGTTCAGGTCTTTAAATACAAGCATGAAACTTAAACCAAATAGTGCAGTCGCGAGCTTTTGTGGGGCGTTTTGTAGGAAAAAATCAGTTTACGTTATCATAATGTCTGGGGCCGGGTTGTGGCGAATGTGCTGAACCTGCCTTGCACCAAGCCACACAAATTGTATTACAGTTTTACATTATTTTATCTGAAAAACGTTTCAGATACTGTAGTGGTACAACTATTTATGGGGGCACTAAATTGAAAATGTGTGTTCATAATTATTTAGAGAAGAGTTATTTAACCTGGCAAATTTTAACAATAGTCTTTAATTACTTGCAGCATATTTTTAGAGAACCTGAAGCAAGGCCACCACAAGCTGTCAGTAAAACATTCACTCTACTGTCAGTTTTACCAATTCTTATATTAGTTGTGCTTGTAAGTAGCTACTACTCTAGTATGATGAATGTTACTGTTTAAACAACTATTAATAAGGTCGATGTTTTTACAGTGGGCCAAAATTGGAGTCAACGTCTCAAATTTTAATTTGAGTTTGGGCACCATTGGCTTTCATTTGGGTTTAGGAGGTAGCTCATTCCTAAGCACTAATCTTAGTCTCCGCTTTCTTTCTTAAGGAAGGAAGACTATTTGAATTTCCTTTAATTTTTTTAGGAATTTTTGGCTTATTCGTCATCTTTTGGATCAAGCTCACAATGTTCGAAACATTAAAGTACTTGGTACTTCTGGGAATAGTCACTTTCCTGTGTGGCAACAGCATGCTGAAGAAATTAGCCCAGTCGAAGAAAATATAAAGCGAGTAAACTGTTTTCGCTTGTGAGTGTAGTTCACTTTAAATTAGGAACATGCTTCTCACTGCTGGATTTCGGTTATTATTTCGTAAATTAATATTTAGTAATAATATTCGTGTTGTTGCAGATGCACTGGACACCAGGTTTGGGTTTGTGCAAGTAGTCATCTAATAAGTCATTATTTTGATAATGACTGGTGCATACATATTGAAGATCGTTTCCTTTGTTCATTCCATCGTAAATGTGTTGTAATTGTCTGGAATAAAGCTTTACAACATGTTTGTCGCTTTTGTACTAATCATCGGACTGCAGATGGATTTTCACCTTATCGACTTTTACAGTTCACGATGTAATCAGAAAACTTTGAACCTCTGTCACGTAAAAATCTTAATTCCTATCTATAATATGCAGGTTACGTTTGCCAGTTGGCTTAGCATTGTTGTTGACATACATGAAGTCCTAAAATAATTTCTAATGAACTGGTATTGAAATCTACATAATCACATGGTTGGAAACGTAAATCGGCCTACATGCATTATTCTGAAAGCATCAGGTGACTAATTTTCTTTATGCGTGCTTAGTGTTCCTCTGAAAATAGCTGAAATTTCTATACCTATGTATAATACGCACCCAGACTTTGCACTCAATTTTTTGGGGAAAAAACTGCGTATTATACACGAGATAATACGGTACTCATTTCTAATTCTATCAGCTCTTGACGCGACACTCGTGTACCGCATTTGCATCTCGGCTACTTGCATTCTATTGACGTGGCTGTTCCTCGCTGCCTAACACTCGGATCCATATAGCATAGCTGGCCTAACCACTGCCCTGTAGAACTTCCCTTTCAACTTCATTCAGACCCTCCTATCACACGGCTCCGTTTCTGTCTCCACTTCAACCATCCGCCATTGATTCTGTGGGTCACATCAGAGTATCTCCCCATTGCTTTGGAAGGACAGGTGCCAAGTTAAAAGCAACCAAAATTGGATTTTTAAAGGAATACCCCTGTGATGTTTTGCTGGACTGGTGATGAGGCTTTTGGTGCTTAAGGCGAAATATGAATTTGTATTTCTCACGAAGAATACTGTAATAGTGGAAAAAAAATGTTCTTATAATAAAATAATTAAGAATTGCATATGTATAAGTCGCAATGCCACATGCGCGAGCGCACAAACAAACATTGATTACGGTACATAGTATACTGTAGTTCGCCGACAAATAATCAAGGAGATTGCACGAAGCCGTCCGTCCGTAACTACATAATTTTTGAAATATTTTGCCAACAATTCTTCTAAACAATCTTGTGGCATATACTAGAGTAGGTCTGGGGGCATGTTTCCTCAGCTAACCTAAAATTCGCATAACCGTGAAATTTGGGTTATAAACACTAAATCAGTTGGTCTCCTACTTACAGCTATTTACTACTAGCTATTTACAAAAGAAATATCATCCTAGGATTCCAAAATATCGTTCATCACACATCACAAACAAAAATGAATTAATAAATAGTTTTCACCATTAAAATCCACGAAACCTACCCAGTACTTCGCCAGAGGCACTTTATGTCCCAATTCAGCAAGAGCCTACGAAAGCAATCACGACATTCGAGTTAAAAAGAAGTCGTATTTCAAAGACTTTAAAAAAGAAAATCGCAAAATTATCATAGGACTACTACGAACTTTTCTTCTTCACTCTAAGAAATGGTATTGGTATTGCAAAGAAAGGTGAACTGCCATGAAAGTATCGAATAATCAATTTGTCAGTCTAGAACAGTGGTCTTCAAACTTTGTCTACTCACGGAACCCTTAGAACTATAAGATGCTTTTGGGGGAACTCCCATCCAACCTTTAGAAAAGTATATCTTGCCGCTGCTAACGAATTTTTATTTTGACTTTCGGAACCCCCAGAGATGTATTGCGGGACCCTGGGGTTCCGCGGAACACAGTTTGAAGACCGCTGGTCTAGAATCGCAAGAGACTCCACTGTGAATAACGCAGAGTGGCACTAACCAAGGTGCGAAACTGGTGTGTCCAACGCAATTCGCCGCTCCCTGCACCATCTGTCCTGGCCCTTGCCCGATTCACGGAAGCCAGGACCAGTGGCGTCGCTAGGTTCACCCCATTTCTCATGGTTTTGTTTGTTTGTTGGTGTTTTAGGGCCCTTCAACTACAAAGGTCATTAGAGCCCCATTTCTCATGGTGCGAGTGGTGTCATCCGGTGCGGCCCGCACCCTCCGCACCCCCTAGTGACGCCACTGGCCAGGATCACAGTACAAACGGAAAGTAAGGAGGGCTAAGTGTGCAGCTGTTAATCCTAAAGCATCGTCCTTGCCCTATGGAGATATACTAGGCGTTTCCAAGCTCCATCTCTCGCCATCCCTGCATTTGTTGTTGTTGTTTGAGGACCCTTCAACTACAAAGGTCATTAGAGCCCCGTCCACAGCATAGTTCTTATGCAGAGACTGCACAGACACTACACTAATGCGACGATTTTTGGGTATTAGCAATACCCAGTTTTCCCAAGCGGCCACCCATGTCAGTACTATAATGCTCGCCACGAAAGTTGACACATTGATGGGAGGCATAGGATGAGTCCTCTTCAAAAAATAGGGAAAATATTGAAGTTGTGTTTGTCATTACTGAATGAAGCCTGCCATTTGACCTTTTTCAAACTCCCTAATTTTTGTAGTGAACTTTCCTACCTTCTACCTCCCATGTGTCATCTTTCGTGGCGAGCACTATAGCTGGGAATACGCTGCTCAACTTCAGTGATCAGACGAGAACTGGTGTGTCCAACGCAATTCGCCCCTACATCCCTGCAACCCTCATAGACAGGATCGTGGACGTCCTGGTTTATCCATTTGATGCTCCTGTTCAAGCAGCCCCTTCCACGAGAGAGATCTCCTGGGGAGCCTCTGGACCCCTCCAACACTCTCTCTCCCATCATGCTATCGTTGCTTGATATAAGTATGATTATTGTGTTTACTAATGCACGTGAAATAATAAATAATAATCTTTGGATAGAAAATGAAGCAAGTATTTTCACGTATTTCTGATGGTGACGATTATCTATTTTGTCAGAAACATTTCTCTAAAATGATTACTAAATTGGCGACTCATGGACAAAAGGAAATACAGGAATAATTCACTTAATGCGGTTAATTGGTTCCTCTAAAGTAGGCCTACCGTACTAAGTAATTTGTAATTTGGTAATTTGTTAATTTGTTAATTTAGTAATTTGTTCCCAATAAATTTTGCTCAAGAAGTTTAATAAATGTTTACCTAAATCATCATCATCATACCCTTATCCCGCCTGCAGCGGGGTCGGGTCTGGGGGTTCTAGCCCTCCACTTCCGTCTATCTCCCACCAGGTCCCCGTCCAATCCGCACACCGCCATATCCTTACGGACGACCTGCTCCCACGTTAACTTCGGTCTCCCCCTGCACCGGGTGCTCCCGACCACCTGCATTCCTGGTATGGCCCTAACAAGCTCCTCTTCTCATTATGTGACCATACCACCTCAGCCTATTTTCTCTCATCTTTTCGGCAATGTCCACTACCCCCAGGCAACCTCTAACATACGCATTCCTAATTCTACCAATAAATAAAATTAAAAGAAAATGATAAAAATAATGTTTACAAATTGGAAAAGAAACAAATATTTTTTAATTAGAAAATCCGCTGAAGTTTTTTGTACCATTGTCTTTTTCTGCTATTCTTCATGTCATATGACATATGATAACAAAGAATAGCATCTTCCAATTTTTGCTTCGTTCCAAAGCTCCTTTCTTCATTAGTATGGTAAAGTGCTCAAATATCGTCCCCCTAAGCAAAATCTTCAATTCTGTGAAAAGTATTTACAGGAAAAATAATTTAAAAACTGATTTAAGTTTATCAACTCCTTACCTACTTGTATGGCTAGTGTGATACTATTAAATAAAACTTTCTAAACCATAAAAAATTAAAAACTTATAAGAACGCAGATTTTGATTTTTCTAAAAAGGTGTCCTAATTCCGTCCCCTCTTTCCAGCTAACATCTACTGAATTATTTTTATGGGAAATTTCATTAAAACACAGTTGACATCTCTCATAATAAATTTCTTGAGAGAAAACTTTTTATTGACTGTTTAAATAAAGTAGCCTAATATCAATTTTGGAATGATATTCTTCATAGAACTTCAGCTCTACTACATTATAATAATAAGGCATAGAAGTGGTAAACACATTATAAAAAGGTCAACACGTGATCATATATGAATCAATACTAGTCTAAGAGGTTGGGAAATTATAGAATGTAAAAAGAGAGCAATACATTATGAGGGTCCTAAATCCGTCCCGGGGACGAATTTGGGAATTTTAAAGGGACGGATTTAGGATCCCAGCAATAACAAAAGAAAAAGTCCCATCTCTTGAACAAACAACCACAACTACATGGTTCTGACAACTGGAACACAGTATTTAAGGAGCAATCTTTAATTATCAATTGCCAAATGATGAAAAAAATTACTCGGAAGTGTCAATATACCTGTTTAAGGTTCGATTCCACAATTTAGTAAATTTACACAAAACCTATTTTTTGATAATTTAATAGTTAAAAACAAAACAAAGCAACTGAATCAGAGCCAGTAGTAAACTGGATGGTTCTGAAGGCTTCCATGTGCTGTTCTGAAGGCTACAGCCCTCTGCTTGAAAGTTAAAGGGTGGGGACGGATTTAGGGCAGGGGACGGACTTTGGGTACTTTGCCATACTGCATGAGCGGTGAATTGCGTTGGACACACTAGTTCTCGTCTGATCACTGAAGTTAAGCAGCGCAACCCCAGCTAGTACTGACATGGGTGGCCGCTTGGGAAAACTGGGTACTGCTAATACCCAAAAATCGTCGCATTTGTGTAGTGTAGTGTCTGTGCAGTCTCTGCATAAGAACTATGCTGTGGATGGGGCTCTAATGATCGTTGTAGTTGAAGGGCCCTAAAACACCAACAAACAATAACTTCACTGCTTTGGTGGACAATTTCCACCACCCAATAATCTGCTCGCCTTTTCATGAATGTGCCTTGCCTGCCGCTTTCTCTTGGATTTCTATCATAAGTAACCTATGGCCACATTCTTTTTTTTTTAAATTTCGCTGAGGAGAACCCATCAATCACAAACCTGTTCTGTGTTGTCCTATGACCATAAAGAAATCTACTTGTGACCTTCGTTGTGGTGATTGGAAAGTGACAAGGTGCTTGTCTCTCTTCCTAAACCACATATTTGAGAATGGAGGACCATGTGCTCTTGCTGCATCAAGGATTGACTGCACTTCTATGCTGACTGTTCCATACCCCCATCTCTGTGGACCTCCTCATATCCCTGCATATTCTTGCCAACATGACCATTAAGGTCTTCACCAATAAATAAACACTCGTTCCCTTTTCACTATCTTACCCTTATAATCTGTTGAGTTCACCAACTCATCAAAGCCCCTCCATAAAGCCACCTTATTCGGTTTGTTCAGACCTTCTTTTAACTAGGATGACCCCTTGCTGCAGCTCACTATTCAATACTATATCTACCCCACTTCGTCCCATTCACTAGCTGCACATATAACTTAAGTTTGTATCCCTCCCCAAGGACGGTGAATCAATCCGTACTGATTGAAATTTATTACTCAAATCAGTAGCCATACTGTAGCAAGGCGCGCACTGCGTGAAGCCGCACTAAGCGAGGTATTCCTGTAGACCTCATCATCATTATCATACCCTTATCCTGCCTGTGGCAGGGTCGGGTCTGTGGGCCCACTGAACATGCTCTGACTGGGGCACCCCAGCCTGCAGACCTCAATAACGCTTATTATCATTTCTATAACAGATTATTGTACTAATTACTCTTGACAAAAATAATTGAAGGTCTAGTTATCAGAAAAAGAAGAGGAACAGGGAATTAGCAATATAGCCTACCGTGGATTTAAAGCCACATTATTTCAACGTTTCAACAGGACATTCCTAAGTAACAAATAGGACAGGCTACCCTTAATGTTTTCAAAAGAAAAATCTTGCTTTCTGTTTGTTTCCGCTCCTAAAAATGCGATGATCCGCAGCCTGGTCTATTAGGCCTCCTGTATTCATTGCAGTGTTCATGGACTCCTGAACAACCAGAGTTACCTGAACTTTGTGGGGAAAGGTTCTCCATCCAACGGGCACTTGAAATATAGTTTGGAAGTCATTAAATGTCTAATGCAAAAGATAATTTATTTGAAAAAGTTAAAGCATTTGAGCGTTAAAATGAAAAGAAAATCGAATAACATGCAACAGTTTTTTTTTTTAAAAAAAAACGTATAAACATGAGTTTACTCCTTACAAAATGTTTGGAAAAATGTTCTTCCACTGTCACATTAGGAGAATTAGAATATTTTGTATTTAAGTTAATGTCAACATTAAAGTTCAAAGTTGTTTGGGGTGTATATTGTTGGAAACAGTATCATAATGTATAAAGTATTGTAAATTGCTCCAACACAAGAATATTCAATTTCAAAGCTAGAAAGTTAATGAAATTGAGAGATGATGGATTTCGTCAAATAAATATGCCCAAGAAGTTAAATATCCCAGTTTGTGCAGTTTGCAAAATCGTTAAAAAAACAAAAGGAGATGAGAACTGTTAAGGCCAAAAGTATTAATAGGAAGGGATGAATGACATATCTTTAGAAACTGCTTGAAAAATCCACAAACGTCTGCAGCAATGGTTGCATCAAGCGTCGCGTCATTATCAGGGAACGAAGCGATTACACAAATAATTAGAAAAGCACTCCACAGTGCAGGAATTAAAGAGCGACGTCCCAGGAAAAATCTGTTTATTAGTGAAGCAAATAGGGTGAAACCTCTCGAATTTGCACGTCAGTACGAGGACAAAACAATAGACGTTTTGAAGAATATCATCCTCGCTGATATTTTTAAGCAAAGATAAATCCTCACGATATGGAAAACAAAAGGGCACTGCTTTGGATCACCAAAATTTCCTGAAAACTGTTAAACATGAAGGTGGCGCAGTTATGGTTTGAGGCTCTATGGCACATTCTGGCATAGGGCATCTCCATTTCATTAAAGGTATCATGACAGCTACAGTAGATCCTATGTCGAGATGTTGGCTAGCAATTTTAAAGGCAGGGTAATTATATTATATAAGGACAACGATCCTAAATAGCAAAGGAGTGGCTTCCCTAAAATGTTAGCCATCAGCTCAAAACACATCCGCAGTCCCCAGGCCTTAACCCAATTAAAACCCTGTGGCATCTTATGGATCAATAATCAGGAAACAGTGCACTACTGGTAGAGACTGAATGGGTGCTGAACCAAGGGAAGAATGGAGAAAAATCTCTGAAGAAACGACTAGGGTCCAGTTGCAATAAACGCGCCGTATTACCATTGATCTACCAAACATCTTCAAATTCTCTTCATTCGCAACAGGCTCTGATTTGATTTGATTAATTTCATGCGTTGGGGAGTAAGCCAAGCAGCCATAACAGGCCGAACCCTTAGGAGGCTGCTCGTGGGAGATGAGGAGGTACAGTAGGTGTAGAGGGAAATTTGCAGCACCCAACGTTCTTTACCAACCATCCATGTTGGTACTAACGTGTGTTTGCATTGCTTAACTTCAGTGATCTCACGAGAACTGGTGTGTCCAGCGCAACTTGGCTGGAACCTAACGTCGCGAATGTCTGAGGTCTGACTGTACAGTATATCGAAAATAGAGAGTTAGTGGTGAACGTCGACGATGACGATACGAACGATAAGAGGTCAAGTGAGGCAAATGCGCAAGCTCAATTTCTGGTCTGCTTTTCGTGAGCATGCACAGTTGCCTCATTTGACCTCGTATCGTATTTCTGCCACTGTATCGTCTTCGTCGACGTTCACCACTAACTCTCTATTGTCTTGCAGAGAACATTGTTCAAATCTGGACATACTGTAACTTGTGTGGAGTTCATAAGATGACTGCAAAATCATTAGAGAGTTAGTGGTGAACGTCGACGAAGACGATACAGTGGCAGAAATACGATACGAGGTCAAATGAGGCAACTGTGCATGCTCACGAAAAGCAGACCAGCAATTGAGCTTGCGCATTTGCCTCATTTCGCCTCGTATCGTATTGCTGCCTCTGTATCGTCTTCGTCGACGTTCACCACTAACTCTCTATTAACTAGTTTTGACCGAATACATGCTTGTAGTAATCACAAATGAAATATTGGTATTGCAGTTTTCGGTAACAACGTAATTCGCTAATACATAAACATTCAATTTCACACTCTTATAGGAAAAATTAATTTAAAAAAAACGATTAGCCAAAAAAATCAGTAAATTACCTTGCACGAATATATGCCAGTTATCGAATTTAACGTAACGAATGAAGAAAAAGTTCTCCAATCTGTTGTCAACACCCTTTGACACCTTCACTCAATACTACTGTAAAATTTGTCAACTTTCAAATTGCAGACTGAAATACGGATAAAATGAGAATTTCAAGTAAACTTGACATACTGTAAGTGAACTTTGAAATCTCCCACATTCAGGCAAATACACTAAATCATCAATTTCAGTAAATACGTTAAAGAAACCCCGAAGGGCAGGCCAGCCCGATTACCGAGCTTTCTCCGTTGGGCCTAGGGCTATTTACTAAAGTTATTAATTCAAGATAATAATTTTTCTAAATTTGTAATGTTTTTTTTATAGTAATAATCCTGTATAGTGTTTTGCTAAATATTTCGGTGTTTTTTGACTGTGGCTTTTCCCCGGATTGAAATTGCTGTTCCTACTTCTGAAAACACAAAATATGGTAACCTTGAAAGGGTGATAAGTAATGAGTGACCACTGTAAAGATATTTTGCAAGAATGACGTCCAGTGATGCTATTGGTTTGAATGGAATTCAAAAAACAATATAAAGAAGATGGTCAAATGAAATTTATTGTAGTTGTTTTTTTGTACCAGATAACGTTTAGAATTTTTAGGATAAATTTCTTTGAATTTTATGTAATGATTTAAACTAGCCGTTTTTTAAAAAAGTTTTTCACCAATATTTATAAATTAGTGCATTATATTCGGTCAACACAATGAAAACTCGGGTAAGTTATCAAAAATGGGGTATTTAAGTACGCTGGACAGACTGTTGGTTAACAACGTTAGAATCTGTTTAAAAACTTGCAGGGCCCGCTCTAAGGGGCGGGGGGGGGGGGGGGTAACCCGGGCATTTGTCCGGGGCGCCATTTTGCCTGTAAGTGTGAGAACAGAGCATTCTAACGGCGCTGCTTCAAGGGGCGACAATTTGTCCTCTTGTGCGGCGTGGCACAAGTGCTAGAGCAGGCGCTGAAACTTTCCTTTCTGTATAATGTCTAGTAACTATACGTCGTCGTTTCCTAGGGACTACTCCTGTCCTGGTAACTAACGCAAGGGGAGGGAGCGAGTACACTCGTCGACCTGGGAATAGGGGCGAAATGAACTGGTGTCTTGTCGAAAAGAAACTTGCGCTGCCACAAACGTCCTGGGTACAATCATCGTGAGAGCCAATGGCGGTAACGGGGGGTATTTACGGGATGCCGTTGCATGGGGGGCCTTCGGACATCTTGCTGAATTAGGTTTACGTAACCTAACGCCTGCGGACCCGGAAGACGTCGCGTGAAAGTTCTTGTTTTACTCCTGGTTAGGGCAAGAGTTTTCTTGTAGGGCGTAGTTCTCGGTGAGATACTGTAACGTAGGTAAAGTTGCTGAAGCCTACCGCTTGGCAGGCACAGGGACTTTTACATTGGACCCGAATTATGTAAAGCTGTGCGTCCACACTCGGGTTGTATAGCAGGGGCCCAGAGTTCCCGGTGTTTGTCTGCTCTAAGAGCAGGAACTGAAGGACAGCCTGGTCCGGTTTATAGAAGATTATCCCTAGCGTCTTGCATCACGTCTGTTACTGGTGCTTGGGTCTTCATAAGTTCAGTAGCTGTAGATTTGAGTACCACAAGTCTACCTTGCTTCCCTGGCACCAAAAGAGCAATCTACCTCCATGGTGCAGAACTGAAAACTAGTTTCGTGGTTAGGAGTATCCTAAGGCCATGGGCAACCAGTGGACAAACTGGGCATGAAAGGAACTTTGCAGTACTGACTTATAAACTTGTTCTCTAAACTGACTTAATTATTGATGTGTCTTTCTCTCAAAGGGGCACCTTATGTTTTGGTCTGCTTTCGGTGCGGTTTTAGTACAAATTTGTACTGCGTTTGCGTACAACTATCCTGTAAACGAAGGTAAGCTGAACAACCATGGTTAAGAATGCTGCAACCTGCAGGTAATTCTTTAACCCTTTCTAAATTCTTTCTTTCACTTAGAGCCCAGTAGCCTCCCGGTGGTACCTCCTTCTATTGTAAAAGGTGCCAACTCTAGTGACTTCGAGAATGCTACTGTTATCAAACCAGATCCTGAAGTGTTGAAGCTGGTTATTAACGCTTCTTATTTCAACCCATCTCGCTACATTGCCCCTAATCCTTGGTTGTTCTGGTACAAGCCAGCGACACCTCTATCCTCTACAGGAAGACCTGGTCTCCCAGACATTAATACCACCAATCAAATTAGTGTGGTATCTTCAATGACCCTTCTAAACGAAACTACGACACAAGCGCAGTTTAATACCGGTACTGGAACAACTGAACGTTCTCGGACGTCACAATCTACTACTTCCAGTTTCTTTACTTCCGAATCTCTAAATCGAACTGATGAAGGCTTTGCCACGTCCAATTCTACAGCAGTGGTAGTATCTACCTTGCCAGGGTCGGAAAAGAGCGACAAAACTGAAAGCTCTGAACCTATAACTTCAAACTCTTTCACGACAGAACCGGAGACAACTTTGTTCCCAAGAAGCGTCCCAACTCGAGACTCCGTTCGGTCTCTAGCAACGGTGTCTTCGACTTTTACTTTAAATACGTCTTTACCCACTGCAAAACACTTCACAAATACAACAGCTGAAAGACTGACAACCGAAGGCTCCCTGGGTGGATCAACTGAAAGTACTAATAATGGCTCTCGTCTTGGGACTGTGTCTCTCATTAGTCCTTCACAGCAAACTTTAAAAGGCGTGGAACATGGATTCGCTACGACTACTGGAAGACTACAAAGAGACGTGACGGCTATTGATGGTCGCAGTCTATTTCACTTCGTCTGGTCCTCACAAAAACCACATCAGTTCACAAGCAAGACCGAGAACCTCGGGCCTGTGACAGAATCGCTAACCCAGACAACTGGTAGACTTTCAACCGGAACTGGAATAACAGAACCCACCACTTCACTATTAATAGTTAGAAGTGACTCTCCGAGCACAGGAAAGTTGTCGACGAGACTTTCCAAAGTCACTTCTGCTAGTGAAGAATTCTCCTCGGAGCGGCCACTGGGCGCTAAAAGTTCACTCCCAAACGTGGTGATATTTAGGAAAGAGTATACTGTAGGTCATGGTAGAAAATCTACTTCGGAAAATCCTGTTCTGTTCACTACTAAGGAAACTTCTGAAACTAGCGCTACTACAAAACAAACAGTTGCCACCATGCCGCCGAACACTGGTAAGTTTTAACTTCTTAAAACTGTAGTTAGTCTGGCTGCTCCACTGGAAGGGAGTAATATTATGTCCTAATCTGTAAACTTCTATTGAACAGAATCTCAAAGTACAAATCTGACCACCGTAGAGGTACAATTTATGACGGCAGCTGAAAACGTATCCATAACTAGTAGTTGGAGTAGGCCTACCACAAGTCCTGTAATTTCTACAAAATCGCTAAATTCCTCTACAGAAAGCCTAGAAGAAATGTCTATTGGTGAACAAGCTCATTTTCGACGAGGTGCGGATAGTTAGAGAGTCTGACGTGGTGCCTCTTGGCACTGAAACTGCAGCATAATGCCTGTGAAATATAACTTTAGGAAGTGTTAGGAGCATCCCGAATTTCAAACCTTCTTTACATCGTTGCTGAATTAAGTTTTTAAGATCGCAGTGTTTAAATTATTACGTTGTTCGTTTTAGGAGAGACTGTAATAAAGAAATCTTTAGTTTTGAGTATAGTTTTAGTTCCAAGATGCAACATCTTTGAAACTAACCCTTGAGTAGTGTGGTGAACTCTGCATACATACGTAGTGTGGTCACAATGACCACCTCTAGTTTTGCCTCCTTTATAAAAAAAAAAATTTGTGAGTTTCCTCCTTGCGAACCTGACAACAGCAGTCTTGTGAGAAATGGGTACAGTGTGTAAAATCACGTAAAGCATTTATGCAATTAGTTAGAGGGTTCAGCAATAATTGAATGTGGTGAGAGCATGACCACCACGCAACTTGAGGGTTAAGCTAAATTACCAGCTGGACTCGTGTTGGCCCTAAAAACTTACTTCTGTGCAAGTAACTCCCTAGTAATTGTAACCTGTCTCTTGCAGCCCGTGGGAGGAGTTGCGCGGTATAATTTATGGCAATTCAAAGTCCTGGAACTGAAAACTCGGAACATTCTGACTGTAAGGGCAAAGCGCAGTCTCTCACTAGAGTCTTTGTGTTAAGGACTTTATAGTACTTCCCCCTACTCCCCCCTCAGTTCGTTAGGGACTTCTCAGCATCTCTGAGTTAGCCAATACTTGGCGTCCGTTACCACAGTGGAAATGATTCCAGAAAAGACTTCAGATGCAACCTTACTCTGCAATTCAACTGTTTCTGCCAGACTGCTTGTTGCGCATTTCACGTAACACTCTGGAATAAACTTAATTTTTAACGTATTTTGACTTTTCATTCTCTGACGTCCCTCAAACGAAGCCAAAACAAAAATTGACTAAATTTCTGCCTACTTACACCTCGCTCGAAACTAAGAATTCCTCAAATGGTGATGCACGTGAATACTGATGTCCTTCGCTGAGGAGTAGAATCGACTCCCCTGCCCACAGTATGGCAATGTAACTTGGATTCTCGTGGGATTTAACAGCGACGTGAAGGACACCTCAAAGGGCATTTGTATCTTTTGAACAGGTAGGTAATAAGAAATACAAATATGATATTCCTAAAACTTCTGGAATTTAACACTGCAACTCAAGCATAAGTTATCAGAAATTGCATACTTCACTAACTACATTATAGCAATTGTTATTCGAGAACACGAGGAAGAAAAAGTAATAGGACATATCAAACTACAAAAATTTTAGCTGTGGTTAGGCAATACTTTACTAGAACAGCAGACGTCGGTTCTTAAAGGAGCCCAGAAATGGCTTTATCATACGTCTGTACAACTGAGGAAAACAACACTCCTGCAGCACCGGTCGCCTGCTTACCAGGCGAATCCATTATTCATGATGAAACTTCTGAAAATAGAATTAAAATTCGATTGATTTTTCAGTATTTGTTTGCTAAGCTGCACCCTTATTCATACGCCGTAAAGAGGAAGACTACACATCATCATACCCTTATCCCGCATGCGGCATGGTCGTGTCTGTGAGTTCTAGTCCTCCACTCCCGCCTATCTCCCACCAGGTCCCCGTCCACTCCGCACACTACCATATCCTTACGGGCAACATGCTCCCACGTTTGCTTCGGTCTCCTCTTCCTCGGGTGCTTCCACCAACCTGCATTCCTGAATTGGACCTAACTACTACTCCTCTCCTCTTCTCATTTCGCGTCCATACCATCTCGATCTACTCTCCCTAATTTTTTCCGCGATGCGCACCACCCCCAAGCTACCCCTAATATACTCATTCATTATTCCAAGAGCTCTGGACACCTCGCTCATATACCGCATCATTCTCATCTCGGTTACTTGTATTACATCACTCTGATCCATATAGCATAGCTGGCCTAACCACTGCCCTGTAAAACTTCCTTTTCTACTTGATTGGGACCCTCCTATCACACAGGACTCCTCTTGATTGTCTCTAAACATCCCCGTGTGATTCTATGGGTCACGTCATAGACCATCTCCCCATTGCTTTGGAGAAGATTATACACATCATCATCATCATACCCTTATCCCGCCTGTTCTGTCGGTTCTAGCCCTCCACTCCCGTCTATCACCCATTAGGCCCCCGTCTACCCCACACACTGCCATGTCCTTTCTGACAACTTGATCTCACGCCTGCTTCGGTCTCCCCCTACCCCGGGTGCTACCTACCACCTGCATTCCTGGAATGCACCTGACGAGCTCCTCTTCCCCTCTCCTCATGACGAGAAGATTATGCACATCAAAACACAAATAATCATTAGAATTTGGTTTATGAGTATCCTGAATGCGATTCTAGACTATTATACAGTTGACCCCTTAGTGTTGGTGCATGCAACAAAGAGGATTAAAGTAGTGTGAAATTTAAGATGAAATTAATGAGATGCTCATCAGAGGATGTATCTTCCTGAGACGTACCGTCTTTAATTTGTCAATACTTTTCTTAGCAATTATTAAGGATGGTTTCTGAAAAGGAGCAACCAGCGTAATGCGAGATACGCTTTGTCAGCTGCAGGGCCGGTGCTAGGTGGGTTCTGCGCGTTCGGCGAACCCACCCCCGTGTTTACTAACGTCCTGCTTGCGGGCATCTATATTACAAAATGTAAAACGTTTTTTGAACCGGGCACTGGAAAAGGTCGCGCCGGCTCTGGTCAGCAGTATTAAGTAACTCCTAACTTTTCTCGCCTCGCCTATGTGTACCCATCTTGTCCCTCTGAATGAACGCAAGGGTGATATATTGGATAGTGTTTTTCTGCAGCCGGTTAACGACCAAAGCTACAACCCCTATGCTTATTTATCGTCGGCCTACTGTTCGTTGGGGAATTCCACTGACGCCAAGGGCAAGCTCCACCTGGGAATTTTGCTTCATCTAGCGTTGCATAAGTAGAGCGGGTTCTTACACCACACGGGACGTCGGCTTTACTTCTCATCCAAACGAAGGCGCACTCGGGGCATCTCTCCCGCCCGAAAGAAGCCAAAACACCTCGGTGCTGAATCTAACCAAGAACCGCCGGGGTAGTTACCGAGTACGCTAGCCACTGCACCACCCAGGCAGGACGGAAGATAGGAATGAGAAGTATTCTCTCTGTATACTACGGCAATAAAAAAGTATCAGCACTGGTCTAATAAAACGCAAGCTATGGGTTTATTCCACCAAATTGATTTCGTTTCCTCCCAATGCAACACACCTATGCTAATATTGTTTCCCAATCCTTGGCCCCTAACATGGGCGGCCGCTTTGGAACACTGGGTATTGCTAATATCTAAAAATCGTCGTAACACCATAGTGTCTGTGCAGACTCTGCATTACAACTATGCAGTGGAAGGGGCACTAATGACCTTTGTAGTTGAAGGGCCCTAAAACACTGCATAGCCTTCCACTAGAGTAGCCAATTTTTGATTACTGAATCTATCAACACAAAACGGTGTCCACGAGACGGTCATTTCAGGCGAGGGAATAAGAAGAGGTCATATGGTGCCATATTAGGTGAGTACAGAATTTGTGGAATTGAATTGGAATTGAATTCCATTGAAGCCAAGTTGCGTTGGACACACCAGTTCCCGTGAGATCACTGAAGTTAAGCAGCGCAAGCCCACGTCAATACCAACAACGGTGGTTGGTGAAGAACGTTGGGTGCTGCAAATTGATTACATGACAAAAAAGCGAGCGACAAAAGGGCGAACGAAAAAAAGGCGCAGCAAAAAGGGCGCATTGCAAAAATGGCGCAGCGACAAAAGGGCGCACTTTTGCTGCTCAGTTCTGCCCACTATAAGGATATCATCAGCGGTTTATTGCGTCGCACACACCAATTCTCGTCGGATCACTGAAGTTAAGCAACGCTCAGTTAGTACTAACATGGGTGGCCGCTTGAGAAAACTGGGAACTGCTAATACCCAAATAATCGTCGCATTAGTTTAGTGTCTGTGCAGTCTCTGCACTAGAACTACACAGTGGACGGGGCTCTAGTGGACTTGTAATTGAAGGGCCCTAAAACACCAACGAAACAAAAAAAATCAACCCTTATCCTGCCAGTGGCAGGGTCGGGTCTGCGGGTTCTAGCCCTCCACTCCCGTCTATCTCCCACCAGGTCCCCCCACACTGCCATATCCTTACAGACAACTTGCTCCCACGTCTGCTTCAGCCTCCTCCTGGTGGTGCAAACTAGCTGACATTATTTGTTAGCAGGACAAAGCCATGCATTAACCATGCAGCAGTTTTACGAACACTTAAATATGATAATAATCCTGACCATATTTGGGCAGCACCAAAATTCTGGAGTCTACCCGATCGAAAATAGCAATTCTGGCGAAGGGACATAAATATTAACATAGATATAAAGGCGATCACGTAATTACCCACACTCTTACGCGCCCTTTTGTCCTGGTCGCCCTTTTTGTGTTGCGCCCCTTATTCCCTGCGCCGTTTTGTTACAGCGCCTATCTGTCGTGCACCCTTAAGTCGCGCGCCGTTTTTGACGCGCCCTTTTGTCGTGATACCCAGCAAATTAACCCTCTCCTTCATCCTTTCACCTACCTCCTCATCTCCCGCGGGCAGCCTCCTAAAGGTTCGTACTGTTATGGCTGCCTGGCTTACTCCCCAACCCACGAAAGTAATCCAGTAAATAAATAAATAAAATTCGTTGAATTTTGGTCAAGAACTCGCTAGCAGGAAGTGAGTTTTGAGTAGGAGCATCATCGTGGTGGTGCAAAATTCACTTTCTCGATATAGATCTGGCCGGTTTTGATAAACTGTTTTACACAAACAACGTATAACACTCAAATAATATTGTTTATTCACAATTTGACCATTTCGACACATTTAAAGGGCGCCATTTAAATAACCAGTTCCAATACTTTTTGGTCCTTTTGTAGATATACAGTAGCAATATTTCCTTTCTTTTAGCCGGGCCATCCCCTAGTTTAGAAAACTTTCTCACATGACGAAGAATGCAGCCATTTCCCTAACAATTTATTATTGGTAATTTCGACACAGTATTTCAATAACGACGTAATAGAATTTTAAATTTCGTGCACTTCTGTTAGGACCTGTTGAAGCATTATAGGAGATTGTGGAATTATCCAGCAGTTTTAAGAGTCAACTCCCACGAATGACGGTATTCCATATCAAGGTACTCGTTTATACGCATATAACTTTCAAATTGAAATTTTTTTGGTCTAACTGTGCAATTTATCTGCCTACTTCAACTGTTCATTTGGGGATAGATGGTGTTCCAGTACGGAAAGTTTACAAATAACTCGTTTTTCGAGAGGCGTCAATGTAGGAAGTGAGTTCATCGTACGGCCTCCAAATGCTCACATGACGACATTTAAGGAGCCTCAATAGAGTGAATCATAATTGCGCGCAGGAGGTCGGAATAGTAATGTAATATATTAAAAAAAAGAACAGCTTTGAAATTTGGGAATGTCAGTCGTACTTACTTGAATCATGTTTCGTCAAAAGCGTCAGTTATAAAACTTCGTGTGCTAAATGCCAACATTAGGAAGTTGACTACAACAGTGTTTAAAAATAGCAATAAAACTTCAAGATGGTAGAAAAGCAGAAATATGAAGACGAAGAGAAGAAACAAGAAACGGAAGAATTGAAAACTTTAGTAGACGATCAGCAGCACAACATTCAAACTCATAATGGCAGTGAAAATCCTTTATGCAACGATCAACAACAGCAAAATAAAATTGGTGACAACGATTCTGACGACTTAGAAAAATGGAGTAAAATTTCTGACACTGAAAGTGTAAGACGTTTCAAGAATATCGTGATTCTGATAGTGTTAACGGGTTTGACAGTAGTCAACTACGTAGTACCCAATGTGAAACTAGTGCTAAAGTACTCAGAAGTTGCAGAGCATAATCGTTATGTGAGAATGACATTAGCTTACATAATAGCGCCAATTTTCATCACAACTCTGGTTAATTTAGCATGGTGAGTTGCAATTTATGATCTAGTCAGTAGGAATTACCAGTTTAATTAACTAAACAACCCATTGAATAGTCCAAAACAGCAATTTTAGTATGGCTTATGTATGGTCATTTAACGTCGTCCTCTCTCCTACTCAAGGGTAATTTACTGATGTCATGGGGCAACCTCATATACTTCGAAATCGTTCCATATCTGCACATATATTTTAAGTCGTGTAGAGAGGGTTGACACGTGCATGTGAGTCGTACCCCCCACACGTGGTCACAGCTGTACTTCTCATCCGACAGAAGGCACACTATGGTCTTCCTTAGAGTTCGTAAGCAGCCATACACCATGCCCAGGATTGAATGCAGGATTGGACGCACCAAGGCGAACTTGTAATCTCAGTTCAAATTTTCACGTGGGGTTCTGGGAATATATTACTAACCCCTGAGCATTAGAGGATACTATAGGGAGAGGTGAATTGCGTTTGACACACCAGTTCTCGTCTGATCACTGAAGATAAGCAACGCAACCCAAGTTAGTAGGCCTACTGACATGGGTGGTCGCTCGGGAAAACTGGGTAATGCTAATAGACAAAAATCGTCGCATTAGTGTAGTGTCTGTGCAGTCCATGCATTAGAACTATGCAGTGGACGGGTCTCTAATGACCTTGCAGTTGACGGGACTTAAAACACCAACAAAGAAACAAACAGGATACTATAGGCGGGTTACAAAGATAATGGTAATAATAATGATGCAAAATTCACCTCTAGTGTAACACTGGTGAGCCGGTTCAGTGGTGAACCGGTAATCACGTTGCATCGCCTGGTTACCAATTCTTAAAAAATTTATGGTACCGCCGACGGCGATCGTGGAGCAGGAGGAGATTTAGCGCAAATATTTAATCTTCAGCTAATTAGTGACCACTCGGTTAGGCATCTAGCAAAAGCATAGCAACTCCTAACCCTTTTCCCGCCTATAGCAGGGTACGAGTACCCATCTCACGGGCCCTCTCAATGGACATAAGGGCGATACAGTATATTGGACATTGTTCTGCCGCAACCGGTTGCCGACCAAAGCTGCAACCCTTATGCTTATTTATTGTCGGTCTGCGGTTCGCTTGGGGCATTCCACCGACACCGGGGGGGGGGGGGGGGGGGGGGGGGGGGGGGCCGAGCTTCTACACCTGGAAACTGCCTCATCTGCCCGTTGCATAGTAGAGAGGGTTCTTTGACGTGCAAATGTCATCGTACACCACAAGGGACTTTGGTTTTACATCTCATCCGAAGGAATGCTAACTTTAGGCCTCTCAATTTCTCGCCCGAAAGTAGCCAACCCATCTCGGTCTAGTATCGAATCTAGAACTACGAGACGAAAAATTTCGGTGGTAGCATCATCACGTTTTCACGACTGGGAATTGACTTGGTCTGTTTGCACGCCAGGCGGATATAGCCAATTTCTGTAATCGCTGGAAATCATAAGTTCAATTATTAAAGGGGGGGCGACATACCATTATTAATTTGACTGTGATTAAGGAGAAGAGTTAAAACAAAACTATTACAATAACTACCAAAGAAGGTGTAGGGACACGATCCCTTACACTCCTCTGCCCCCCAAAGACATACACCCCTGCAATGCACACTTGTAATTG
>JAAFCE010008833.1:17973137-17995558 GCA_013389805.1 Trigoniulus corallinus
TGCATCTTTAACTGATCAGTCTATGTGATGCACTCAACAACCGATCCAAAAGCATAATACCAACTGGAATAAATCTTGCTTATTATTTTTGTTTACCACAACACGTCTCATCATTGTTTCTTGACACCCTGCATCATTTGTGTACCCGCGAATCTCGATAAAGGTTATCAGTGGACCTAGGACGTTTTACCTGATAGTATTACCAGTAGTAGATCCTGTGATAATAAGAACTTGGGTGAAATTATGATTGACACTCCATCGTCATTTTTCTAATGTCCTTGAACATAATAACCTACATAATTCGATCCTAAAAGTGACTCATGCTAACTGATGGAGTGATGAGGAGACAAGAAACGATTTTAGCTGTGAGTGTAAATTTTAAACTGATAGAATGCTTACCTCCAATAATACAGTGCTGTACATTACTGTGGTCAGCAGACAATTGCTGGTGACCCAGAAAATTGAATATGGCAACGCTTTGAAAGCAGCTGATAACAGCGATAAAAGTCGTGCTGAACGTGAGGTGCTTAAATGTAACAGGTAGCTGAAAGACAACTCAGTTCATACTGTTATAATCACTACAAACCAGGCTTACTGCCTATAGCAGTGTTCGGCGCTGATGCGTTTCAAATATTTGTCTGGAAAACAAAAACCCCCTTATCCCACCTGTGGCAGGGTCGGGTCTGCACGTCGAATGAGCCCGCCCTGACTGGGGGCACCCCAGCGGGGCCTCCAGAGCCCACAGGAAACATTGGCTGATTTGTCTGTGGGGGGATGCCGGCCTACCCCACTGCTCCAACACCACATTACACAACCAAAATAGAAATTTTTGGCAGGTAAATAAATGCTTTTATGGTTATAATATTGCATGGTGTCTGATCTTTTCCACAAGAGAAAGAAGGAATGAAAATGTGACTAACGGAAAGATTCTGATTTTAAGTCGATTTTCATCTTTAGGGATATGGCAGATAATGCATCACGTGTCTTCTGTCGGGAGACACTTCGGTCCCCTCACAAACAACCAGTCCAATATTCCTGTGGGTTCCAGATGGCTGGCTGGGGTGCTTCCATTTAGAGCAATCTCATCAAGAATAGGGGCTAATCTTAGATTAGGGACGTGGAATGTGGGGACCCTTACAGGAGAAACAGCAGACTTAGTACTCTACAGTGCAGGAGGGTTATTGTAGCTTTCTTGCAGGAAACTAGGTGGAAGGGGGATACAGCAAGAGCCTTGGGCAGGTGTCAGGAGACGAAATGGGGTGGGTATAGTAATGTATAGTGAGCTGCAGCAAGGGGTTAAACTGGTGAAAACAGTTTGCTGGGGAGTAGTGCTTCACGTCATCAGTGCTTATGCCCATCAAGCTGGTCTTGATGAACCAACAAAAGTGGGTTTTTGGAGGGTAAGGTAGGGTTCTCAAGTAAGTTAGTGTAAAGGGAATGACCGCTTATTTATTGGTAGGGACTTTAATGGTCACATAGGCAGGAATAGTAAAGGATATGAGGAGGTTCATGGCGATGGGGATATGCAACAGTCGGCACAGAAGGGCAGTCATTGCATTGCATTGTCAAATACGTCGTTTAGAAAGAGGGACAAGCACCTGATTGCATTCAAATCATCACAAGGGAGGTCACAGATAGATTTCTTTATGGTTAGAGGGCAACACAGAGCAAGGTTTGTGATTGCTGGGTACTTCCCAGTGAACATTTTCAAAAAGAATGTGGTCATACGTTACTTATATCAGAAATCCTAGTGAAAGTGGCTTACAAGGCACATTCATAGATTTCTGGATTAGTTTCATGGGTTGGGGAGTAAGCCAAGCAGCCATAACAGGACGAACCCTTAAGAGGCTGCTCACAAGAGATGAGGAGGAAGGTAAAGAGGATGAAGGAGAGGGGAAATTTGCAGCACCCAACATTTTTTACCAACAACCCATGTTGGTATTGATGTGGGTTATTGGGGGGTTGGAAATTGCCCACCAAAACAGAGGAATTCTCACAGGGAGTACACAGAGAGGTGCACTGGGATTGGAAATGGACAACTGATGCATGTTCAACACACTCACCAGAAAAATTTGAAAATGTGGGGAAGCCAATTTAGGCCAGGCTAGAGTAGGAGGTTCATTCCATGGCAGGCTGACATGGTGGTGGAATGATGAGGTTGAGGCAGCCATCAAACAAAAGAAGGCTGCTTTCCACAGGTTGATTGAGTTAGGAGATAAGGAGTCTAAAATACACTGTAGGCAGGCAAAGACCATAACTAGGACGATCATTGCCTTGGGTCCTGTTTCCCCTTTCTGAGGAAAAGAGGTGGGAAGAGAATTTCCACAGCCTGTTGAATTGCTGTAGGGGGAGAGGACAATGTGGGAACCCATCCTACCACTTTTGGGGAGGTGGACAGGGTTCAGGAGGAGGAAATAGTCAGGGTCCTTAGGAAGATGAAAGGTCTCAATGCTGGAGAGGAGAGGCTACGCCTATAGCTGTACTCTTCTCTCTCTGTCACCCTCCCGCGCTCTCTGTCTCCTCCCCGCGCTCTCTCTGTCTCCCCCTCGCTCTCTCTCGTTGCTTATATCACTCATACCTGATTTGCAGAATTTTATTGTAGTTCTTTTAACTTCACCCCATCTATGACAGGGTCACTGGCGGATCAAGCACTAGGCGGGCCCAAGCGCAACTTGGAAAGCCCAAACCGCGATCTAGTTTTGAGGCTCCCTCGTTCTTATATTAAGCAATACCATCAATTCATTACCTAATGAAAAGTACGGATCAATAAATCGTTTCCATAACATTAAATCTCTGTTTTTAGCTTTTTTTAAAGTTCCGAATATGAATCTACTAACTTTCGGAGGCCCCAAGCACATGTTTGTGAGATGATCTGCCAATGGGCAGGGTCAGGGTATTCGCTGTAATTGACATGACTATTTACTGAGATGATTATTTACTAATATTCGATTCGGTTAACTAACAATTCCAGGTATATTGACGATGACCTGATGGACAAAGACCTTGGCAAGAAAAGAGCCACAAGGAAGACGTGGTGGATACGAATTCTGTTTTTAGTTCTTCAAATGGGTACAGTCTTCAGGTGATTTTCTTTTTTTAACCTATTCGTTAGTAAATCTCAGAGTACATACAGTAATTGCACATGAAGGATTTATGTAAGTGACATGACGCATTAGATAAAAATGCTCGTTAATTATTTAAAATGTGGTTAATGAAACGAGAAAACTAATTTAATTTTTTAAATTAAAGAGTAGAAATTAAAAAGCCATAACAATTTCTTTGTCTTCTACTAATTTGACTCTATTAATTAAAATGTATCGATCACGATCTATTTCAAAACCACCAGGTCTTACACGACATAATGATAACGTTTACAAATTATAAATACGAAATTAAGTTAATACAGTATGTGAAGGAGTTTTGGCTGCTCTTGAAATGTAAGGGAGTTAACTGTGCTAAAATTTCGTTATGAAAATTTCCATGTTTAACTCTGCAGTGGTTATCCATTAATGCTACACAGGGGTACAGGACTACCCCACACCTCATTATTTGAATAATGAAAAAGCAATTAACCACCCATCTGTGACTTATCAGAAAGTTCAACCTATCATGTGAATCTACTGTGAATCACATTGCACCAAGGTCACCCACAGAGAACAGAGGGGAGGAAGAAAGAGCCTGGGGTACACCAGCACCCCTGTATAGCATTAAAGGGTTAATGCTCAATTTTTTCAAAGGGCCTTAAGGCTAGGGTCCATAAAAATCTCAACCCAGCCCCATATACAGTGGTATGTTGATGATGGCGAATAAGGAAGACACGAGTGTACTAAGGTTGTTCAAAGATTAGCACTGATGCCAGTCTCTTAAGGAAGTGGATTATTATGACATCATCACCACAACCTTCTACAGCCCGTGGCTGGGTCGGGTCTTTCGGGTTTCATTCCTCCACCCCCGCCTATCTCCGACCAGGCCCCCATCCACCCCCACACAGCAATGTCCTTTTGTACCACCTGTTCCCACTTCCGCAGTGGTCTTCCCCTCCCCGTGGTGCTCCCACCCAATTAATTCCTCCTCTCCCTTCTCATCACATGCCCATACCACCTCAACCTATTCTCCCTCATCTTTCCGCGATGTCCCCCACCCCCAGACTACCTCTAACATGATTATTTCGGATCCTATCAGCTCGCGACACCCCACTCATGAAGTGTAGCATTCGCATCTCAGCCACTTGCATTCTGCTTTCATGGTCCTTCCTCATGGCCCAACACTCTGAGCCATATAGCATAGCTGGCCTAACCACAATTCTGTAGATTTTGCCTTTTAGGTGGATTATTGTGACACTTTCAACTAAAATATTTTCAGATATTTCCAGTCTCTATTATATGGCTATAAAAGTAAGCATTCTACAGGATCCCTGAAGGCGAAATATACTCAAAAGATGGTTGTATTGGAAAGAGACGCTACGTTATTGAGGTCCTTCACTAGTTTCATGCAAGGAGCTCCACAATTTGCTCTTCAACTCTATATTGTGACAGAAGGACCATCAGCACTTCTGGAAGACGGAAGTAAGTACACCTCATACCTTAAACACCGTTAATTAAAATGTCAACGTCTAGGAGTCGGTCCCATAGCCCCGTTACAATGGAATCGGTCCCATAGACCTGTTACAATGGAGGAATTGTTTTCATTAGCCCGCCACCACCATGCTGATTAATTGAATCAAAAAGGATACTTGATTACATGTGATATTATATCTGAAATACAATCCTTTTATGAATGCATCCATTATGACAATATTTATCAAAAGTTTTCTAAAGCTACTTGAACTGCTGGCTACTAAGTTGGCTATAATAATTTTAATGAGAATCATCTTGATTCTTGAATAATAATTTACTCCGCAAAGGGCACGATGGCACTGGGCACAAACTTTCCAGGTGCAGGAGTTCGTCCCTTGGCGTCATTGGGGTTGCAATATCAGGGGCGGATCCAGCGGCGGATGAAGGGGTAGCACTTCAAAAAAGTGTGCCTCAAATACTTTTAAATATTTAGAATCCCTTCGTATAACTCTAGCTAGCAATTATAATAGGTCCTCTACTGCCCCTTGGATTACGACTGTTGCAGTGGCAGTATAGAAATGAAGATAGCAATGCAAAAAATGCTTCATTAGTTGCAAAGTTGAATCATGCATGAGTTGAAATATGCGCCAGATAAAGGCATTGAGGGGGGAGCAATTGTTGCATTTATCCCTCCCCCGTGGATCCGCCTTGTTTGTTTGTTGGTGTTTTTGGGCCCTTCAACTAAAAGGTCATTAGAGCCCCGACAACAGCATAGTTCTTATGCAGAGACTGCACAGACACTACACTAATGCGACGATTTTTGGGTATTAGCAGTAACCAGTTTTCCCAAGCGGCCACCCATCAGGATCCTCCCCTGGTTGACAGCTGGCTGCGTAAAATACTACCCAGCAAATCGCTCGTGTCCAATGGGAGCATCCGATCCTGTCATGAGCGGGAAGAGGTACTTGTTGTGCTCATATATTTACTCGGGCTTAATTTTCTGCTTAGTTCTACCCTTCTGAGTGGCAGAAGATGCGAAATTGTAATTGGAGTTGGGGAGGGGGAGTAGCCTGAGTGTCACACTCATTTATTCAACAGTACTGTCTGTACTGCACTTCTGACCCTAGCGATTTTAAAACTATTTTCTTTCTTTATAAGCTATTTTCAACTTGCTGGATATAGATATTGATTGCTTTGGCATGGGGGTCAGAAGATTGTATAGCATGGGACAGACCAGTAGCCAAAATTCATATGAAAATTTTTTCTCACCGACCCTCACCCTTCTGACCCTGTTTCTCACCGGAACAAGTAAGAGCTGGCACATTTACAAATTTTATGTTTTTTGTTGTAAAATAAATTTTGGAAGTTCGGAAGGAATTTGCCACATCTTCCAAAAAGGCAATCCACTGCCGGCTTCAACTATTCTCACGTGGGATCGGACAATATCATAGCAAGGTGGATTATACGCACTATTTTCCTCTGTCTCTTCAATTCTACATTAATATATTGGATCAGTATTCCATGTTTTCAAATCAGGAGATGTGTCTACAATATCAATTCCGAATAAGAAATATTCATCCAAAAATGCAACAAAATCAATATTTAAAAATCGATTCTGAGTAGTTTTTCCATTAATTCCACAGCGTATTACTTTAAATATTTTACTGAGAATTTCCTTTAGGCCTCCCCGTCTTCCGCAGAATTTAATTTTGTTCCTTTTCGCTACACCCAACTAATATACACTAGATACATCAAGTTATTGTAATGGTAACATAGCAACTATCATACAATAATAGTAATGTAAACACTTTTAGCAAGTAGATGCATCAAAAGTCGAGCTAGACAAAGCCGGCCCTTACGAATAGACTTTCAATGAATAAAATTGCATGAGATGGATTTAGAATCAAATTTCATAAAGTCTGCACGATGGTGTTTTTATTTCGCCATCTGCCAAATTCTTTTAGTGAAGATGCAATAGACGTACACATACCTTTCAGTATGCAGGGCAATACTTTATCTCAAGTCAGATAAGCCCCACTTTTTTCCGGAAACCTTAAATGCGTCCCTTTGGGAAAGGTTTTCATTGAAGATGCTAATAAATTGGTATTTCTGTGCCAGGGTAAGACTAGAGAAAACATTAAGCTCTGGTAACAGCTACAAAAAAAATACGCAGCCATTAACACGAGTACCAACATGCTTCATCATCGTCAAAATCATATCCTTATCTCGCCTGTGTGTCCAAATTGCGTTGGACACACCAGTTCCCATGAGATCATTGAAGTTTAGCAGCGCGAGCCCACGTCAATACCAACATGGGTGGTTGGTAAACAACGTTGGGTGCTGCAAATAAACCCTCTCCTTCGTCCTTTCATCTACTTCCTCATCTCCCGCGGGCAGCCTCCTAAGGGTTCATCCTGTTATGGCTGCCTGGCTTACTCCTCAACCTATCGAACTAATCCAATCCATGCCAGTAGCAGGGTCAGGTCCATTGAACATGCTCTGACTGGGGACATCCCAGTCAGGCGTCTGGAACCCGCAGGAATACTGGCTGGTTTTCTGTGGGGGATTCCGGCCTACCTCACTGTTCCAACACCGCATTATACGAGCATAACCAAAATATAAATTTTGGCAGGTAAATTAATGCTTTGTCGGTTATAATATTGCATGATGCGTGACCTATTGCATAATAACTATAATGCAACAGGACTCAGGCTCAATGCCTAAATTACTACCTTGCGTTCATGTTTTTATAACGGCCCGAGGGTCTACCGCGGGAAAGCCTGGTGTCACTTATGGGTAAGTGCAACCCTGAATGTTAGGCAAGATATACAAACCTAAGGAGCGGCTTATTGCGTTGGACACAACAGTTCTCGTCTGATCACTGAAGTTAAGCAACGCAACCCCAGCGAGTACTGACATGGGTGGCCGCTTGGGAAAACTGGGTGCTGTTTATACCCAACAGTCGTCGCATTAGTGCAATGTCTGTACAGTCTCTGCATCAGAACTATGCAGTGGACGGGGCTCTAATGATCTTGTAGTTGAAGGATCCTAAAACACCAACAAACAAATGAAAACCTGCCTCGGTGGTGCAGAGATAGCGTGCTCGGTTCTAGGTTTGATACTGGACCGAGGTGGGTTGGCTTCAATCGGGCGAGAGACAGGCTTTCGGAGGCTTCCCATACCCCCTTAATGCATTTTTGAAGATTTATTTTTAATTTTAGGCATTTAAAAATACCCTTATTTCATGGGTATTTCCTGGAAAAACTGCTACCAAAGTTTCCGAACTGTTTTAAGAAATGAATATCCCCCTTCATTAACTATAACTTTTTCCTAAACATTTTTTCCCATATCTTTATCGGATTTGAAATAAAGGTGGCATCCACCACTTTAACAGCCCATGACCTACGGCAGTGGTGGCGAACTTCTGACCTACTTTGCGATTTTAAGTGACCCAAGTGTGAATCACATCTAGTTTATAGTCTCATAGTGTGTGTGGTGGCGGGGACCTGGTGGGCTAGAACCCGCAATCCCGGCCCTGCCACAGGCAAGATATTTGCTACTTTAATAAACTAATTTATTCATTATTATTAATAATTTTTTATTCATAAAATTAAATAGTGCTTGCACTTGACCCGCGGACAACTTTTTGGTTTTTTTCCGTGTTATTGTGACCCGTCTTCAAAAAAAGGTTTGCCACCACTGACCTACACCTGTCTAAAAGTAAGTGCAAGAGATAGAAGTCCCAATGTCAGACGTAGAAGTGAAATTTCATGAAGATTCATGAATTAATGGTCCTTTTTTGAAAAACGTTTGATTAATTGTAATATGCGCTGCTGTACATAGTTGACTTTTATTTTAAATACGACATTGTTTTTCTATGCTGCTCAGGATGACTGATGATGTAGTGAGTGTACCTAACATAACTTTCTTATTTCAAATGTTGAATTCCAAATAATTACTACTATTTCCTGTTTGCATTCGAACAGTTTTCTGGCAGATGTTTTCCGTCGTGAGTTGTCTGGCTACAATTTCATGGGCGACTGTCTCCTGCGACCGTGTTCTGAGTTCATCAACTCCGCAAGACATGATTACTGACTGGCGCATCATCATCTTACTGTTACCATGGCGTTTATTATTCATCGCATCTCGGATGACCATCCTTGCCTTATTCTCCACTCTTTTTCCTCTGCATTTTGGTTTAGGTTGTGTAGCCCATTATCTCATCATGTACGCTTTCATTCAACGGCAAAAGGTAACAACATCCCAAAACGGTACTCGAGGAGAGGTGTTTTTATTTTTGGTGGGAGGGTTAGTGTATATTGTTACTGATCTATTGGTGAAATACGATAGGAGTTTTCACAAATATGTCATATATTATGGAATTGCTTTCGTCGAAGGGTTAGTTATGATGTCCGTTTGGTATGTATATACCGATATTAGAGGATGGTATCGAGACGGAATCGTAATTGGTGTAACTGCTTCATTTTGCCTTGCAATGGCATTTTTAAGGCTATATTATGAATACGTACATCCTGATACAAGAGCATATTTTTACAGTCGATGTTGCAAAAATAAAATGAAGGTAATTAACGCTTTAGAAAAAGTTACCAAAGAAGAAGAAGGTGATATTGACATTGAGAAAAGCCGCAATTAACAAATAAAAAATGTGACAAAAAATGTTAATTTGAATGCCGTTAGGCTAATAGAAAATGTCACAGTAAATATAATACTATCCTTCCATATGCACTGTATACAGTATATAAGAGGGCGTGCTCTCTTTGAAAAACAAATTTAAAAACATGGTTGAAAAATACCTTAATTTGCTTTTATCACTGTGGTTGACAGAAGAATAGATAACCGATGTTATTATATTGCTTGCTGAAATTGGTAAGTGCAATTCAAAGTGGCATAATTTTTTTATTACTAAATATGGAGATGTGGTAGTAGTACTTCTCGCTTCAATCAATTTCTTGTAATTCATTCTCTTGGTTGACAGCAATGTCCCAGTGTTATTCAATAGCTATATAAAGTATGCTTTAAATGTTTGCTTTCTGATAATTAGTGATATTTCAGGAATTTCATGGAGCGCAAATTACACATCCCACTAGACGTTTCCTTTAAATTCAATTCATAGCGATTTTTATAGAGTGATGATGCACATCTATTGTTGTTCAATCAATTGTGAATTTTTAATGATTCTACCTACATACGATTCTACGATCATATCTTCGTACCAATTGATAACTGAATGTCATTCGTTGGATGTTTGTTTGTTGTTTGTGCTTTAGGGCCCATCGACTACAAAGGTCATTCGTTGCAGTTTTTATTGTCTCCATTTCACTAAATGCACCTTATCATAATGGTGAATAATGCGATTTTTCTTTGTTGACACATGACATTCAAACATCAAAAGCTTTCCTATACATTTGTAAACAGCAAATTATTTATAAAATTCTTATTCTGTGAGCATATAACGTGAACTTTTATTGTCATAGTTTTGGAAGATTTTCAACGTAAAGTAAATGAAGACGTTCCTCCAAGGAACTACAAAAAACCAGCACTTGATAATACTCTTATCCCTCCTGTGGTAGGGTCGGAGTGGAGGGCAGAGTTCTAGCCCTCCACTCCCGCCTCTTTCCTACCAGGTCCCCGTCCACCCCAAAAATCTACCATATCCTAAAGCCCGCTTCACAACAGCAACGGGAATGTAAAACGTATTTTGTGCAGAGGGGAGGGGCGACGGGTACGTCATGTGGTGGAGGTGCGCTCCTATTGGTCAAACGGCTTACGTTTAACGGAAAAGTTGAATTTTTTTCAACTTTCCCGGCCGTTGCCGTTCTCGTTCCCGATGTTATTGTGAAGCGGGCTTTACGTGCAACCTACTCCCAAGTCTACTTTGATCTTCCCCTGCCGCAGGTGCTTCCAACCACCTGCATTCCCGTAATGAATCTAATGAGCTCCTCATCCTCTCTTCTCATCACATGTCCATACCACCTCAGTCTAATCTCCCTCATATTTTCCACGATGTCTCCCCACACTCCAAGCTATATTTAATATGGAGCAGCAGTCTTCAAACTGTTCCGTGGAACCCAAGGGGTCCATAATCCAGCTCTGGTGGTTCCGCGAGTCAAAAGGACAATTCGTCAGCTGCGGCAAGATGTACTTTTCTAAAGGTGGGTTGGGGTTCCCCCAATACATCTTATAGTTCTTAGGGTTCTGTGAGTCGACAAAGTTTGAAGACCAATGATATAGGGGAATACCCTTGGGTAATATAGAGTGGAGGGCTAACTGAAAGGGAAGGCCACCTTTGCAAGTATTGTAGGGGACTCAACAACTTTAGCTTAGGGTCATAGAGGTTTTCCAGGTTCTTATGTAACAATGAGAGTTAGTCTCTCCACTGCCAAATTGGCCATAGAGGCTGCTTGAAGTGAATTAGAATATACACACATTCCTAACCGCAGCACTCGCATCTCTGCTGTACTTGCATTCCATTGACGTGGCTCTTCCTCACTGCCCAACACTCTGATCCATATAGCATAGTTGGCCTAACCACTGCCCTGTAATAATTCCCTTTCAACGTTATTGGGACCACTCCATCACCCTGGACTCCACTTGCCTGCTTCTACTTCAACCATCTGCGATAAAAAAATAACTAACAAGTGACAACACGGATTCATCAGCACTAACCAATATCCCACCTGTGGTAGGATCGGCTGCCAAAATCTGTCCCCCTCAATGCATGAGCAATCTGGTGGTTGGCACCAACCTAGAGCTGCAACTTCTTTGTTGATTTTTCATCGTTGTGACACTTCTCAACGCATGCCAACGGGCGAGCTGTTACACCTGGAAATATTGCAAACTACACCTACTGTATATTTGACTCTATGCAGTTAACGTTCTTTTCCGTGCAGTAGTCATTACTGCACATTGCCAAGTTGCATTGGACACACCAGTTCTCGTGAGATCACTGAAGTTAAGCAGTGCAAGCCCACGTTAGTACCAACAAGGGTGGTTGGTAAATAACGTTGGGTGCTGCAAATTCCCCCTCTCCTGTGTCCTTAATACCTACTCCTCATCTCCTGCAAGCAGCCTCCTAAGGGCTCGTCCTGTTATGGGTGCTTGGCTTACTCCCCATCCCAAGAACCCTCTAAAAGAATCCTTCTACAGAACCCTCCTACCGAACCCTGCTACAGGAGCCACAGGTTTACTTCCCATCCGACGGACAGTGCACCAGGAAGATCTCTCTTTCGCCCAAAGGAAGCCAGACCACCTCGAACTTGGAATTACTGATGCAGTAGTTAAACACCAGCTACCTGCGTGCCACCGAAGGCGGGGTTAAGAGATTAATAAGAGATTGTTTCTAAAAATAGTAAAAAAAAATGAGTACTGTATTTTTAATGATGGCCCATTGACCTCTGGACGACAACTGTCCTCCAGAGAAAGTACAATACCCAGGTGGACCAGTTTAACAGTACATCAACGCTACTGTGCTGTCATAAAACATTGTGCACTTAAATTTTCTGATGTGTAAATTTGATACAGCTGTCCATCGCATAAATGAGGACATGCATGGAACGCGGGTCGAAAAAAATCACGAGAGGGAACCAGAAACTTGCAACGTATCGTACACATATAAGAAGAGTTCCACTTACGATTTATCTTACACGTATAACAAGGTTGTGAGCAGAGAAATGCAACGGCAGAAATCTCTTGTTACATATTTTTAAAATATTGCACCAATGAGTGCCAGTGACAACAATTTGGCGATTATAAAACAGTAACTAGAACGCAGAGCTTTGGAAAAAGTATTTCATGCTCCCTCGAAAATCTCCAGAGTAGAGCATCATCCGAAATGACCCAAGTCATTAAACCTATGGAATTACCGACTTTAGTAGGATCAATGACATTTATTTCCCAACAGTAGCAAATGAATAATTGATACGCTGGTGGTCCTCCGCAGATCCATTAGTTTCCAAATCTGGCAAAAGGTAGGCTATACCGGTTAACTTCTACAGTAGAATGCTAGAAACGTGCGGAATGACAATTTCATAGAATTTTGAAATTCGAGTCATTTCCGTTTACTTTAAATTTCGACTGACAAACACCACTGTGTCGATTACACATTTCAAACTCACAAATATTAAATGCAATCACCATAGTCAACGAATGACCCAACGCAATCTAATACAATGCTATACAGCAGCAGAATCAGGATGTAACAGCCGTTAAAATAGACAAATATATGAGGGCAAATGTGTTTGAATTATGGTCTATTTGTTTCGATGCTGGAGTAAAATGCACTTCTTAATGGTCCTTTTGCCCCCCTGAAAGAGACACTCGATTAACTCTATAACGTCAGACAAAATCACCCTTAGGTCAAAACCTCATGCAACACACTACATTATTATGATTTGACATACTTTTTGATGGATCGATTTTGAAGTCTGTGACATGTGAGATGATTCTTATAAATTTATGGAACAAGCCAAATTGGGAAGCTCAGGAATTTCTACATCCAGAGATTCAAACATTTTATCTTCAGACAGTGCCAGATTTAGATATTGAGAGGTCCTAGGCTATTTCAATTTTGAGGCCCCTTTCAAGCCCTTTTGAGGCCCTTTTCTTAAATTTTGAAGCCCGCTAAATGTGGAAGCCCTAGGCTACAGTCTAATTAGCCTAATGGTAACTCCAGCACTGGCTTCAGGCCACTTTTCCAACAAAAAATTTCACGTTGGCCCGCATTTTGCCTTTGAAATTTCATAGCTTCTTTGACTATTTGTTTCTCCAAACCCTTTTTCCGTCTATGGCAGGGTCGGGTACCCGTCTTGTCCCTCTGAATGGACACAAGGGCGATATATTGGTCATAGTTATTTCAGCCAAAGCTGCAACCTCTATGCTTATTTATCATCGGTCTAGTGTTCGTTGGGGTATACTACCGACGCCAGGGGGCAAGCTCCTACACCTGGAAATTTTTGCCTCATCTACCCGTTGCATAATAGAGAGGGTTCGTTTACGTTCAAGTGACATCGTACTCCAGCATGGGACCTTGGTTATACTTCTAATGTGCCTCTTAGAAGGCACACTCGCGGCCTCTCTCTCTCTCGCCTGAAAGAAGCCAACCCACCTCGGTCCAGTATCGAACCTAGAACTACTGACGCAGTTGTGGAGTGTGCTAACCACTATGCCACCATGGCGGGTCACCTGTGTCACCCAGGTGCATCTTGTTTTTCCAGTAAGTGTCCCCATATATTCCACATCTCTTTTATAAGAGTAGCTCCTTCTCTAGATGAAATTGTTAGGATTGAGGGCAGCCAGGACCCCAGTCAGGCGTCTGGAATTCGCAGAAATATTGGTGGGGTTGTTTGTGGGGGAATATCGACCTACTTAACAACATAAATTTTGTGTATACTCACAGCTAATCAATAATTAAAATAAAATACTGTAGTGTTTCTTCAGAGAAGATTTTATTTATACACCTTGAGAAAGGATTACAGGATGGACTACAGCATCAGGCATGGTAGAACAGGCAGCACACAGCTTCTTCAGGTAAGGCGGCAGCAACACAATCATAATACATCATTAAGCACACATGATCATAAGACTCTAAAAATGACTACTCAGTTCCACAGTTCATCACTACACAGAATAAAGTGATCACATTAAGTCACAGACTACACTTCACTCACACTATTGCTCATCACTGGAAAACTTTGTCTTAAGCCCCAATGCGTCTCCTTTGTTCTTTATTTCCCGCCCTTTTCCCGTCCTTCATGCATGTCTTTTACTGATGCTTCCTTCCTTCATTCTGCCAGTTTTTTCCCCACCTTTCGCTAATGCTGCTCTCTCTCTGCTGCCTAGCAGAGGCATCAGTACAACTATCGCCTGACTGTTCTGTGATGCCATCCAGCAGAGGCGTCAGGCCCAACTACAGCACAGCAACTAACAGGGCATGTGATGTGGCTGGGGCGCCATCTAGTGAGGGCATCTGACAACCCCACAATACTGTACTTAAAGAAAATACTTTCACTATTTTTCATCGAATTTGTAAAAGTTGGGTACTTAAAATGCTATCTCCAAAGATCAATGATGAGCTCCCCTCGAGTCTTTGTAAGTAAGCGGTCTTGGATTTGTAGCAAAGAATTTGCTGAATAAATCTGGACACATAAAAGGATATTTTGACTGAATGGATGTGATGCAGTAGATGCAACACTACTAAGATATTGTTTAAATTTTTTGTTAGGCAGTTTGCTTCTGTTTAATTTAATGTAAGGTAGTTATTTTGTGTTAAATGTGACTCTTGGTACTACTTTTAAAGTGAAGTAACACTGTATTTCTTACTAAATTTTAAATAGTAGCAGTCCATTAAACTGTTTTTTTTTTGCCAGAAACTTGCCACAATTTGCCTCCCCTTAATCTCTCATCATCATCATCATCATCATCATCATCATCGTACCCTTATCCTGCCTGAGGCGGGGTCGGGTCTGCGAGTTCTAGCCCTCCACTCCCGTCTGTTTCCCACCAGGTCTCTGTCCACCCCGCACACTGTCATGTCCCTCCTGACAACTTGATCCCATGTCTGCTTTGGTCTCCCCCTGCCCCAGATGCTGCCTACCACCTGCAGTCCTGGGATGAACCTAACAAGCTCCTCCTCACCACGTCTCATGATGTGTCCATACCACCTCAGCCTATTCTCCCTCATCTTTTCAGCAATGTCAACCACCCCCAGGCTACCTCTAACATACTCACTCCTGATTCTATCTGTTCTCGACACGCCACTCGAGTACCGCAGCATTCTCATCTCGGCCACTTGCACGCGATTTACATGGCTTTTCTTCACTGTGGTTAGACCATAGCTGGTCTAACCACAGTCCTGTAAAACTTCCCCTTCAGCTTGATTGGGACCCTCCTATCACACAGGACTCCACTTGCCTGTTTCCATTTCAACCACCCCCATTGATTCTACGAGTCACATCCAGGTCTATCTCCCCATTGCTTTTAAATGTCGATCCTAAGTACTTTACCTCTTGCACCTTTTTCACTAGCTCGCCCCTTGAGCGTATGTCACCATTGCTTTCCTGACCACCCCATTGGAAAGCTAAGTACTCTGTCTTCTTCATGTTAATCTTTAGCCCTCCCTTTTCCATTGCTCCTCTTATGTCGTTTAGTCCTTTCTCTATCTCCTCTCTGCTGTCACTAACTTTCCCTATATCATCAGCAAATGCCAGGCACTGAGGGGCCCACTCACCTACACCCGTCAGCAGTTCATCCAGAACCAGGATGAAAAGATATGGGCTAAGTGCAGAACCTTGGTGCACCCCAACTTTCACAGGAAAGCCCCCAGTGTTTCCCCAAGGTGTCCTTACCCTGGCTATGGAGCCATCATACATATCCTGGACTACTCTAATAAATCCTTCATCAACCCCTCTTTCATAGTACTTCCCACACTACCTGTCTTTGGACACTGTCGAAGGCCTTCTCTAGGTCGATAAAGACGGCATGGAGGTCTTTCTTTGCTGTCCTATACTTTTCTACCATTTGTCTCAGAATGAAGATAGCCTCCGTTGTGGACCTGCCTGGCATAAACCCAAATTGATTTCCACGGACACTTGTTTTATCCCAGAGGCGACGTTCCATTACTCTCTCCCAGAGCTTATTAGCTTTATGCCTCTATAGTTGCCACAGTCTTGGACATCCCCTTTACCCTTGTAGAGTGGTACTATCAAACTCTCACGCCATGCAGATGGCATTCTATCCCCACTAGCTATCTTATTGAAAAGTTTCCCTAACCACTTGGTACCTGTCCTCCCTAGGCTGTGCCATACTTGAATTTGGATTCCATCTGGACCTAAAGCTTTTCGACCTTTCATCTTCCTAAGTGCCCTGGTTACTTCCTCCTCAGTTACACAGTCCACTGCCCCTGCTGGTGCAGGGTTGGTGGCCATGTCCTCACCTCCCTCCACTTCATTTAAGAGGCCTTGGAAGTATTCCTCCCACCTCCTCTTTACTTTTGTTGGGGAGAGCAGGACCCTACCTACACCATCCTTCACTGTTATGGCTCTGGGTACATCTTTTGCTGCCCTGTCTCTGGCCTTAGCCAATTTGAAAACTTCTTTCTCCCCTTCCTTTGTCCCTAACTGCTTGTAGAGGGCCTCATACTTCTGGTGCTTGGCCAGAGCAATCTTCCTCTTGGCAGAGATCTTGGCCTCCCTATACTGAGTCTTTGACTCCTGATCCCCTATCTCCTGCCACCTGTGAAAAGCAGCCTTCTTTTGTTTGATGGCTGCTTCAACCTCCTCATTCCACCACCATGACTGCCTATTACCCTGGCCAGTGCCTCCCACCCTACCCTGCCCCAAGATGGCTTTCCCACAGGCTCTGATTTTTTGGGCAACCCTGTCCCACATGGCATCAGTTGTCCCTTCCCAATCCCAGTCTACCTGCCTGTGAACTTCCTCTATGAATTCCTCCATCTTTGTGGGTAGCTTCCACCACCTGATGACCTGCTCTCCCCTCCAAGAATGTGCCTTGCCTGCCACTCTCACTAATAGTTCTATCATTAGTAACCTATGCCCACATTCCTTTTGAAAATTTTCACTGGGGAGTGCCCAGCAATCACGGACCTCTGATCTGTGCCACCCTCTAACCATAAAGAAATCTATCTGTGACATTCCCTGTGGTGACTGGTATGTGATAAGGTGCTTGTCCCTCTTCCTAAACCAAGTATTCGCCAATGCAAGGCCTAGTGCATTAGCTGTGTTGAGAATTCGCAGCCCATCCAGGCTAGCTGTGCCATACCCCCATCCCCCATGGACCTCACCATAACCCTGGCTTTCTTTGCCCACATGGCCATTAAAGTCCCCCCAATTACTAAGTGCTCATTTCCCTGACATTGCCCTACCTGAGCCTCCAGTGAGTGCACCAGGTCTTCAAACTCTGTCCTGAAGCCTTCCTTTGTGGTTTCATCCAGACCTGCCTGGGGGGCATATGCACTAATTAGATGAAGCACTACTTCTCTCCAAACCACTGTAACTAGCAGGAGCCGGCTATTGATATGCTTTACCTGGGTGAACCCCTGCTGCAGCTCACTATCCAACAAAATCCCCACCCCATTCAGCCCCCCTTCAATGGCAGTATATATAAGCTTGTAACCCCCAAGGGCCCTTGATCTATTTCCCCTCCACCTAGTTTCTTGGAGGAAGGCTACCTGTATCCTCTGTTGCCTTAAGGTATTAGCTATTTCCCCAGATTTGCCTGTAGGGGTCCCCACATTCCATGTTCCTAATCTAAGATTTGCCCCTTTGCTATCAGCACATGCACCGACTGGGGTCACCCCAGTCGGGCATCTTGAACCCGCAGGAATGTTGGCACTGCTTGCAGTGGGGGGATGCCGGCCTACCCCACAGAGGACACTTGGTGCACTATCTGCCATGGAGTCCGAGGTCCCAGCCCCCATGGCATTGTGAACTACTGCTGACTGAGGCCCGAGGCCAACTGGCGAACCCCTGTTGACTGCCAGTGCTGGGGACTTCCCCTGCACTGGGGGTGGATGCCTCTCAGAATTGGCATCATGTCTGCAAACTATATGGAATCTATATGGAATATTAATGACAGTATTATATAGTAACACTATAGAACTAATAATTAAAATAAATAATAGTAGGAATAAATATTAGGAATAAGTACTAGTAAATACTAGGAATAAATATCAATCAATAAATATTAGGAATAAATATTAATAATACCAAGTTTATAATATTAACTAGCTTAAGAACTGAAAAATTTTGTGAAAATTTGGCCGTGGGTAGTTTGTGACCGGCCCCAATGCAGTTGCCGACGAGTGCAAGAACGCCACGAGGTTAGGCTTATGTAGCCAAACCTCGAAAATGTTCTCCACCCCCAAAACCAGCCCCAACACCCACGGACCTACCTTGCACAGGAACGTTTGGGGTTCACGCCTTGAAAAAGGCGAATTTTACCCCAAAAAACAGTGGAGAATTTAAAGATTTGCAGAAAAGAGCGAAGCGCAAGGAAAGTCGGACGCACAGGGAGTCCGCGCCACCTAGCGAGTCCCCCTTAATCTCTCAGACTCCTTTAATTTTCTCAGTAAAAAGTTTTTCAGTACATGCAAGGAAAACCATTCAACAGTCGATGCAGCCCTTAAAAAATGTAGTCAGTTTGATGCCCCCATTCAACACCATATTCCCTTTCCACTTTTACCACTGCCTTTCACATTAACCACAAAAAATTCATTTGTGTGGCCAAGTTGCGTTGGACACACCAGTTCTCGTGAGAGCATTGAAATTAAGCAACGCAAACCCACGTTAGTACTAACATAGGTGGTTGGTAGAAAACGTTGGGTGCTGCAAATTTCCCCTGTCCTACATCCCCCGCACCTGCCTCCTCCTCTCCTGTGAGTAGCCTCCTAAGGGTTCAGCCTGTTGGCTTACTCCCCAACTTGTTGGTGTAATAGTGTAAAGAATTCTACTTCCATAGTGTTATCTAATCACAGATAAATAAACAGGTGTACAATACAGAAGACATGCTCATTTTGTTGTGCAGTTCATTTCACTCGTCTGATATCCATCATTGATTTAACAATCCCTGAAGACTGAACATGCTCCCAAGCAAAACAAATGTAATCGATATAATTCATCAAATTGATTTTTTTGGCAAGCCGCCTGTGGCTTCCAAGTATCCAAAACGTGATGAATAACATACTTTCTCTAGTAGTAGTGCACCTTTGATTCCTAATTATTTTCCTAATGTAATGCCTGTAATTTCCCAGCAGTTTTCCAAGAGGAACTGATCTCAACTGGACATGTCCGAGTTTCATGTTTAAGCACTGAGTTGTTCAGGAAAAGTATGATGTTGCTCATTTCAATTTTCATTCTTTTTTCAGTTACAATGTCCATCATGAGAAAATATCAGAAATGAGTCAGGAAATTTTTTGGCCTTGTAGTCTACATTGGAGAGATTTATTTCTCTCAAAGCTGGTGGATTCATTGATTTTTCACCAACCGGTGGTTGTAATTTTTTTCTGCCATGCATGCTTGAAGGAAGGAAGATTGTGAGCTTTTCGTTTGATCTTTAGCTTACATTATAAGTCTCTAATTTGATACATCCACAGAGTAGGTCCTCCCTCTCAAGAGGATACCCCCATTTCATGAACCAGGGACTTTTCTCAAAAGAGAGCTTCAATACATTAAAGTCCCGTTGCACTTTAGAATATTCAAGCTAACTCGTTGTGCTACTTTAAGTTACAGTTCCTACTTCATCGAGTTCCGTAATTTTTTAAATGTGAAAATATAACATTTTTATAATGGTTTGACATTTTGCAGTTTGTTCTGCCATCCAATGAGTTTCTGTTTTAAACCCCAAGATAGCAGTAATGTTTTCCATCTCATGTTATCGTCACTTATTTCCTTCACCAAGTTTGGTCAAAATTCTCAACTTATTCATTAATATTATCCAGTTGATGATCTCTATTTTGATGCAAACAATTTCTATTTATAAATAATTTGATGGTGTATCCAGCATGCCTAAATTGTTGATTCTTATGCAAAATGGTAACAATGTATTTTAACATATATTGCTTACCATTCTGCGGCTAATATTGCGATTGCAACAAAGATAATTGACGTAATGAAATGATCACTGATATGTCCAATCGTCTAAACTGCGGACGACAAACTCATTTCAGCCACGAGGTGCTTTTCAACAATTCAAATTTACGCAGGTCAGACGATATGTTTAGAATATATTTAGAGTGTTAGTTCCACGCGTCACTCAAGCAGTGCCGGATTTATCATTAGGCTAATTAGGCTGAAGCCTAGAGCCTCAACATTTAACGGGCTTCAAAACTTCAGAAAAGCACCTCCAAAGGCTTGAAAACTGCCTCAAAATTGATATAGCCTAGGACGCAGGGATTACCAGCCCTATGAACCGCTTTGTGTGTACCCGCCACTATTTGGCGGCGGCAGATATTTTTTTTACACTCAACCAAAAATATAAAAGAAAATCATTTTGTGGTTAAACATATTTGTGAATCATTATTTTCAAACATGAATTTAATAAATTCAACATATAGATCACAACTTTAGCATTATTTTTTAATTATTTATTTCCCTTATCCAATTATAAATACCCTTAGAAAAAATAAATGGCGCCCACCGCCCTACTTATATTTTAGAATGTGCCCTAAGGTACAAAAAGGTAGGGAAGCCCTGGCCTAGGACCTCTTAATATCTAAATCCAGGACTGCTCTCAAGGTTTCATTAAGCATGAATTGATGTATGATAGAGAATATATTTATAACTAAATGTTATATAGGGCCCTACTAGTGGTCCATTATACTTTTTTGACAGAAACTTGCAATTGTTTGCCTCCACTTCTCAAGAGTTTTGGACTTTCTCGTTACAGTATTTAAGTACAGTGGTACCCCACTTAACGAACGTACTTCGTTCCAGCAATACGTTCGTTATGAGGGGTGTTCGTTGTGAGGAACACAATTTCCCATAGATCTATTTATTATATTATATTGTGTAATTCGTTCTGGGTTGCCACCAAAAATGGTGAAAATTGTTAAGAAGTTAAAAACAAAGTGCAGTGGTGATTGTTTATGAGCAAAAACACTCTAGGACCCATTTTTGGGGGTTCATACTTCAGAAAAACTAGGAATTGCCCTGCAATGAGAAGGCAGTCAATTACTTGCAGTGTGCAGTTGAACGGTGCTCGTCAGCAAATGCCATGCATTGAGGGGTCCATTCTCCTACTCCCATCAGTAGCTCATCCATAACCAGAATAAAAAGGTATGGATTTGAGTGCTGAACTGTGGTGCACCGCAAACTTCACTGGGGAGCCCCCAGTATTTTCCCCAAGGTGACCTTACCCTGGCTGTGGAATGGAACCATCATATGAGTACATATCCTAAACTATTCGAATAAACCCCTTTTCTACCCCCTTTTGCATAATGCCTGTTGTGGAACACTGGTAAGCCATCTCCAAGTCGATAATGATGGTATGGAGATGCTTCTTAGCTGCTCTATACTTTTCTATCATCTGCCTCAGAATGAAGATTCGTTCCATTGCGGACCTGCCTAGCATGAACCCAAACTGATTTCCATGGACACTGGTTCTATCCTGGAGGCGACATTCCATTACATTACATTGGTATAACTCATTGAATTAATACCGCTATAGTTACTACAATCTTGGACATCCTATACCAGTGGTGGTAAACCGTTTTTGAAGATGGGTCACAATAACACAAAAGAAAACCAAGAATTTGTCCATGGGTCAGATACAAGCACTATTCAATTTTATGAATAAAAATAAGTTATTAGGGACGTTGAAAATTAGTCGCAGGAATGCTACAAATCACAAATACGAATGATGAACTCGTTCGTATTAGTAATTGTGAAGGGACGTTGAAATGAGATGTCCAAAGCGAATATTGCCACCTAGGGAAAAGCGTCTAGCACTCATTGGAAAAGACTATGTGCTACAGTTGAGTGTGATTTTACTAGCACGGTGTGCTAATCCCATTGCACGTTGTTAGGAGATCATTTTTTCATGTAATTTAATGATTTTAAGGGTTTCCTAATTGTAATTTACTAATTATACCTTTACACTTTATTTTTACTATCTTAAATATGTTCTGTATTTTGAATTTCTGAAGAAATTCCCATATGAGACATCGTTAAGACCCAGACGTCTTCGTTCCTAAAGATGGCTGCCTCATGTTGATGTTTTAGCTTCATTGGGCATGCGCGAGGGTGTGGCCTGTTCAGTGCCTTCCGAATAGTAACTGGGGAAAGTTACGATTCTGGAGGCTTCTAACCGTTGCCAAAGTCGGGGGGGGGGGGG
>JAAFCE010008833.1:17995658-18017966 GCA_013389805.1 Trigoniulus corallinus
GGGGGGGGGGGGGGTTGAGTGGGAGGCACAACTACGCTCAACACACTCGTATTTGTAGTCGGGATGCCCTATTCGTAATTTATTTCAACGTCCCTATTATTAATAGTGAATAAAGTTTATTAAAGGAGGGAATAGAGAACATCATCCAACTTTTATTACACCTTTAACATCATCTCATTAACACTCGGGCCACTTAAAATTGTACGGTGGGTCGCAGGTTTGCCACCACTGTCCTATACAGTTCCTAGTTTACTTTGTATATTGAACAAGCGTTCATTATGTGAAACAAGTTCGTTATGCGATACTCCCATGCTTTTTTGACGGTGTTTGTTATAGGGAGCATTCGTTATACGAGGCGTTCGTTAAGTTTGGTACCACTATATACAGGAACCCCTCGATTAATGAGTTTTTGATTAGTGCGGTAGGACATTCTTCAGTTAAATTATAGTAAACTACAGTAGTTAGCGATTAATTGAATTAGTTAGTGATTAATTGAAAATTTTCTACAATTTTCAAGTAGAATTTGTCACGTAGTGTTAAAGTGACCATTTTTTTATAATGAAAAGGAGGACAAAAAAAATGAATAAAAAAGTAACATAAATGTAACATTTTACTAATTGAAACAAAAATACACTAATTATGCTTACACCCCTTTTAATTACTTAATTAAATGAGTATTTTCCATTGAATAAATATATTGGAAATTTCAGAGCAAGAAATATACTTCATATTTCATTTGGCAGTAAGTGCTGCAGCAAGAGTAACAAGTAGTGTGAGGCATGTGAAGTTCTCCTATGCTCAGCACATGTGTTATGTGCTGCATTTACACGTTCCTGAGTAACATGAGGCACGTGTGTTCGATGAACGTGTGAGCAACAATGTTTTAACCTTTGGTAATGCAATCAAATTACACATTCACAAGTAAGATGAGGTGAGTATGTTCAATGAACATGTGAACACTACATTCATCATTTACCTTGTGGCTCGTCTCACCATTTGTGGCAATCACCTTGAAAGCAGTCTTTCTTAACTGTACTTTCACATGACACAAAACAGTTCAACGTGGCATCTCTGAATACAGGAATTAGTTAACAGAATAGATAGTTAGGGCAAATGATGTAAACATAAAATTTGCATAGTCAAAGTCTTTTAAGTGATGTTCATCTGCTAAACTGTACATAAAAAATAGCAGCAGCATCAATGCTAAAAACGACCAACATAAGATTTGGTGCATGTGCATGTCACTACCTTACACTACCCTATCAAAGGTCATGGGATACCACCACTTTAATAGAAACACTCACAAATATACATATTTTAGTATCTTGTTGGTCCACCTTTTGCTGCTATCACAGCATCTACTCTCTGGGGCATACTGTCCACAAGGTGTTGATATGTTGTGACAGATAATTTATGCCATTCTGCCATAGTGTCTTGGACAGTTCAGTCACAGATGTCAGGTGTTCTGCACAAGTGTGCAATTGACGTTCCAACAACATCCCACAGATGTTTGATGGGGTTCAGATCAGGACTGTGCAGGCCAGTCAAGTTCTCAAACCCCTATTTCATCAATCCATTTGCCTACAGCCCGTGCTTTATGGCAAGGTGCGTTATCATGCTGAAACAGAAAAGGGCCATTGCCAAAGTGCTGCCAGAGAGATGAGAGTGCTACATTGTTCAGAATGTCCAGGTAATGCTCTGCATTTAGATGTCCATCCACAGAAATGATTGCACTCAACTCATACCATGAGAAGCACCCCCACACCATCACTGACCCTCTGCCGAACTTCACCATGGGCACAACACAGCTTGGCAGGAAACGTTTGCTGGGCGTTCACCATACCCAAACCCGTCCATCCAATTGCCAGATGGTGTAGTGGGACTCATCTCTCCACTCAACCATTCACCATTGTTCCAGAGTCTAATGTCGTCACTCTTTGCGCCATTGCAATCTCCTTGCTGCATTGCTGGTGCTGATGTGAGGCTTGTGGGCTGCCATAAAAACCCACTCCGCCATAAAAACCCATTGCATGCAGTTCTCTGCGAAGTCAGGGTGCTTACAGTTGTTCCCATGGACTCTATGAATGATCTCGTCAGTTCATCAAGTGATGTGTGAAAGTTTGCAGTGACCATTTTATGAAGAGCTCTTTGGTCTCTAGCTGACATGATCTTGGGTCTTCCAGTCCTAGGTGGAAAATTTGTGGTGACTTTCTCTTTCCAGGCCCAGATGACGTTGTGAACGGTCGATTTTGGGATGCTTAGGAGGGTTGACTTCTCCCTAACAGTTTTGCTTGCGAGATGGCACCCAACAATTGTACCTCTCTAGAAGACTTTTCTTTGCGACATTATTTCAGCATTCATGGAAGTATCATCTCATTATAGTGTACTCTCTGTGATATAGTTCTGGGAGGAATGCCACCTGTGTTACTGCAAAGGAATGTCACATTTTCATGCAAATAAGGGTTGTTCCATGACTTTTGATAGGGTAGTGTATGTCCAAATTTTAAAAATCAAATGGAGTTGGTAAAGATATAGCCTAAAACACGTCAATTTGTAGGGCACTAGTAGCTTTTTTTTTAATTAAAATAATTTTTTTTTCATTAAATGCAAAATTAATTTTCACATATTTAGGAATTTTAGCTTGTCCCCAAACAGAAATCTATCAATGATTCAACTGTTTAGAACATGCCATGAAAACATAGGCTGCCCCTTATATAATGCTGCACCACGAAGTACAGGTGTCGTTGGGGAATGCTACCGACGCCAGAGGGCGAGCTCCTATACCTGGAAGTTTTGCCTCATCTAACCGTTCCATAGTAGAGAGGGTTCTTTTACATGCAAGTGCCATCGTACACCCACACGGGACCTCGGTTTTACTTCTCATCCGTAAGAAGGCACGCTCATGGCCTCTCTCTCTCTCACCTGAAAGAAGCCGACCCTCCTTGGTCCAGTATCAAACCTAGAACTACTGACGCAGTTGCCGAGTGTATTTATTAAATTGAAATTAAATTATTGAAACCTAACGGCATCCATCCAGAAAAGGTATTACAGTAGAATCCCGTTATATCGAACCTCAGGGGACCATGAAAAATACTTCGATATATCCGAGTTTCGATATATCCAAATCCAGAAATTATATAGTCAAAATTTACGTTTTCTCAAATGTAAATGTCCTCCTATTATACTATCTACAATTTCAATTTTAGGATAAAATATTAAGATCATCATACCCTTATCATGCCTGTGGCAGGGTCGGGTCTGCGAGTTCTTGGTCCCCATCCACCCCCCACACACTACCTAAAATATTAAGATCAATAATGTTGAAAAAAACAATAATATTACAACATAAAGAAGTTCTATTCCAATTCACTACACTACAAGCAGCCTTATTTGGCAGTGGAGAGACTAACTCCTTCCTACAAATGATTCCGTAGAACTCCTAAAACCCTAAACTATAATTGTTGTGCCTCCCTACAATACCTGCAAAGGTGGCCTTTCCTTTTAGGAAGCTCTCTACTTTATCCTCTTGAAAGGTATTCCATTGCCAAATGGTCCTTGTCAAAAAAAGACCAGTAGTATGAGTCTGTCTGTGCCCTTATCTCCCTCAATTTATACGTATGATCCTTTCTCACCTTATACTCAGCCAGGGACGCACTTCCAACCAGAGGGGTACATTTGCACATCAGAGGCTTTACAACAATACTTTCAGACACTTTATGCGATTTTCTGAGGAACGTATCCCCTGCATAAAAAAGAGACCCGACTGTACTATGTATACGCCAAATTGTCGTACGCCAAATTTGCATGTGCGTCAAATTGTCACACGCCAAATTGACTACGCCAAATTGCCATGCGCCAAATTGACGTAGACCCATTAAGCGCATAAGTTTATATGTGCTTGGGGAGGGGGTTGCAACCCCATCCTGGATCCGCGCGTGGCTGCCAATTCAATTGCAGTGACGAGATAAAAACCTTTTACAATAGTTCTAAGGGTTTCGTGAGTCGACAAAGTTTGAAGACCTTGGTCTAGATCAGTAGTCGGCAAACTCCTCAGTCCAAGGAGCCAAATATCAACAATACAATGATTGAGATTTCTTTTGAGAGCCAAATTTCTTAAACTATCTAGGTATTAATACCATTATTAACTTAATAATGATCTCATTTATTGATAAATATTAAAATTTTGGAAATGGCTGGTTAGAAAAATACAGGTAACTTTGTGCTTCAAGAAGATACTTTTGCCACCAACGTGTGATTTGTGGACTCGTCAAGCACTGACCACTTTACACAATGACTGAATGACTCACTCAACTCGTGCATAAGGCCCTTCATCCACTGACACAGCGCATCTGCCACTCGACTGAAAAATAATCAAATTTTAGTTCCTTTTCAGTTGGATGCTAGTCTGATTCATGTTAATGATATGCAACGCAATGTAAAGGCAACTAGTTGGAAACGAGTTGCGTCGCAACTGAGCATGTCAGTTTCATTGCAACTGTTAAGTAATTCGCACAATGCTCTCTTCATCTCAACTACTCGGCGTCATAATTGCAACTATTGCCAAGACTTGCATCTGTGGACGAAAGTGCATTGCATTTCAGTTGAGTTGCATTGTGGTAGTGGACGGTGGTAGTCAACTGTGCCTTCCAAGCGCCACATACCGCCTGTGCCACTTCTTCTGTAACTCGAACGATACTGCTGTGCTTGCCTGTGCACCAACACTGTCATTTGTGGAAGAGCCACATTCAAGGGGCCAAAGAGCCGCAGTTTGCCGACCTCTGGTCTAGATGGAGTGGGACGATAAATCCTAGTCAGATTGTGGAAGCTTCCGAGTACACCTTCCGAGGATGGGAACTAAAGAAATTGCCCCGTGTGATACTGTGCTACTATGCAACAAGTAGATTGGCAAACTTTCCAAATGTAGGAGCTCGTCCCCTGGCGTCAGGAGGAAAAGTGTCACAAAGATGAAGCAAGACAGGCAGATGATAAATAGGGACAAGGGCTGCAGCAGTAGGAAAGTTGGCAGCCAGCTTCGTAAAAATGCCGTCCAACAATTCGCCCACGAGTTCCAATGGGTTCGTGAATGGGACAAAATGGAAACCCGACCTTGACATATGTGGGAAATGGGTTAATAACCACTTTGTGTGATACGATTTGAGCGGAAGCTAATAAGTGTAAGCAAAGGGATCATATTTACTTAAATCACGTGACTGTCACGTTGGATTATTATTTGTATCCCTATGTAGTGGTAGCAATTTTATAGTGCTTCTTGGCGTGTTTCACTTCTGACGATCACCTACCTGGTCCCCATCCACCCACACACTAACATATCTCTTCTTACAACCTGTTTCCACGTCTGCGTTGGTCTTCCCTGCCCCGAGTGCTTCCAATTACCTGCATCTCTGTAATATACCTAACCAGCAACCCTAACATACTCCCTCCTAATTCTATCTGCTCTCGAAACCCTACTGCAACATTCACATTTCAGCTACTTCCATTCTGCCCCTATGGCTCTTTTGCCAACACTCCGGGCTGCTAAGATTTGGAGAGCAAAATGTGGCCCTCTTTCAAAAGAGTTTTTTAGACCGTTGCTCTAGAGAGGTATTTTTCAAACTTTCTGATCGCGGCCTACTTGGACAAAGCATATACAGTAACTTATTGGCCAGAAGATCAAATCATAATTATTTAGAAATGAAATTCGCCATCCATCAGTGGGCCGCAGGCTGAACTTTAAGAAACGCTGCTCTAGAAATCTAATCCTTGTGACTACTGCTGAATTCTCTAAGTCACAGACATGGACTTATGCAAGGATGGAAATCACTCCGTTCACAGCCTTTCACGCTCAATGTGATTCCAGAACATTCAAATGAAATCGATATTTAACAATTAACCGACCATCGAGTTACAAATTGCCGTTATGGTTCATATTATCAGTTATGTTATAACCCATATCGTATTCCGCATGTCGTTTAAAGTTCATTCAGGCATGAAATGAAGCCAGGTATGAATTCTAACCAGCAGTCCATTTTTCCATTAGCAATTGATGCTTATGAAATAGAAATCAAATACGAGTCACATTAGCAATTTGAAATTTTGTGGTAGTCAGGCTGAAATGTTTCAATCACTACGGAATTTCAACTTAAATCTGCATTGCAATTCCTCAGTCGCAGCGGTCATGCAAGTACCCGAGAACAAAGTGGTCACTTCATTACAGTCCTGCGGTATTTTACATACGCTGATCGCATATAATTTAAATGGTATCTTAATATGTTAAGTATTTTGACAGTTTAATAATTAAATGAGAAAGAGATACGTTCATATATAATCATATAGCCTCGCGTTTTCTGTAATAAAATGGCATACCCTAGGGAGCCTAAAACTGTTATGAATATGTAACATACATATTTTCGTAATCATAATTTTTTTTTTTGGAAAAATGCATGTTGAAGTTGGCAGAAGAAAATCTCGTTTTCACTTTTTATAAAGGAAAGTTCCTTCAAGGTCTTAATTTTGGCAGAAATCAAGACAAAAACGACAGATCTGCAACATGCAATAATCTTGTTTACTTTGATTCAATCATTTCACTCCACGGAAACTTAATTGAAATCGTTCGCCTATAAGTATTACGAGTACTTTCTTGAAATGGCTTACACGAGGATGGGAAAATTAATCACAACCAAAATTGAAAATGAAAAATAATGCACATAGGAAATCCAGAGCAGTAGCCAAAACATCAAATCAGCAAAGACACAATATCCTTGAATGATCATTAGTAGGCGAGAGACTAAAACTCTTGTGATATTAAAGTTAATAAATTTCTTCTCTCGAAATCCTTCAACCATCGTAATTTACTGTATATCATCTAAGGGTGCAATGGAATTTTAAAGGGGATCAATGATGATTTTTACTTCCTTCCTTCAAGGACCCTTTTCCCACCTATGGCAGGATTAGGTACAGTACCTATCTTGTCCCTCTGAATGGACACAAGGGTGATATATTGGACGGTGTTTTCCCCAGTCAGTTGCGAACCGCAGCTGTATCCACAATACTTATATAGCGTTAGCCTTTTGTCCATTGGGGCACTCAGTCGAACTCCTAAACCTGGGCATTTCGCCTCATCTACCCGTTGCGTAATAGAGAGGGTTCTTTTGGGGTACTCCATCCACGCCAGGGGGCGAGCTCATACACTTGGAAATTTTGCCTCATCCACCCATCCAGCCTAGTAGAGAGGGTTCTTTTACGTGCAAATGCCATCGTACACAACATGGGACCTCAGTTTTACTTCTCATCCATTGTTTGTTTGTTTGTTGGTGTTTAAGGTCCCGTCAACTACAAGGTTATTAGAGACCCGTCCACTGCATAGTTCTAATGCATACGCTGCACAGACACTACACAAATGCGACGATTATTGGGTATTAGCAGTACCCAGCTTTCCCGAGCGACCACCCATCTCAGTACTAACTGGGCTTGCGTTGCTTAACTTCAGTGATCAGATAAGAACTGGTGTGTCCAACGCAACTCGCCGCTCCCACAACATCCTGTAGTCGTGGGCCATTGGTGCACACCCATTAATGCAGTTTTGAAGGTGCATTTTTAATTTTGGTACCGGTATAGGAACATAATATATCAAAATTTCACATTTTTTAGAGCTATGCGATGTCTATGCGAGTCTATGAACTAAGCTCATACTTATAAAAGGGGTCGATCTAAGTACGCCATTCAACGTTGAATGGTGAATACAAAGAACGCGTGTTAAAAGAGACTAACACCAGCCTGATGTTCTGCAGACGTCAAGCTCCTTTGAAGATTTTATTCTTGACAGTCCCATCTTTTTACTGAATTACTGAAAAACTGGTTGGCTTCTTTCGGGTGAGAGCGAGGCCCGAGTGCACCTTCCTTCGGATGAGAAGTAAAAAAACTGATGGCATTTTCAGGTAAAAGAATCCTCTCCACTATGCAACAGGTCGATGAAGCAAATCGACGTTAGGAGCTCAATGCATGGCGTCGGTGGAGTGCCCCAACGAACATAGACCGACGACAAATACCGGTAAACATCATCCTTATGTCCATTCAGAGGGCCGAGATGGGCACCTGACCCTTCCATTGGCGGGAAAGGGGTTACGAGTTGCTTTGCTACTGGTTTCTTTTGTCCCATGTAAGTGTTTTATTAAAAACAGCAGAAATTAAAGCCTTACCGTCCATATGCAGTTCGGTTGTACTGTACTCAACCTGCGCCAACAACCAGCGAGGAAGAACTACAAATTCATCCTGGTAAACTGACAAGCGCGAGTTTCAAGCACTGACTAGCATGATTCTGCTTTGTCTGTGCGCATGTTTCATTTGTTAACATTCAAACATTCTTGGCGTTGGTTGGCACTCGTCAGCGCCGGGTATCTGAAAACAGGAAACCAGCTTTCTTTATGCTTGTACCCTATGATAAGGTAAAGTCGAGCTGCCTGATGATCTCACTTTTGTGTCTCCTCAAATCTTTCCCTAATCATGTCGATCAACATCAGTTATTTTATTTGGTGCACTCCAGCACAGGGCGAGGGACACTCTCAAGCCCAAATCACATGCCTACGAGGCTGCGACCATTATCCAGGCCAATCAACCTATTATCCAGAGTAATTCATGATTGTCGTAAATTGTCACGCATTCATAATCACATCGTGCCACTACTGCATTTAGTAAATTACGTGTAGTTCGATAACATTTCCAGGTGTAGAGGCTCGTCCCCTGACGTCTGCGGAGAAATGCCCCAACGAATCAAAATAGGCCAACGATAAATAAGCAAAGGGGTTGCAGCATCAGTTCGGCAGCCGACTGTGTAAAACACCGTCCAACAGATTGCTGACGCGTCCCAGGCGACAAAATGAGCCCCCGACCTGCCTTAGGCGGGAAAAATAGTGATGATAATGATAAGAGTTTCTCAAAGTGGATTCGAAGAAACAGCAGGGTTCCCCCAAGTTTGTTTGTTTGTGTTTTAGGGCCCTTCAACTACAAGGTCATTAGAGCCCCGTCCACTGTGTAGTTCTAATGCAGAGGCTGCACAGATACTACACTAATGTGACGATTTTTGGGCATTAGCGGTATTCAGTTTTCTCAAGCAGCCACCCATGTCAGTACTAACTGGAGTTGCGGTGCTTAACTTCAGTGGTCAGACGAGAACTGGTGTGTCCAACGCAATTTGCCGCTCCGCAGGTTTCCCCCAAAATTTCTGGGAATCAATAAGGTTTCTTTTAACAACATGGTACTTATTCATTGTTTCTATTGCTATGAAAGCCCTATTTCACTAAAATTGACGTGTATTTGGTATTCTTCAATTTTTACAAGAAGGCCCCCTACTTGTAGATCTAAAGAACCCCTGTTTTTATAGGATAATGTTGCGATTAGAATTGGTATTGAATGTCCCTTTATTCAGAGCTATTTAAGTCTCTCTCTTCATTAAATATTGGGCGTATTAGTAGCACATTTGTTTAAAATAGTCAATGATAACGTGGCCTTCACCTCTTTTATATTTTCCCTCCCAATTTCGGGTCTTTAACTTTGCTTTCTACTGTTTTTTAAAGATCAAGTTGCATCCCATCAATTTTCATTGCTATTTATGTTTCTAAATGAAATGTCAAACGATACATATCACGCTAACTTCATGAAAGCTGACACGTAGCCATAACAACAATTATTATCGACTTCAGAAAAATTGATATTAAATAATGTTGATAAGTTACTATGACGTCACAGAATGAATTTGAAGCTACTGTACATTACTTTTAGAGTAAGTTTAACACATGAGTAGTATACAATTATCGATAGCGGAACATCCGGAAAGGATCTTATATATGCCTACCGTACTAGAATTTTTTGGTAATTAAGAAAAAATAATGGCGTCCTACTAGAAATATCGATAATTAATTGCCCCATAAGCTCCTAGTTTATTTTATAACAAAAATCCCATCTAATACTATATAGTTGATGAGTTTTGTAACAAGGCGCGATACCAAAATTAAGGTAAACAAATAAGCCTCAAGGCCGCACTTAATGTACGTTATCGCACCCTTATGTTAATGAATGATAACGTTTGCTAGTGTAAACATAACGACAGAAATTGGTTTTGAGGTATCGAGGCTGTCGTATGACTATCGGCTTTATTACTGTATTTTTATATCGGGAACATTGATAAAGTGTCTCTGTTGGGAAACCCACCTTTAGTAACAAAAAACAAAATGGTGGAGAAATTTGACAATCTGGAAAAAGATCGCGAACTACAAGGAACTTTACTAAATCGAGAACCGAAAGACGATTATGCGACTATTAAATCGCCATTTAAACAATTTCAGGACACTTCAAATAATGTTTTGGAAAATTTACGTTTACAAGATTGCATCATAGTCGCTGTACTTTTCAGATTTATTGATATCATGCTGTTTGTTAGCATTTTTGTCTTGTGGACATCATACAAAAAAACGCATCAACATTTATATTATTGGTTGACTTTATTATTTTTTGTGATACCTGCGATTACACTTTCAATCATCAGTTTAGGAAGGTAGGATTTATTTTTTATTGTTTGTGTCCCGCTCAAAATTTAGTAATGAAGTGCAGCAAATGTCAGAGTTTATCATCAATCGAATATACATAATTTGAGTTAATGAACAGTTGCAAAATGCTGTTATTTTTTTTTTTACTGAAGATTAAAAACAAACACTCATTAATGAAGTTTTGCACAAGAGAAGATCCTGATGAGGTTGCTTATTTGATTTAAAGTCGACCTCTTACGAGAGACGTCGCGTCCCGAGGAGAAACATTTACGTGGTCCTTCATTCGTCCACGGCATAGTTCTTATGCAGAGACTGCACAGACACAACACTAATGCGACGATTATTTGGTATTAGCAGTACCCAGCTTTCCCGAGCGACCACCCATGTCAGTACTAGCTGGGGTTGCGCTGTACGTGGTCCATAAGTGATTAAATTAATTGAAGATTAAGTTTGGGACAATTTATTATCCCACTTCAGACTCGTAAATTTCAACATCGATCTCCTACCGTTAATAAGTCGTAAAAAACAAATTATGGAACAATGTTCGGACAATGCCGTCTTATCAGCAAAGCAGTGTGCTGGGTTTGTTGTTGGTGTTTAAGGTCCCGTCAACTACAAGGTCATTAGAGACCCGTCCACTAACGCGACGATTATTTGGTATTAGCAGTACCCTGCTTTCCCGAGCGACCACCCATGTCAGTACTAGCTGGGGTTGCGATGTTTAACTTCAGTGATCAGACGAGAATTGGTGTGTCCAACGCAACTCGCCGCTCCCCTGTGCTGGGACCCCCTACGACAACCGTCCACAGGAATTATAAGTAAATGGTCACTTGACATACACAATTAACATGGGACCCCTGTGGCATCCAGGCCCCGTTCTCCTTGGCCCTGTTTTTACATGATTAACTATGCATCAAGACCAGTCAAGAGGGGTGATAATGGAGTGCTAGCTTGGCGCCTTCAATCCCAACCTACTAACCCTTTTTCATGGCGGGGTCGGATGCTCAGCTGGCTGCCTACCTAATGTTGCAGCCCCTATGGCTATTTCTCGTCGGCCTACACTTCTTCGTTGGGGCATTTCAATGACACCAGAGAGTGAGCTCCCATATGCGGTAATTTTGCCGAACTCCACACGTTTTATTATGTGTAGTAAGGGTTCTTTTGCGTGCGGGTGATATCATATTCACTACTGGGGACGGCTTCTGTATTTTCCATCCGACGGCAGGCACACTGAGACATCTCTCTATCTCGCACCCTAGAAAAAGTCTAACTACATCGATTCAGGATTGACCCTGGAATCAGTGACACAGTGGTCCGCGCCACCGAAGCAAGTATCAGTTTGACTCCTTCATCTAAAAAAATTGCCCCCTGGTGTCAGTAGCGGTTCTCGCATACGCGAGGCCCTGTGCAAATTGAAAGTGCGGGGCCCTTTCCAAAAATTTGCAACTTGCAAAAGCGAGGCCCCGTGCATTTGCACAGTTTGCACGTGCCTAAAACCGCCACTGCCTGGTGTCGGTGAGCGTCCAAACCAACAGTAGACTGATGATAAATAAGCATAGGGGTTGCAGCTTTGGTCGGCAGCCGGCTGCGGAAACATATTCCCCTTGTGTTCATTCAGAGGGACAAGATGGGTACCCGACCCTGCCATGACAGGCGGCTGAGTTGCTTTTTGGTGCATAAGCGGCTTACGACGTTCACTAATTATATTTATAAATGTACCTACTTGTAGAAATTTTAATTTATTTGTATTTTTATTTTAAATGCTTTCTAATTCTCTTACTTACTTAAGAATGACGAAGTGATACCTCCAACAACATTAATCCCATCTAGAAAATTAACAAGATTTCTTACAAGTTTATGACCCGACGTTTCTTAATTAATACAAGTGGTGCACATGTTTTACAATCAGATTAAATCATAAATCTAGTCTGACTGATTTATTTTTAATTACATCTTACAGTAGAATAAATAAGACATTGCAATTCCACTTTCAAAAATTCCCCTTAAAAGGATGAAATACTGTCATTCGAAACAGTAAAATTTATTTATGAAAATCAAGTAAAAAACGAGGCACTACATACAATTTGTTCATCGTCAGCAACTTTATGTGAAGGCCTTGAAGGTCAAAGTCACGAATGATTCATTTTTAATTATCGGTTATATTAATTTATTTCAGAGTCATCTATTGTTTAAGAAACTCCAAAATACGTCCGAAGGGAAATTCCAGATTATATATATGGATTATTCCTCTCACTGTCTTGTTCCCTCAGTTAGGAGCATATGTGAGGTGAGTGTCTTCTTTAACAAACTAATTTCTCGCCTATGGCAGAGACTTTTACTCGAGAAAAACTAGGGAGAGGATATGGGAAATAGAAACTAGCAGGATGAAACAATAAAAAAGGGAAGTGAGAAAAGGGAACTCAGGGAACATTGCTGCCGACGCGACGGAATTCCACAATGCTTTTAGTCTCCTCTTAAATATGGGGGGTTACGCAGGGAAGTGCCGGATTAAAGTTTTATGGCCCCTAGATCGATTAATGGATGGACTCCAAACGCAGAAATCACAAATGTTATACAGCAATAGACCTTGAGATGGTTTGATGAATAATAGCCCAACTAAGAATATGCAATTTTCGAGCTCAAAAATAAGATTTAAATTAAGGCTGAACTCAACACCAGGTACCACCAACTCAGCACCCTTCACGACCTACTTGGCCTATACGTAAATCAAGGACTGTCAATAGTCTAGTTCACCTATTCTACTATCTCGAAACCTCAGTGTTAGATACAAGTCGAAACTTAAGGGGTGGAATGTTTAAAAATCCTGAAGACAGTTTTCATTTTTTGACGCAGGTGACAGATATTTCATAATTGCTTTGAGTTAAAATTTCTTGTAAGGTAGGGTTGCCATAATTGTCGGACCACCGACCGGGACATCTCCCCTTAAAAATATTTTTTCAACAAAATGGCAAGAATTCATATTATAAACATTCATAGCTTTATTAAAAAATTCCATAATCCTTTCACTAACGCATTGAAATATAAAATATTTTAGAGGACTCAAAAAAACAACGTTAGGATCAATCAGTGGCGGATCTGGGTGGGGGTAGAACTTCAAAAAATGTGCGCCCCATATATTTTTAAATATTCATAATCCCTGAATATACATCTAGCTAGCAATTACAAAAAGGTCCTCTCCTGGCCGTTTGACAATTACCTATCTTCAGTGGTTTAGCCAACTACAGATTGGACTGCAACTGTTGGACTGGCAGTATAGAAATGGGGATAGCAATGCAAAACTGCTTCATCAGTTGCGCCCCTTTCAGGCAGTGAGGGGGGAGCAATTGCTGCATTGCCCCTCGTCTGGATCCGCCCCAGAGATCAATGGTGGATCATTCCCGAACAGTCAGTTTCACTGGCAAAATGTGATGCGCTTTCATGGACGAATCTGTACCAAATCTCTAGGCATGTACTGTATATGCGCAGTACTGAATGCAATGATATTATCAGAAAATAATTGTTTAACATGCGAAAATTTTAAATCGACCGGGACAAATGACTGTCGGACCGGGACACTGGGACACAGACCTCAAAACCGGGACATGTCCCGGTGTACCGGGACGTATGGCAACCCTATTGTAAGGGGCACTAAATTTAATGGTCGACCACTGTAAACGTAATGGTCGGACCTGACGAAAAGCCAATAAATAAACATAGGGGTAGCAGAATTAAGTTGAGATCTGGCTGCATAACAATACCATCCAAAAAGTCCCTTAATTGTTCTACTGGGACAAAATTGGCATCCTAATCTACTGTAGCATATGTTGTTCCAGTGGAGCTAAGAAGTATTGGTACACCCTATTTAGTGTAAATTGCTTTGAGAAAAATGAGAGGAACTTAACACCAAACTTGACATCACGCCCGGATCTAGGATGGGGTTTTTGGGGTTTCAACCCCCTCCCCTATGCACATATAAACTTATATTCGCATAATATGTGAGGTTTAGCTCAACGCCCCCCCCTAGACGAAAATCCTGGATCCGCCACTGCTTGACATGTTATGCAGGACACTTTATTAAGACATATCTTTGATATAAATATTAGAAACATAAAAATTTCGTCCAACGAAACTTTGAAAACAACATTAGGCCTATATCTAGTGAACTCAATTCCTAGACGTCTGCAAGCTGTTGTTAATGCAATTCGGCTACATACAAAATATTAATTTCTAGTACATTTTAGCATATTTGCTGTTAAAAACACTGTGGACCCGCCTCGGTGACGCAGTGAGTGACACGCCCGGTAACTGTGTCAGTAGTTCTAGGTTCGATACTGGGTGAGCCTTCTTTATGATGAGAAGTAAAACCGAGGTCCCGTGTGGTGCACAATGGCATTTGCCGGTAAAAAGAATCCTCTCTACTATACAACTCGCTCCTTGGCATTGGTGGAATTTCCCAACGAGCAGTAGACCGACGATAAGTAAGCGTAAGGGTTGCAGCTTTGATCGACAATCGTCCTTGTGTCCATTCAGAAGTACAAGAAAGGTACCCGATTCTGCCATAGGCAGGAAAAGCGTTAGGAGTTGCTTACTGCTAAAAACATTGTGGTGCAGATGTACCAATAATTTTTGGCTTTGTAAATGTTTTTGTTATTTTTTGTATCTAATTTACATTTCACTTGTTAAAAGAGCTGCAAACTCTGGATGATGCTTAAATAAAGTATCCAGCACAACATTACTTTGACGTTACGTTCCTCTCATTTTTCTCAAAGTAATTTATGTTTGTTTGATGGAGTTTAAGGTCCCGTCAACTACAAGGTCATTAGAGACCCGTCCATTGCATAGTTCTAATGCATAGACTGCACAGACACTACACTAATGCGGCGATTATTGGGTATTAGCAGTACCCAGCTTTCCCGAGCGACCACCCATGTCAGTACTAACTGGGCTTGCGTTGCTTAACTTCAGTGATCAGACGAGAACTGGTGTGCCCAACGCAACTCGCCGCTCCCAAGTAATTTATGCTAATTAGGGTGTGCCAATACTTTTTGGTTCCACTGTATATACCGGAAAACCTCTAATTGACCGCCACTTGCAGCCTAATTGAACGCCACATCTAATAGACCGCCACCCTAGAGGAGAGGTTGAAAAATAAAGCGCCACCCTCTAATTTATCATATCTGACATCATCATAATCATATCATCACCACCACACCCTTATCCCGCCTGTGGCAGGGTTGGGTCTGTAGGTCCACTGGACATGCTCTGAGTGGGAGCACTCCAGCTAGGCATCTGGAAACCTGCAGGAATATTGACTACGTTGTCTGTGGGGCTGCCAGTCTACCCCACTGTTTCAACACTGCGCGGTTTACGGAAGTTTCGCCCCCGACTACTTTTCGCCCACCGAACATTTCGCCCCTCGGATGTTTCGCCCCTGGGAGGGTAAACAGCCGGGTTTTTGTTGCTGTTTACTGTAATAATAATTTTAATAAAATAAAAAAACAAACATTAAGCAAGACTGTCACATTAAAAAAAAATGCAAACATAAACTAAAATTCGACAAAAACAAAAACAAACATAACAAAAACCCGGCCAAAATATGGTAAAAATCAAGGGCTGACATTGACTCAAGGGTCAGTGCCAACTGACCCTTGATTTTTACCCTACCTAAAACAGAATAACAGAAAATAACAAAAAAACGGCCATTTGCCCTCAAGGGGCGAAACGTCCGAGGGGTGAAATGTGTGGGGGCGAAAAGTACTCAGGGGCGAAATGTCGGGGGTGAACGTTCTGGATCCCACCCTGCATTATACAACCAAGATAGAAATTCTGGCAGGTATATTAACGCTTTGTTGATTATAATTTTGCATGGCGTCTGACCTATTGCACAATAACACTAGGCAACAGGGATATTCCAGACCACATGCAGAAATTTATCATATCTGACATCTTGTGTAAAAGAAACAGTTCACATAACGTTTTTTCTTTCTTTGAAACGATAACCTTTGTAGTTTATGACAATGTGGATGAAAGGGAAACCTTTTTTGATGCAATATTTTGTCTGATCAGGTGGTTGCTACCATAAGATTGTTCACTCAAAATTTTGACCACATAACGGTAGTTGAAAGTAGACCGCCACCCCTTTTTTTGAACACCACCTCCAATAAACCGCCACCTTGGCAGAGGGGTTGAAAAATTGAGCGCCGTGGCTTTCAAATAGAGTTTTTATGATAGTAAACTTTAAATGCTGCTACTATAATCAAATTGCTGTTACTGAAAGTTGTGGTTTGTTAACATACACTTTATTTTCTATGTACATTATACATGTGCATTATACCAACACCCACCGTGGGGGCGTAGTGGTGAGCACGCTCAGCAACTGCGTCAGTAGTTCTAGGTTTGATACTGGACCGAGGTGGGGCGGCTTCTTTTGGGCGGGAAGAAGGCCGCGAGTGTGCCTTCTTTCGGATGAGAAGTAAAGCCAACATCCCGTGTGGGTGTACGATGGCACTTGCACGTAAAAGAACCCTCTCTACTATGCAACAGGTAGATGAGGCAAAATTTCCAGATGTAGGAGCTCGTCCCCTGGCGTCGGTTACATTCCCCAACGAAAACTACACCGAAGATAAATAAGTGTAGGGGTGCAGCTTTGGCCGGCAAATGGCTGCAGAAAAAACTATGACCAATATATCGCCTTATGTCCATTCAGAGGGATGAGATGGGTACCTGACCCTTCCATAGGCGGGAAAAGGGTTAGGAGTTGCTTTTTGCTTTTGTATGTTATTCTAATTTACTACACTGCGAGCAGCCTTTTCTTTGGCCAATATGGCAGTGGAGAGACTAACTCTCAATCCTACTTACGATAACCTAATACTCCTAAAACCCTAAGCTATACTTCAGGTGCCTTCCCTAACACAATACTAGCAATGGTTGGCTTTCCTTTGATGAAGCCCTCCACCTTATCCTCTCCAAGGCCATTCCATTGTCGAATGACCCTTGGCAAAAATGATCAGTAGTATGTGTCTGTCTGTGCCCTAACCTCTTTCAATTTATATGGATGATCCTTTCTCCCCTTATACTCAGCTGAGGCCACACTTCCAGCCAAAGGTCCATTACATCCCAGCAGCGGCAGTCTTATAAAAAGGCTAATGCTGTCAGATATACTCCTGTGGCTTAATTTGTTCCACCCTAGTTCCCTAATCATGGCTGATACGCTCTCCCTGTGAGAAAACCTGTTGAGTACAATTCTTGCTGCCATCCTTTGGATCCTTTCAACCTCCCAAGATAAGTCAACGGGTGATTATGCCAACGGGTTGGAAAGTCGGCCAAGCAGCCATAACAAACTGGACCCTGTGTAAGCTGCTCATGAATGAGGGGAGGTAGGAGAGGAGGATGTAGGGGAGGGAAATTAGCAGCGCCCAATGTTCCCAACTAACCACGCATGTCAATATGAACTTGGGTTGTGTTGCTTAACTTCAGTGATCTAACGAGAACTGGTGTGTCCAACGCAATCCGAGAGCAAAAACTGTATGACGCATCGACAAACGATCGACAAAAGACGGATCTAAAAAAAGACTGTGGTCTCGGGTCGATAACCGGTAGAGCAAAAATCACAACCCAATTTTAACTCATGGTTCTCCAGTGTCCACTTTCTTCACTCTCCTCTATAATATTGATTACTGAGGGTCCTCTAAAGTCGTTCGTGAAAATCTAGCCTTGCCAAAAAATAAACCTTGTTGTCAACATGTGGCAATACGATAAAGTGATAATGTTTCCCCTGGCAATCTCGAGTTACAATGAGGCGATAACGAATTTAAGGATTCTCTCAATAACGATATTATAAAAAACACTTCAAAATTTACATCTTGTAAATTTCTACTGTATAATAATAAAACTGTTCATATTGTAAGAGCAGCAGTTATGGTGGCTCATCTACTGCTTTCATCAATTTATTGTTTCATTAATTTACGCATACGTCCTTCTCTTCCGATTCCCTGGGGCACACTGAAAGCCACGCATTTCTAATAGCAAAATACGTTGAACGACAATGTCCTTTTGCTGCCGCTACTCCATTACAGTTGCCAACATCCACTGTAGAACCAAAAATGTCACCGTTCTTATCACATAGTTTTATGTAAGGAGTTCAACTACCCAACTTTAATAAAGGTATTATGGTCCCTCTCAATCCAGATATGAATACAATATCAAAAGCTCAGCATCTACTAACCCTTTTCCCACCTATTGCGGGGTCAGTGCTCCCATTTTGGATCCAATGGGCGATTTGTTGGACGATATGCTGCAACTCCTATGCTTATTTAATGATGCTGCTACGCACCAAACGGGACCAGATTCACTTCCCATCCGACAGAAGACGTACTTAAGGCCTCACTATCCTCCGAAAGAAGACAGCTCACCTCGATCCAGTATCGAACCTGGAGTCTCTGCGTATATTAAAACAATAGAGAGTTAGTGGTGAACGTCGACGATGACGATACGAGGTCAAATGAGGCAAATGTGCATGCTCACGAAAACCAGACCAGCAACGGAGCTTGCGCATTTGCCTCATTTGACCTCGTATCGTTCGTATCGTCATCGTCGACGTTCACCACTAACTCTCTAATAACATTCTACCTCGGCGCAGTGGCGCTTGTGGCAAGTGTCTAACTTGCTCCTCCCCGCAACCCAATAATGACAAAAAAACTGCGCCCCAACCCATTTGCGCCCGTGGAGACCGCCTTCTTCGCCACGCCCTTGTTACGGCACTTCCTCGGCGCCACCGAGGCGGATCGATATGAATAGACCTATACAACTTAAATCTCCCAATCTTGCGTATCGAGTTCTGCGTTATTCAATGTAGGCAGGGCCGACCCTAGAGTATGCGGGGTCCAAGGCAGCAGGTGATAGCGGGGCCCAGTGGCGTCACTAGAGTTTGGAACAACCCTGTGCGGTGACACCGTGGTGTCACCCCCTCTCCCGAAAAATGCCGCTTTTCTGCTTTGGTGTCACCCCATTTCTCATGGTGCGAGTGGTATCACCCGGTGCGGCCCGCACCCCCCTAGTGACGCCACTGGTGAGACCCCAGTGCCAAGATTAATGAAGTTGATTGCTTACCAATGCAGTACTTTAAGGTCTTTAAGCTCACATGAAATCAAAATACTGTAATGCCATAACCTGTAGCCCTACGAAAATGTATCAAACTATTTTAATTTTTTTCGATGCACGAGCGCGGGGCCCAAGGCGATTGCCTCCGTCGCCTTGCTCTAAGGCCGGTCCTGACTGTAGGTATAGGTTAAGTAGGCCCAGGTCTAGGGAGCTTCTGTTACTTTAATCCAAGAGTCATTTGAATCTTAATTTTGAGCGTGAAACTTTGGTGTATGCATATACAGTCGACTCTTGTTATAACGAACGCGAAGGGGATGAAAAATTCGTTCGTTATATCGAGTGTTTGTTATACCAAGAGGCAAAGCTGACGCGAAGCGGGTTCAGCGCGTTTGCCGAAACCGCCCCCGGTTTGTTTTGTTAGTGTTCTAGGGACCCTCAACTACAAGGTCATTAGAGCCCCGTCCACCTTGTAGTTCTAATGCAGAGACTGCACAGACACCACACTAATGAGACGATTTTTGGGTATTAGCAGTACCGAGTCTTTCCAAACGGACATCCATGTCGGGGTAGTAGCCCCAACTAGTACTAACATGGGGGCCGCTTGGGAAAACTGGGTACTGCTAATGCCCAAAAATCGTCGCATTAGTGTAGTGTCTGTGCAGCCTCTGCATAAGAACTATGCTGTGGACGGGGCTTTAATGACCTTGCATTTGAAGGGCCCTAAAACATCAACAAACAAAGCCACCCATGTCAGTACTAACTGGGGTTGCGTTGTTTAACTGGTGTGTCCAATGCAATAAGCCGCTCTCCTTTGGCCCAGGCTTGTGCCGAGGGGCGAGCTTGGTTCACCACTTTCGCCAGAACCCGGCCTCGCCTTTACTAAGGCCCCATGCGTGGGCCTCTATATTACAAAATGCATCGTTTCTGTAAAAGCTCTCGCCAGCTCTGCAAGGGGCTTTGTTTTACACTTTCCTTTGTCTCCCAGGCAGTTTTCGTGGATTTCTAGGACTCCTAGTGGTGTTTACCTAAAGCTGCTTGCAAAATATTTTTCCCAGTGGCATAAAAGGATATTCTTTGTCTCTGACCTACGACACCCAACAGCTGTTCGTTAAAAAGATTGTCATTTAACACTGTGGGATAATAAAGGGACCAGCCAAACCGTTCTTTATATCGAGGGTTTCGTTATATCTAGCGTTCGTTATATCAAGCAGCTAATACATGGGAGGTATAGGCATTTCGGCCGGGACCAGCTACCCTGTTCGTTATATCCAGCAGTTCGTCATATTGAGATCCGTTATATCGAGAGTCGACTGTATTTGCATATCAATAATTGGGATTGTCATTCATCAAACCATCTTAGGATCTAAGTTCATCAATCCACAAAACCGTAATCCAACCTTGGGAACCCCAGCCCTCCAGTTACGAACGTCCATGAACGCTATTATAATTACTATTATTACACTATTACTACACTCGTATTATTATTATTGTTTGTTTTAATTCATGTGTAAAATCTTATCGGCCTGAAATCAAAACGGCATTGATATTTTTTCAGCTGGAAGATTACTACTACACAATATATCAAGAAATACAAAAGGACGACAAGCAAAGAGCAATTCCGTCTTTTTATCATACGAATAGCAGATGAATGCACAATATATTACCTAGGATCCAATTTTGTTCAAAGTTCTTCTCAATTTTTGTTACAGTGGTATATTCTTAACGATGAAACTGCTGCATTCAACGATGATTATCAAGCGGATGAAAAGAATGGTATTATTATTATTTTTTTTTAGAGTTATTAAATGTTACAAGCATTCCTTTGAAATATGGATGGCTTTGTCTCTGAAACGCAAATGTTTATTTTACTGGCAGTAGTAATGCCAATCATAGTATCTAATATTTAGCTTGGGGAAATAGAATACTAGAATTCTGTGCAAGATATTGTAACTACAATCAAACTGTTTTTGAATTTAACCTGCAGGCCTGTTACCGCCAGCACCAAAAACGGAAAAACCAATTTTCAAAAACAAGTTAATTTATTTGTTATTCCGTCCGTCGGATGGGAAGTAATGCCTTGATCCCGGATGGTATGTAATAAGTCACCTGCACATAAAGAGTCATTTCTACAAAGGGGTGCAATATGCGTATACAGTAGATCGAAAATTTTCGGGTTTATAAACTAGCCCCTTCTTCCCTTTGTTAACTAAGCACAGCATGTGACATCAGGTCCGCAGATTGCTGAGTAAAGGCGGGACAGATGGGGTCTACGTCAATTTGGCGCATGACAATTTGGCGTAGTCAATTGGGCGTACGACAATTTGGCGTACATACAAATTTGGCGTATGACAATTTGGCGTACATACCGATCTCTTGGGTGCCCAAATTTGTTCAAAATTGCAACGGTCATAACAACATATTTCAACAGTCATTGCAAGGTAATAGAACAATGAATGCCTACCATAACTGTGTTATAGGGCCCTAATGACCTTTGAAGTCGATGGGCCCTAAAACACAAACAAACCCAACTGTGTTATACGGGACCGTTGCAATGACTTATGCCCACGCGTGGATCTAGGATGGGGATTTTGGGGTTGCAACCCCTCCCATGCACATATAAACTTTTATTTGCATAATATGTGAGGTTTAGCTCAACCCCCCTGTATTAGCT
>JAAFCE010008833.1:18018066-18094794 GCA_013389805.1 Trigoniulus corallinus
CCCGACGAAAATCCTGGATCTGCCACTGGTTATGACAGTTGCAATTTTGAACAAATGTGTGCACCCAAGAGATCGGTATGTACGCCAAATTTGTATGTACGCCAAATTTTTCGTACGCCAAATTGCCATACGCCGAATGTGTATGTACGCCAAATTGACTACGCCAAATTGTCATGCGCCAAATTGACGTGATCCCGGACAGATGGCTACCCGAGCTGTCTTGGTTGGAACAGCAACCAAGGCATTGTCGTTATAAAAAGTACTAGATGTCCACTTGGTTCCCACCAGGGCCGGCCCGAACAGATGCGGTACATGGTGCAAAGTTGACTTGCGGGGCCCCGTAGTATCGGTCATAGAGTGCCAGTGTTATACCTCAAAGTGTCCGGGTCTTTTGCCATGTACTTAACTGCAGGTTTGGGATTTATGGTACACAAATAACATCCCAAGCAATTTCAGTGTTTGTTAAGGTGATCTGGGCAGCTGAACTTTGTACTATATACCTTTATCCCACCATAAAATTATGCCAGATAACGCATAGAAAACATGGTCGCACCTCGGTAGAGTGCCGGGTGGTTCTTTCACGTGCAGATGACATCGTACACATCACACAGGGCCACGGCTTTACTTCCCTGAAAGTGTACCCTCAGCCTCTCTCCCGTTTGAAAGAAGCCAAACCACTTTAGGTCAACATCGACCCTGGAATCAGTGACGCAGTAGTCCAGCACGCTGCCTAGGCAGATTGGATAAATGTATATATTTTATAGTATAAATTATATTGGAGGCTTTCCTTATATTAAGAATAGTGTCACCTGGACAGGATCAACTTCAGTATATTCAAATACTCTCCAAAGTCTGGAATGGTAAATGATGGCTGGATTACCAATCACAGGAATGTCATATGTAGTGAGATTTAAATAAAGCAGATTCTACAATTTCACTATCTAGTAAAAGTTTAATATAAAGGGACTGTCGGTTATCTTTATAAAAATCGATATTCATTATTTCAAGTAAATGTTTACCGTTCATTTATGCCATATTCATTTATTTGCAGCAGTTAAAGTGTTGGCCATCCTCCTTTCTGGTATGTGTCTAATTTGCACCATGACGTGGTGGGATGAAAGTCTGATTAGGATACAATGGCGAGCTATCAGCATTCGATTTCTTTCCAAACTATGCTTAATATCATCAAGGATGATTATACTTTCTCTGTGTTTAACTGAATCTATAATAGTTTTCGCTATTATTTGTTCCATTCATTGGTTTGCTTTTGTGGTGTTGTGTTTTCAAGTGAGACACCTATCTTTAGTTCAAAAATTACTAATAAATCCTGTGTTAAGTTTATTTTATATCATTACGGACATCAACTTGGACTTTCCTGACAAATTTCCTTCCCACCTAATATTTCACCTGTTAACATTCTGTGAAGGCGTTGGCATGATGGCGGCCTGGATAACCATGACGAGAAAACCAGTGTGGCATTATTATTGGATTAGTTTGCTAGTCTACGCGTGCTTTTTTCTTGGTATCTTACTTGCACGCTTCCGATACGAGTACAACTACAGTAAATTAATACCCACCCATTTATCAAATACGACTCGACTAAATATTTACGTTTTTAATGACTGTTTGAAATACCCTGAATATGATAATATCAAAGAGAATGATGAAGAGGAGAATCAAGATACTACTTGACATCATTGTGTGAATAAAGAATATTGTGAAATTAAAGCTCTTTCAAATTCATCTCAGTTGTCAAATTTGAGTTTATTTGAACACACTTGAAGAAGGCGATTAGCAGTTCCATAAATCTTTTACCCTGCAAATTCCACTAAAAACCTTTCCACTTAAGTCAGAGCTGGAGAACGAGAAAGAGGCAAGAGAATGTAGTACAATGCCTACCATGGAAAGTATATTTTAGTATTTGTAACCCCAGTCAGAGTAGTTCAGTGGATCCGCAGACCCCCAATCTGCAACAGGCGGGATAAGGGTATGATGAAGATGATGAACATGGTATGAATACAGACTGCAAGTCGACGGAATCCGGCACAGATCTCCAATCAGACCTCGTAGTCAAAAATGAATCCGGGGATATCAAAATAAAGCAATGAAAAGTAGTAATGAAGTAATCGGAAGTAATGAAAATGCTCCCCTGTCCAAATCAGCAAATACGTAAGTTGGTTGATGAAAGGCTCAGTTCCTTCTCTTTCTATGCTCACCCAGAACAAGATCTGCCCAATGTGAAAATATTTTCCTTATCGGGGTACGACATATTTAATAGAAACTGCTGAACGGTATCTTTATCAACTAACATCCAAGGAGCGTGTCAGATCTACCATACTTTGCAAACAACTCTGTCACTGAGTGAGTACTACAATCATCATCATCATACCCTTCTCCCGCCTAAGGCGGGGTCGGGTCTGCGGGTTCTCGCCCTCCACTCCCGCCTATCTCTCACCAGTGAGTACTACAATCAGTATTGCAATTAAAAAGCGTTGGGAGTGATCCAGTAAAACGCAAACTATGAATTCATCTATCCAAATTTATTTCGCCCCCCTTAAAATAATCTATCCTCCAACTGCAATACAAATACACCCAGTGGCGGATCCAGGATTTTCGTCAGGGGGGGGGGGGTTGAGCCATTACAGGGGGATTGAGCTAAAGCTCGCATATGTTATGCGACCCCATCCTGGATCCGTGCGTGAATACACCAACGTTTTCCCCCATTCCCAAATCACATTGTAACCGATATTCCGATCAGTCTCCCCCTCCCCCACGGGAGCGGCTGTATTTCGTTGGATACACCAATTCTCGTTTGACCACTGAAGTTAAGCAACGCAACCCCAGTTAGTACTAATATAGGTGGTCGCTTGGGAACACTGGTTACTTCTAAATACCCAAAAGTTGTTGTAACAGCGTAGTGTCTGGCAAGATTCTGTATCAGAACTATGCAGTGGACGAGGCTCTAATGACCATTGTAGTAGAAGGACCCTAAAATACCAACAAATCAAAACCGATGTGATGGGTGTTCGAGCTGTGCGACGGCACAGGGCCCCGCGCATTCGGATTAATGAACCAATTGATAGAAGGGACCCGCATCATTATTTTGCACAGGGCCCAGCAAAATATTGCGCCAGCCCTGTTAAGGATTACACATGAGGATTTCTTCCTGCTCTAGTGACAAGGTGACATAATTCTAAGTTTTTATTGTAATAACCTATTTAAATTTTTTAAATGACAGGTTTAGTCCTATTTCGTCAAATTCTTGGCATAAACTCTATTTACCTGATATCGGTAGAACTTGCAAAATCTTCAATTCAAGTACTGTGTTAGTTCTTCAATAATTAGCCTAGTGAAATTTGGATCCATTGTGATCTACTTGGCAGAAGATGAGAATAACTCTTTGAAGTGCGTCATCACCTGTCAGATAATGACCGAATGGAATTGACTTTTTTTTTAGAGTACTGTAACCAGTGCCAGATAAACTCTTGATATCTGCTATCAGTATCAAGACGCATAAATCTCTTAAATGCTTTCGATAACGTGATGTAAAAGTAATGCTTCGTGATTGTGGATATCATCATTAATAGCGTCATTTATAATCGCGCAGCTATTTTACGCCACACATTAATAAGTCAGTGATTGTAAAGCCGTCAAATTTTGTCGAATTTTAGGCAAAATGCAAACACCATGGCGTGGAATTTTAGTTGTTGTGGGCGCATTTCTTATTCATCTAACGCTAGGAACGGTAAACACTGATGGTAAGATAGTAAATTTTTGTAAACGTTATAGATATGTACAGTAGATGTCTGTCAGGCAATGCAAGAACCTCTGTCCAGCGACTGATTTAGCGCTTGAGAGGCTCAAGGCGCAATTCGCTTTTGAGCTCCCCCCCCCTCTAACTATTCTCACTAGTCTTACACCCTACGATGTGCATTCTACATGCACGTAATATAGGGTGAATACTGTTAATTAGTTATTTATTTTCATTAAGAATTTTGAAGCCCCTTGATTTATGAGGCCCCAGGCGCGCGCCCTCATGCGCCTGTGCGGAAATCCGCTTCTACCTCTGTCTCTTTAACAACTAATTAGTTAGGAATTTTAATCAAAATATTGCAGAGCAATGCAATCAAAATTACATACACTTAAAGTTTGCATGCACAGAAAGTTGTAGGATGGGATTATGCGATTAATGCACATCACTACTACTCATATAGCAACTACTAATTCTTTTCCAAACTATAGCAGGGTCGGGTGCCCATCTTGTCCCTCTGAATGAACACAAAGGTAATATGTTGGATGGTGTTTTTCCGCTGCTGGCTGCCGACCAAACCTGCAACCCCTATACTTATTTATCGTCTGTCTAATGTTCGTTGAGGCACTCCACTGACGCCAGGAGGCGAGTTCCTACACCTGGGAATTTTGCCTCATCTACCCGTAGCATAGTAGAGACGGTGCACGACACCGCACGGTGCCACGACTTTACTGGGGACCTCTCTCGCCCGAAAGAAGCCAACCCTTCCCGATCCAGTATTAAAGATGGAATCACTGACACAGTAGCTGAGCGCGTTACTTCCTGCGGCACCGAGGCGGGTTTCAACAATACTCGTATAGCAACTCCTAATCCTTGTCCCACCTATGGCAGGGTTTGGTACCCATTTTGCCCCTCTGAATGGACACAAGGGCGATATATTGGACGGTGATTTTCCACAGCCGGTTGCCTACCAAAGCTACAACCCTATGTTTATTTGTCGTCGGTCTACTGTTCGTTGGGGAATTCCTCTGACACCAGGAGGGAGCTCCTACACCTGGAAATTTTGCCTCAACTACCCATTGCAAAGTAAAAAGGGTTCTTTTACGTGCAAATGCTATCGTAGACCACACAGGACCTCGGTTTTACTTCTCATTCGAAAGAAGGCGCAGTGGCGTCACTAGGGGAGTGCAGGGGGTGCGGGCCGCACCGGGGTGACACCACTCACAACCATGAGAAATGGGGTGACACCAAAGCAGAAGAAGCGGCTGTTTTCGGCAGAGGGGGTGACACCAACCCTAGCTACGCCACTGAGAAGGCGCACTCGGGACCTCTCTCTCGTCCCTTTGAAGCCAACCCCTCGCGGTGCAGTATCGAACCTAGAACTACTGAAGCAGGTACCGAGAGTTCGCCCTACTGTACCAACTAGGCGGATTCAACAATACTCATACTGTATATGATTGTTTTATTTTTCTCAATAGGCAACTTAGGCCCATATCTCGTGTCATACATGAGGCTTCACGGAGACCCATCAATCACATCGTCTGTAATAGTCTGGATAACTGCAACTCAAATGGCTGTGCAAGGTCTTCTAATGTCCCCAAGCGGGATTGCTGCTAAGCGAGTTGGGTCACGCCCTATAGTATTACTAGGAAGCATACTAATGAGGTAACATCTTTAAATATTTAATTCTCGGTAGAGTATATAAGAATACTTTGAAAAGTTGAAAAGGGCTCAAGACTTTTGGACATGTCCGTGGTGACAACGAAAAAAGTCTCAATAGACAACGATTGAAATGCTAAAATTTGTTTTGTCGAATGCTGGCAAGCATCTAACCCAGGGGTGTTACACTGACGGCCCTAACGTATTTTCTTTTTGCAGCCTGCAGAACTTATTTAGGCCACTATATTGACCTGTGACACTTAATGTTGGTACTTAATTAGTCAGTAAGTACTTCCGTACCTAAGACAAAAAGGCCATGATCCAGTAATAGACTTTACAACGCTAGCAGCTATTTATAAGCCAGCGATGTCTTAAGCCAAAATCGGATTGTCGCATTAAGCTCTCCTTCTTGAAATGTATATGAAGTCCTTCCGGCTATCATTCTTCTAGTTAATCTACTGAATTTAGACTATTAGAAACCTTGGTTGTTTGATCCATTGATAGCTTCCTCGACATACGTATTTTTTTTAACCTCATCTAGCTTTTCTTAGTCTTTCCCTTTTCGTTCATCTATAGCCACGCAGTTGTTATTGAGATCCAACCCTGCTGTAGGCAAGAAATGGGACTGAGAACGAAATTGATGTCAACTATGTCAAGCGAAGTACATAGTTCTGTAACAACTAATTCATCTAAATGTAATTTACTGACAAGGGTGATATATTGTAAAAGTTTAAAGTGAGGTATCACCTCAAGGAACAAGATAAAATTCTTGGAGATCGTCTTCAAATGTAAATTAACATTCTTACCATTGATCACCCGCCATTGTGTCTAGTTAGGCCGGGTGCACACATGCCATTTTTAATCTTACAATGCCACACTTACAATGTGCAGCCACTGCAGCCAATGTGTTGGACACACCAGTTCCCGTGAGATCACTGAAGTTAAGCAGCGCAAGCCCACGTCAATACCAACTTGGGTGGTTGGTAAAGAACATTGGGTGCTGCAAATTAACCCTCTCCTTCGTCCTTTCACCTACTTCCTCATCTCCCGCGGGCAGCCTCATAAGGGTTCGTCCTGTTACGGCTGCCTGGCTTACTCCCCAACCCACAAAAACTAATCCAGTATTAAAGATACTCGCGCGGCGCCCGTGCGGCCTCGTAATGGCAGCATGAGATACATTAGTTGCAATGGGGGAGTGCACACATACCTCCGACGCCGCTGCGATCCCACAAATCGGAATTGCGTCTAAAAATGTCAGCAGATCCCTACCGAAACGCAACGGCGCCGCACCCGCACATCCGATCGCGTAGTACCTCTTGGTCTACTGCAGTGGTGGCGAACCTGTGACCCACTGTGCAATTTTAAGTGACCCGAACGTGGAGCATATCTAGTTTATCGTCTCATAATGGATGGAGTGGACGGGGACCTGGCGAGCTAGAACCCACAGAACCGACCCTCTCACAGGTGGGATAAGGGTATTATGATAATGTTCTCTGTGTATTTGTTTTTTGGTGTTTTAGGGCCCTTCAACTACAAAGGTCATTAGAGCCCCATCCACAGCATAGTTGTTATGCAGAGACTGCACAGACACTACACTAATGCGACGATTTTGGGTATTAGCAGTACCCAGTTTTCCCAAGCGGCCACCCATGTCAGTACTAACTGGGGTTGCGATGCTTAACTTCAGTGATCAGACGAGAACATAATGTTCTCTAGTTGCTACTTTAATTTAATTTTTTATTCATAAAATTAGTGCTTGCACCTCACCCGCGGACAACCTTTTTGGTTTCTTTTCGTGTTATTGTGACCCGTCCTCAAAAAAAGGTTCGCCACCACTGGTCTATTCAGTGGTGCACACATCCGTGCGGTTTCCTAGTTTTGCGATTTGGTAGGCAAAATGGGCACGCCTTCTGGAAGTTGCCAAATATATACTGGCGACATTTCACCGCATGTGTGCATTGAATTGCTGCTGCGTCACTGCGGTGTCCCTACGGCACCGGCACGAGCAAACATCACATGTATGCACCGGGCCTAAAAATGCCAGCAGATCCCTACCGAACCGCAACGCCGCCGCGCCCGTGGGGAGCGGCGAATTGCGTTGGACATACCAGTTGTCGTCTGATCACTGAAGTTAAGCAACGCAACCTCAGCTAGTACTGACGTGGGTTGCCGCTTGGGAAAACTGGGTACCGCTAGTATCCAAAAATCGTCGCATTAGTGTAGTGTCTGTGCAGTCTCTGCATCAGACTACACTGTGGACGGGGCTCTAATGACCTTGTTGTTGAAGGGACCTAAAACACCAACAAACAGCAACAACAGCCGCACCCGTACATGCGATCGCGTAATACCTCTTGGTCTATTGAGTGGTGCATACATCCGTCGCACGCCCTCTGGACAGTTGCCAAATGTGTACTGGCGACATTTCACCGCATGTGTGCATTGAAATGCTGCAGCGTCACTGCGGTGTCCCTACGGCACCGGCACGAGCAAAAATCGCATGTGTGCACCGGGTCTTAATGAACGATCATGAAACTTTTCGAATTTTTAACGAGCACTTGGTGAAAGAGCCAGTGTTAAGAATTTGCTTGTCGGAAATGAGTCTTCAGCTCTCACCTGTAAGTGGCTTTCCCCATACTTTGAATAGCAACTCCTAACCCTTTTGCCGCCTATGGCAGGGTCGGGTACCCATCTTGTCCCTCCTTTCCCAATATTTTGAATAATGTTGAATAACTGTTGAAATAGGGAAGTGACCAGCTGCTAATAGATCTGGGGCTTTATGTGTGAGACAGATATGAACCCAAACTCAAACTACAAGTAGTATTGAATAGTTAGTTACACGAGATGACAACTAAAACAGTGAAAAGATGTCATATGTTTTCACTACTTAGTCTATTGACATGACTTCCGAGTTCGTATAGTAACTATGAATGTTTTCTTATCGGTTAATAGCGAGATTGGGTGATAACTTAGTGAACAGCGCCGAATTACGTCCTGCGCAGATGCACATGCGCAGTACATAATGCATCAGCTGTAGATAACATACGTTGTACGTTAACGGAGCACTCAAGTTCGCTATTGATTTTGACATTATTGTCTCTCATCTTTAAGTTCGGGGACAGCTGTCTCGTATTTCACATGCCAATGTACATTTGGAGCGTTTCTTACCACGTATGGAATTTTATTTGGATGTGGAGTGGGAATTGCTTACATCACCGTTTTAACAACTGCCACACAGGTTAGTATTTGATAGTCACCTTATTAAACAAGGAAACTGATATAAAGCAACCCCAAACCCTCTTCCCGCCTAGGCAGGGTACCCATCTCGTCCCTCTGAATGGACACAAGGTTGATATTTTGGGCAGTGTTTTTCCGCAGCCAGTTGCCGACTGCGGTTCCGATCTCGATACTGCAACCCCTATGCTTATTTATTGCGCTTACTTATAATTATACCACCCAAAATTTACCGGTGTGTTCCCGATTGGGCTCGGTGACTGCTGCCACTTTTTCTGGACTGCAGCAGAATCAGTTTTTGAAGTGTTGTGAAATATCCAAAAGCAGGCAATTCCCATCTCGGTCGGGTACCCATCTTGTCCTTCTGAATGGACACAAGTGCGGTATATTGGACAATGTTTTTCCACAGCCGGCTGCCGAACAAAGCTGCAACCCCTGTGCTTATCTATCGACGGTCTATTTTTCCTTGCCCCATTCCACCGACGTTAGGGGGGGCGAGTTCCTACGCCTGGAAATGTTGGTTCATCTATTCGTTGCATAGTAGAGAGGGTTCTTTTGCGTGCAAATGCATTGTACACCATAAGGGACTTCGGTTTTACTTTTCATCCAAAAGAAGGCGAACTCGGGGCCTCTCTCTCGCCCTAAAGAAGCCATCCCACCGCGTTCCAGTATCGAACCTAGAACTACTGGCGCAGTTACCATGCGTGGAGCTGTAGGCGGATATTTCACAAGCGATCCAGGGGTATCGTTTGTGAAATATCCATTTGATTAAAAAGCGCACCACCCTTTAAACCCGATTGATAGAGCCAGGGTTCACGCATATCCCCATGCACTCAAACATATGTACAGTATCGCGTTTTTCTGACCGTTAAAGTCGGCTTCCTCGCTAAGGAACCCCGGCATGCCGGAACCCCTTCCCCTTCAGTCAAGTCTAAGTTGAAGATGGACCGGGATAGCCACCTCTGTCAGGTATTCATAGTTTGGCGGTGGTCTTCATGTTTAGGTGAGAAGGCCCTTGCCATTTCCGAAGCCTTAATACCACGTCGCGGTGGTAGCCATTTCATAAGCTTATTTTGCACATAATTTAGGGCGCTCTTAAAAATAAAGAATAATTGCAACAGGGTTATCATCATCATCATCATCATCATACCCTTATCCCTCCTGTGGCAGGGTCGGGTCTGCGGGTTCTAGCTCTCCACTCACGTCTGTTCCCCACCAGGTCCCCGTCCACCCCGCACACCGCCATGTCCCTCCGGACAACCTGCTCCCACATCTGTTTGTTTGTGTTTTAGGGCCCTTCAACTACAAGGTCATTAGAGCCTCGTCCACAGTGTAGTTCTTATGCAGAGATTGCACAGACACTACGCTAATGCGACGATTTTCGGATACTAGCGGTACCCAGTTTTCCCAAGCGGCCACACAATGTCAGTACTAGCTGGGGTTGCGTTGCTTAACTTCAGTAATCAGACGAGAACTGGTGTGTCCAACGCAATTCGCCGCTCCCCTCCCACGTCTGCTTCGCTCTCCCCCTACCGCGGCTGCTGCCGACCACCTGCATTCCTGGAATGCACCTAACGAGCTCCTCTGCCTCTCTTCTCATGATGTGTCCATACCCCCTCAAATTGCAACAGGGTTAGATCATTATAAATCTTGTGAAGAGAGAATTCAATTGGTACCCCTAAATAATCGTGCAAATGCAGAAATGGGTATTTGCATTTTTAGACATTTAAGGCATTTAAGGTGTCTGGCTTTAGATTCCTTCAAAACAAATTAAATTATATATTCAATTCTTAGGATCTGTCCCAGGTGACATCGTTCGAGGTGTGTGTGTGTTAAGCCATACGTACAGTGTATACAGGCCACGTGTAAGTGGTTTTGTTATGAGTTTAAATTGTCGACACCACTGACATCATTGTTTACCTGTCAAAGAAGCAAAAGCAACTACTAGCCCTTTTCCCACCTATGGTAGTGTCGGTACCCATTTTTGTCCCTTTGGGTGGACGCATCGGCGGGTAATTTTTACACACCTGCCAACCGAAGCTGCAACTGTCATGCGTATTTATCATCTGCCTACTGTTCATGGAGCACTTTACAGTCACCAAGGTACGATCCCCTACATTTGGTAATTTGGCCTCATCTACTCGTTGGATAGTCTAGAACCGGGGTTCTCAACTGGGGCTCCGTAGCCGGATTTTCGGGACTCCGTGGCACGAAGCGCTGCGGATCCCTGGGGCACCACAAACGCCACCCGTCTATCTCTATCTATAGCTCTAGGTATGGTATCTCTCGCCTATAGTACGGTCGGGCACCGCTATCTGTCCCAACTAAAAGGTATTTTTAAACTGCTGGGTGCCGACCTAAAGCTTTAGCTCTTAAACCTATTTATTGCCAGCCTAATCTTTGTTTGTTGGGGCACTTTTCCTCTACCGAAGCCTAGGGAGGCAAGCTACTACATCTAGAAATTTTGTCGAACGTCACGAATGGTTTATGCCATCTGCAAGCATTCTTTTACACACATGCAGCGTCGTATACACCACACGGGGCTACGGCTTTACTTCCTCTCCGACGGAAGGCCTACTGGGGAAGGGGAAGACTGTAGAATCTGCCAGCACCGCCTCGGTCCAGAATTTAACCTGGAACCCTCTACCTTTGGGCCACCAAGGCAGGTTTGCCGTCCAGCAAACAGTTTTCAAAATTTCTCATCGCAAGCAACGCAGAGCACAGCGAAACCAGAATTTGCGCATATAATTTATTCTGAAAAAGCAGCCGTGCTAATTAAACGTAGTAGGACCTAATTAGTGAAAATTGCAGTAATTGGTTCAAGAATTCTTCAAAGAGAGAAGCCGCGAGTGTGCCTTCTTTCGGATGAGAAGTAAAACCGAGGTCCCGTGTGGGTGTACGATGGCTCTTGCACGTAAAAGAACCCTCTCTACTACGCAACGGGTAGATGAGGCAAAATTTCCAGGTGTAGGAGCTCGCCCCCTGGCGTCGGTAGCATTCCCCAACGAACACTAGACCGACGATAACTAAGCGTAGGGGTGCAGCTTTGGCCGGCAACCGGCTGCAGAAAAAACTGTCCAATATATCACCCTGTGTCCATTCAGAGGGATAAATGGGTACCCGACCCTGCCATAGGCGGGAAAAGGGTTAGGAGTTGCTTTAGTTTTGGTTCAAGAATTCTTCAAATAGTTTTAACGACATGCTTTACAGTATTATTAACAAAAAGAGTCTTTATCATTCCTAAAGCCCGCTTCACATTAGAGAGTTTTGTGTTGCCGTCAACCGCTTACCATAATGCAAGTTAGTAGACGAAAATGCATCTGCGCATGCGTCGCAAAAAGTAAGCGTTTTTTTTTTTCTTCCCGGAGTTACGTGAACAGGGCCTCGTTCACGTTGTACGCAAACCAGATACGGCAATTTCTGGCGCATGCGCGTGCCGCATTCTTGTATAAAAAAATGGCGGCGATAGATTTGGGGACCTTCACCAGTAGGTGCCGCCACTGTGCGTGCCCCACTATGCATAACGGAAAACTAAAACTCTTTTTAGGTTTTCTACCAAACTGCAATTTTCCTGTATTCAATACTGTATTTTCTATTCCCGTAACGGGAACACAAAACTCCCTAATAACATCGGGAACGAGAACGACAACGGCAAGCCGTTTGACCAATAGGAGCGCACCTCCACCACATGACGTACCCGTCGCCCCTCCCCTCTGCACAAAATACGTTTTACGTTGCCGTTCCCGTTGCTGTTGTGAAGCCCGCTTAACCCTTCTTTTGCAATGCCAACACTACTTAATTACGGTATTTAATGTCAACCTACTTACTTCCGCCAGCAGTTTCTGTGAGTTTCATTTTATGAGCAAAAGGCAAACCTTATTACAGGGGTGGCGAACCTTTTTCTGCTGATGTGCCAAAAATTTAAATAGTTATCGTTCTTGATTTACTAAAGTGCCAGATACAGTAGTGTGCTAATGGAATATACAGGGTATTTCCTTTAACGTACCCAATGCCTTTTTTAAAAAAATCTATGGGATATGGGAAAAAATGGTTAGGAAAAAGTTATAGTTGATGGAGGGGGACATTCACTTCCGAAAACAGTTCAGAAATTTTGGCAGTAGTTTTTTCAGGAAAATGCAAAGTTACATTTTTTTAAATAGATAGGGGTACTTTTAACTATCGCATCGCATAGCTCTAAAAAAATGTGAAATTTTGATATATCGTGTTCCTATACCTAAAATTTAAAATACACCCTCAAAACTCCATTAATGATTGTCCACCAATGGCCCAGGGCTACAGAATGATGTCTCAGGTATGGAGCTCAGCAAATTGTCGCTCTTAACTGCTCCAACTAGCTAGCATTGAGCTAATGTGGATCGTGACACTTTGGCTTGTGCTCCAAGTTAGCTAGTTGGAGCAGCTAAGAGCAACAATTTGCTGAGCTGCATACTCTTATGACATTACTATACTAAAACGTTCTAATTTGTTTTAGCGGTTAAGGGCAACAATTTGCTGAGCTCCATACCTGAGACAACATTCTGTAGCCCTGGGTCATTGGTGCACACTCAATAATGCAGTTTTGAGGGTGTATTTTTAATTTTAGGTATAGGAACATGTTATATCAAAATTTCACTTTTTTTAGAGCTATGCGATGTGATAGTTAAAACTACCTCTAAGTATTGAAAAAAATGTAACTTTGCGTTGTCCTGAAAAAACTACTGCCAAAATTTCAGAACTGTTTTAGGAAGTGAATGACCCCCTCCATCAATTATATCTTTTTCCTAACCATTTTATCTCATATCTCATAGTTTTCTTTAAAAAAGGCATTGGTTACTTTAAAGGAAACACCCTGTATAGTAGGGTACCCTTACTTCTGGTTTGTTTTAGGAATTGGAAATTTCACCGATTGGTAGTTCGCTCGGCAACTGCATTAGTAGTACTATGTTCGATACTAGACTGAGGTGGGGCGGACTGGCTTCTTTTGGGGGAGGGGACAGAGGCCCCGAGTGCTCCTCCTGTCGGATTACAAGTAAAACCGGGGTCCCACGTGGTGTAAATTGGCATTTGCACGTAAAACAACCCTCTCTACTTCGTAGTAGGTTGATGAGGCAAAAATTTCCAGGTGCAGGAGCTCGCCCCCTAGCGTCGGTGGGTTGAATGCCCCAACGAACAGTAAACCGACGATAAATAACCATAGGGGTTGCGGCTTTGGTCGGCACCCGGCAGTCCAGTATCTCGCCCTTGTGTCCATTCAGAATGACAAGATGGGTACTCGACCCTGCTATAGGTGGGAAAAGGGTTAGGAGTTGCTGATTGGTTTGGCTTTATATACTGTAGATTACACTGTACATGTACCTGCCAACAAATTTGCTCTACGTGCCATAGCTTCGCCACCCCTGTCTTAGTACGTATACTTCCTGATCGGAAGTAAAGCCGTGGCCCTTCAACTAAAATGGTCACTAGAACCCCCGTCTACAGCTGCTAGGACGACTTTGGATTTTAGCAGTATCCAGTGTTCCCAAGCGGTCACCCATGCTAGTACTAACTGGCATTGCTTAACCTCAGTGATCCAACGAGAGCTGGCATATGCAATTCAATAAGCCACACCCGCGGCCCCGTGTGGCATAAGAACCCCCAGACCACTTGGCGCTGGTAAGAAATTGTCGCCATTCAGGAGGTTTAGTTCGTCGTTTAGTCGCCATTCCAGAATTAGGTCGACATTAAACTAGCAGATTTTGTGTCACTAGGATGGCAACACGCGCGGATCCAGGGTGGGGTTTTTGGGCTTTAGTTCAACCCCCCCCCCCCCTTCCCCCGACGAAAATCCTGGATCCGCCACTGGATGGCAACCAGCTATTGAAATTCTCAACATCAGTGTCATAATTGGCGTTCTCTTTTCCGATTTATTAGGAAATAAAAGTATTTATCAGATGAAGCTGCACAGGCCTAATTATTGCCTTCAACATCATCATCATATTCATCATACCCTTATCCCGTCTATAGCAGGGTCGGGTCTGCAGGTTCTAGTCCTCCACTCCCGCCTATCTCCCACCAGGTCTCCGTCCATCCCACACACTACCATATCCTTATGGAAACCTTGCTCCCACGTCTGTGTCGGTCTCCCCCTGCCTTGGGTGCTTCCAACCACTTGATTCCTGAAATGGGCCTAACGAGCTCCTCCTCCCCTCATCCATGCCACCTCAACCTAATCTCCCTCATTTTTTCCGCGATGTCCACCACCCCTAGGCTACCCTCCTAACTATCAGCTCCCGACACCCCACTCATATACCGTAGCATTCGCATCTCGGCTACTTGCATTCTATTGACGTGGCTCTTCCTCACTGCCAAACACTGTGATCCATATAGCATAGCTGGCCTAACCCCTGCCCTGTAAAACTTCCCTTTCAACTTTGATTGGGACCCTCCTATCACACAGGACACCGCTTGCCTGTCTCCACTTAAACCCTCCCCCATTGATTCTATGGGTCACAACAGTCTACAACAACAGGCAAAATTACCACACCAAAATTAAGCAAACCAATAACTATGAATGCCTTTATAACTTATGACTCTAACAAAGTCGTTACATTAACATTTATATTCGTTATTTGCATTTAGTGGTTTCCTAAAAGTCGTGGAATTGTCAATGGAATTGTAGTAGGAGGATTTGGACTAGGCTCATGTGTGTTTAATCAAGTTCAAACGGCCTTCATCAATCCGGATAATTTGCCACCAAACGACTCCGGGTAACTATGCTTAATTTCATATGAATATCTCAAATATTAAAAGTACCTAAATATATTTAATACATAATCTAATTCCTACATCCAGAGGTGCGATGAGGGCACATTGAGAGCTTCAGGGTTGCACAAAAAAAAGTGCAGTAGTCTAAATATTACTGTATATAAATTGTAAAGGGTTGTGGGGAATTTACAATAGAATAAACGATTGAGTAGATAATGCTGCAATTATTTACACGGTAGAAGAATAAGAGACGGGAGCTGTCTTCCCACGTTCATTTCGGAGTAGAAGCACCTTGGGACCAACTTTGCCCTTCAACTACAAGGTCATTAGAGCCCCGTCCAATGCGTAGTTCTAATGCAGACTGCGGTACCCAGTTTTGCCTTTTAACTTTACTGGGAGCCGGCGGTCACACAGGACTCCACTTGCCTGCCTCCACTTCAGCCATCCGGCATTAATCCTATGCGTCACGTCTGAATCTATCTCCCCATTGCTCTGGAAAACTGATTCAAATAACGAAATTCTTGCTCAACTGGTATACCCTCACCGCCACAACGGATCTCACTCCCTTGCCCCTGGCGGTTAAAATTGAAAGCTAGGTACTCCATAGCTGTCTTAATGTCTTGTAGGCCCTTTTGTGCATCCTCTTTGGAGCCCTCAAGCTTTCCCACGCCATCAGCAAAGACCAGGCACTGAGGAGCCTATTCCCCTATTCCCGTCAGCAGCTCATCCATTACTAGCGTGAATAGATATGGGTTAAGTGCTGACCCTTGATACACACCGGCCTGCACGTTGAAGCATGCAGTGTTTCCCCATGCTGTCCTCACCCTAGCAATAGAACCATTATACATATCCTGCACTCAGTGCCGTAACGGGGGTATGAAGCGCCTGTGGCAAGTGTCTAACTTTCGCTTGCCCATAACCCAGTTGCGCACGTGGCGGCCGCCTTCTTCGTCACGCCCTCGTTACGGCTCTGCCTGCACTATCCTAATATGGCCTTCATCAACCATTTCCTCTTCCTTAAAACACTCCATAGTATACCTGTCTAGTGGCCACCCATGTTAGTACTAGCTGGGGTTGCGTTGCTTAACTTCAGTGATCAGGCGAGAACTGGTACACTGATTTCCATTCATAGGTCCTTTAGGACCAGGTGCCAGTCATTAACACAAAGGATATTTTTTCATTATTTTCTCTCTCCCAGCCCTTGGTGCTTTTTCGTACTCTTTCTCTTTCAACGTATTTAAAAGGGTTGTGAACCACTCTATTGACTTTTTCATTTAAAAACTCATGTCTATTTGAGTTTTGAGATACCGAGATATACTCGATGGTGGTCATTAAAATGAATTAGTGACTGATAATAGTAAAAATAAAACAAAGAACTATATGGAGGCTGCAGTCCGACCCTGGACTAATCACATTCATGTCATTTGGGCTGTTGTCTTTCATTTGAAATTTCTCGTTAGATAGCTACTTCACCGAAGATGAAGTGCTTAATCGAGTCCCTGAAGTCTTTTTACTTATGGGAGGAACATACTTCGCTATGCAACTAATCGGTTTAATTCTTATTGCTCAGCCAGCTAAGGACGAAAAGGTACAGTATGTCACATTTCAAATCGAGGTTAAGGGGTAAAGGGACTTTAAAGATCTATGTCAGGTGTGCCTGTCAAACTGTCGACCCGCGACGTGCGTTTTGCGACCCGAAACGACATATTGAAGGATTTATTTTGTGCTTCAAAACTGATTAAATTAAAAAGCCGTCGAGAGGTTACCTTGAGGTAGACAATTGAAAGTTTTTGGCAAAAATCGCATAAAAGACCACTACTGATTAAAATTTCGTAACAAATAATTGCAAATTAGAAAAACAAAAGGTGGTCATTTATTATCTGAAGAGATAATCAAACCGCAGCCAATCTTCCCCCAATTTAGCCGGAATGGGGTTTCCAGCATAAATTTAATTAGGTTTTGCTAAATCTATGTACTCAATGAACACAATTGCTGGGTCTTTACAGGAGGACCAATCGGCAAGCAGCGACTTAAAGCCACTACAAGTTTTGAAACGTCGGGAATTTTATATGCTGTTTTTTACGATGTTTTTCAACGTCATGATCGTAACCTTTTTCAATTCCATGTATAAGGTTCAGTATTTTAAACACTATTTAAATAATAGTTTGCCGTTTGTGTTAGGTGAGAATCCGGCAACAACCAAATTAGCTCCACCAGATATGCAGATCTATGAGGGCTTGGGAGGTTCAAATTCCCCCTTCCTCTGCATGATGTTAATTAATTACTCTATTACTAAATTTGTCATTAATATTACTATACAGTACCGTAGTTAAATACGCAGTCCTATAACTACAGGCCTGTGCCTCAGGCAGTGCTTGTAAAGTCCAGTACAGTGCTATGTGCCAATACATGACGGTGTCCTGACCCTCATCAGGGAACCCCGACCTAATGCCCAAACTCAGTAGCGTAAGGGAAGGTGCAAAATGAGACGCACGGTGACGCTGGTGGCGAAGGTGACGCAGGGTGTAGCAGCCCTGCGAAATTCTGCTAGCATGCAATCACCGCACATTGAATCGCAGTTTTTCACCGCACTTGCATCAAATAACAAGAGAACTTATTGTTACGCCAACTTCACGCAGGAAACTGCGGCATTGGCACTGCGCTTCGCAGGGTCACGTGGAGCAGACACTGAGTCATGTCACCCAGCGACTTAACATGCGCAACACCATACTATCATGTGAGCCACATAAATTTATGGTGAGTCACCCTGCGTCACCTGAAGAAACTACGTCTCACTTTGCGCTGGGCTTTACTTAAGTTGTGGCGCCCGGGCAAGAGGCGTTCGAATTCGAACATTATGGAAAACATGAGAGATTACAGGCTGCCATGGGCATTTGGAGGGATGTGGAGGGGTTGGGTCACTTGAGTTAAAGGTAAACCAAAGCAAACACATTAGCGCATTTGTAAACCGAATAGCGTATCATGTGGAGTGGATTGGGACCTAGTGGAAAAATCGAGGGACGAGTACGACTTATAGTCATTTCAGGGAAGAGGGGGCAAATGAAAATAGAAATCAGTGAAGTCTTCGACCCTGCCACAGGCGGGAGAAGGTATGATGATGAACTCAGTAACCTTGCTACCATCACTAATTTGGAAGAAAACTTCCCAATGAAAATGTGTTTTCGTGAATTTCATAAATGTTCTTTCGATTAATTTTGAAGGCCTATGGACAATTATTCATCAGCGACGATCACTTCCTGGCTCTCATTGGATCTCTCGGTTCAGTAGTTAATGCAATTGGAAGAATTAGTTGGGGCATATTAGCTGATTTCTATGGATATAAAGTATGCTATGACTTTAAAACTATTCCATCAAACGATTCACTTTTAATCACATTTCACTGTAATACTTCTGCATTGTTCTTTTCCAGGTGTGCATGATGTGCATGTGTACTGCTGTCGCATTTTTCGCATTTTCAATGCCATTATCAAATTTTCTAGCAGTCAAATCTTTTTATACTGTCTGGTGCTTTGGTCTTTATATGTCCTTCGCTGGCACTTACGCCCTCATGCCTACTGTGACTGCGAAGAAGTTTGGACCTAAATATGTCTCCACGAATTACGGCATGATATTCGCCAACTGCGTATGTCGATGATTTTTAATTTTTAAATAAGTTACTGTAGTGACCAGCCCAGTCAAAACACAACCAGAAATCACGCATGTCACCATTTAGCAACTTAAAGTACCGTAGACCTAATCTAAATTTTGCTTTCGAAAGGAATATTTGAAACCCTGACGGAAATTGGCAAGTTCCCACAGTAGGTACTGTAATAAAAAAAAATCATTTACGTCCCATCTAACTAGTTCAATCTCACAGAGATGAAGATTAGAAGTAGACCTAACTGAAATAGCTAGAGGTAGAATCTTCCCGTGTAGTGGGGACCTTGAAAGTAATGGTTATTAAACCTACCATATCACGCCCCTAATCGCCAAAACAAACCCATAATCCACTTATAATAATGATGATGCCTTGTCATTTCCCCAGAAACGCCAGTAGAGTATAACGTTTTGTTATGATGATCTCTCTAAGATTGCCATCTATGGCTGTTCAAAAGCATCTCCACAACAATGGCCAAGGGACAATTTCGAAATGCATTTTCCGTGTAACTGAGCTTTAGGTAGCCCAGCGTTGAAAAAAAAAATCAAAAGTAACAGAAAATGAAGTGCTTGGCTGTTCAAAATCTGACATGCTATGTTTCATGCCAAGTACTGTATGTTGGAAGAGTACTAACATTCTGGCGAATTTGGATCCTGGTCAAGGTGACAGATTACTTCAGGTGAGAAGAAAGTCCCAAGTGCTCCTCCCGTAGGATGGGGAGTAAAACCATCGTCCCATGTGATATGTACTGTCACATAAACACCCTTTCTACATGGAGTGAAATATACGTGTAGATTTTGTTTGTTTGTTGGTGTTTTAGGGCCCTTCAACAACAAGGTCATTAGAGCCCCGTCCACTGTGTAGTTGTGATGCAGAATCTGCACAGACACTACACTAATGCAACGATTTTTGGATACTAGCGGTACCCCGTTTTCTTAAGCGGCCATCCATGTCATGCTTAACTTCAGTGATCAGACGAGAACTGGTGTGTCCAACGCAATTCGCCGCTCCCCTACGTGTAGATCGGTAGAATTTTTAGGTGCATGAGATTGTTCCCTGGAGCTGTTAACAGAAGCTGTCTTCAGAAAGCTAGCATTATATAAGAAGGGACTCTGGCGTTATGTCGCTAGACAAAGGGGTAAAAAAGGTACCCAACCCCGCTATAGGCAGGAAAAGGATTAGGAATGATAACAGAAGTGTATTAGCTTGAATCACACTTCTATTTATTATTTATGAGCAATGGCAGGATAGCACAGAGTTAATGTGTTGGACTACTGCGTCAGTGGTTCTACGTTTTACCCTGAGCAGAGGCTGTTCTCAAGAGTGATGTCTCAAGTACGCCTTCCATTAGATGGGAATGGGGCGTAAAGCCATGGTTCCATGTGGAGTGTAAGATGTCATCGGCACATAAAATGACATTATAGGCCCAGATACCCTTTCGGAGGATCTCAGACCAAAAAAGTTTGAAGAATACTGGTGGAGATCAATTAAATGAAGCCTTGGGCCTCAATTATGCCGTTAAGCCCCTAACGACTTGACTTTTCTTTGTAATCAGGCCTCACGTATGTATCTAGCCTACAATCTCAAAAATTCTGAATTTGACATCACTGAAATGAATTTTATTTTATTCCCCCCTTTAGAAATGTCTAGTCGGTCCTTAGTTATAGTAGTCAAGATTCTTATCGCTGAAGGAAAAGCCCGTTATATAAAAGGGTTTATTGTAACGGTTAGGATTTTGACGTTAGATCATAAACATTATTGATCAGAGAAGGGTTATGTAAAGGAGATTCTGTAGAATAGAGACGTGCAGTATATAGTGCTGTCAAACGCAAGGAGTACGGTTAGTACGATAATGCGATGACTGTAAACATTGGAGGAGGGGGATTCGGAGTCCTCTTCTACACACCCCAAGAAGTAAGCGGCTTCCAGCTACATTGCAAATCAGATCAATCAAATTTACTAACGGGATCAAACATAATGGCAAACAGTTATTCCAGTTAAGTGTTGTTGACAAGTTGAATTGCGCTGACAAGTTTTTCCACGTCAAATGGGTAGTAGCTGAATACCCCAGATTAAATCGTAAATAATTTCCCAATAATGAAATGAAGTATTTTGAAAGTAGTTGCTTTTTAAGGAGTTGGCTATCGAATTTTGTGGGGAAAGTAAAATAGGCGCAATTGGTCAGTCACTGCTAAATGGCCAGTCAAAGACGAATGAAAAAAAGCTAATGTTAGAGTTCCAAAGCGGCCCATGAACATTAGGGGCATTCAATACAATAATACAGAAATTCTGAGCAAATTGCCTGCCCTTCTCAATAAAGAATTACCGAAGTAATAACTTATAATCAACCAACAAAATCAGGACTAACTACGAAACAAGCTTTCATTACTACTGAAAGGACTGAAATTGGTTCAATGCTGGTTAATGAAAATCTATTTCAAGCAATCATCACGTCCACATTAGGAGAATCTCAATTGATCAAATAATCCTAATTTAATGAAGCTCGCTTTCAAGTGCATAACTGTCACCAAGTATTGGCGTGCTGCACAATACATTTCACCTAATGGGCATAAAATGGATTTCCGAATTACTGTTCTTGATGATGAGGACTTTATAGGCTCCTATATCGTCCTCTATACGTAATGAAAGACACTTTTATCAAGATAGTTCTGAGGTACTGCTGCAAGAAATTTATAAACTATTGCCAGACTGTAGAGTCAATTAACAATTAAGTCAAAAATATTTGGAACAATTGCCATGAATTTTCAAACCCTTCTAATTGCCATACCTGTTAAGGATGCGAAACAGCATAAGAATGACAATAACTGGGAGCCCATCGAAATTCAGCACATTTCGTGCGAATACGAGAGACTCATATTCTGACGCACCAACTGAAATATTGACTAAAACACCTACTATCATCAGTGTCGGATTTAAATATTGAGAGGCCCTAGGCTATTTCAATTTTGAGACCCTTTTTCAACCCCTTTTGGAGGCCCTATTCTTAATTTTTGAAGCCTGCTAAATGTAGAGGCCCTAGGCTTCAGCCTAGTTAGCCTAATGGTAAATGCAGCACTGACTATCATCCCCTGGACACCAGTCTGAAACTATTCAGGACATTACTTCAGGCAAGGCCCTTTTTTGTGCACTTGGGGCTTCAGTGGTTATTAGGGTTAACCTAGATAGCTCCTCGATCCAGCTCACTCTTCTTTTCACGTACTGTGCCTTCTACATAACGTGACACCACAGTCCAGGAATCGTCACTTTTCAGCACGGTCTCAAGGGCTAAACGACCCAGGTTCTTTGTCAGGTGGTCCAACAGTCACAAGTAAAGAAAGTGTGATGGGTATCGTCATCTGTCCCTGGGTAAAACAGGCACTCTATATACAGTGAAGTCTGGTTGTAACGAACCAGGAAAATGTACGAAAAACGGTTCATTATAGGGTGCTTTGTGTTCACATTACAGGAATACAAAATATGGTATTGAATATGGGAAAAGTGAAATACGGCAGAAACTGCAGTGCTTTGCGTTACACATAGTGGGGTACACACAGTAGTGGCACCTACTGGTGAAGGTCCCCAAATCCATTGCAGTCATTTTTTATACAAGAATGTGGCACACACATGCGTGAGAAATTCCCATATCTGGTTTGCGTATAACGTAAATGAAGCCCTGTTCACATCAATATGCTAAGAAAAAAAACGTTAACTTTTTGAAATGCATGCACAGATTGATTTTCGTCTGCTTTTGTTGGTTGCCGTAAATGGGAACATGAAACTCACTTATATCCGAAGTTTGTTATAATGGGCGAAAGATTTCATTGGGAAAGATTTCACTGGGAAACTTTCGTTGTTGAAATACAGTACGTCATAACCAAGAGTTCATTATTAATCGGTTCGCTATAGCCAGACTCTACTGTATAAGACTTCCACACTCAAGTCGCTTTATTTATTTGATTGTAGCTCATATTGACAATGGTAGTGCAGTAGGACTGATCTAATTTACACTTTGTCCCAATTAACGGAGTTCTATTACATTCTTCTGTTGAGATTAGATTTTTTGAGTGTGAGTCGTTGTGTTTTTAAAAGTTATAGGATCCCTATAACCCTGATGGGAGTTGATGAATCCAAAACATAAACACCGTAAAATCTCACGTAAAGTCTGCACCTCAAATATAGCCCGCATTAGCAATGGGTATGTTTCAAATATAGTCCGCACTCATGTATAGTCTGCACTTTAAAATTCCTGCTGTAGCCAGTGGCTCAACTTGTAGGGGGAATGGGATCAAATCAATTTGAACATGAAATGTGCATTTTTATATTGCATTATCGTATAAATAAGAACGTACTGTGTAAAATCGTGTTGTTAAGTGTAATAAAATGTTCAGAAAATGAAGAGCAGCTTTCATTGAGAACCCTGGGTTTCATTTATAGTCTGCACTCATATATAGTCCGCCCTCGCATATTTTCGCGTCTCGCGTATCTCGCATATCTTCGCGTATAATCCGCGGGCACTACGAGAGATTTTATGGTAAACTAACAAAAATCGATTACTGCTCATAGGCATTTTCCTATTACAAGTTTTTTTGGATTTCTTGTGCTTTGAAATGTTAAGGATTGTTGCAATAACAGTTTATTGACTACAAGCCCCAATGTTAGCCTACTGCAGACTGTTGACTGGTTGGCAACGCACAAATTCATATAATGCTATAAAATAGAGAAAATACATGGGAACGTGGGTGGCGTCATTAACGTGATTCATTTTTTAATGCTAGGTTATTTCGTCTCCGTTAACTGCTGCCATTACTCAAACACTGCTGGATAATGTCGGTTATGACGGAATGTTTCTTATTTTGGGTGCCATGTCGTGCATTAGTAAGTATTTACCAACTTGTATGAATTTTTAAAAATCTGCATTCAGATTTGACAATAATGCAGTGGTTTTGCTACTGCACCTTTATGCTACTTCGCCTCCCTAAAATTTTTTTTTCTCCATGCCTCCCCGTCTTTTCATAATCCACTTTGGTGGCATAATGGTTAGCACGCTTGGCAACTGTGTCAGTAGGTCTAGGTTCGATACTGGACCGAGGTGGGTTAGCTTCTTTCGGGCGAGAGAGTGAGAGAGAGGCTGCGAGTGCGCCTTCCTTCGGATGAGAAGTAAAACCGAGGTCCCGTGTTGGTGTACGATGACACTTGCAAGTAAAATAACCCTCTCTACTACGCAACGGGTAGCTGAGGCAAAATTTCTAGGTGTAGAAGCTCGACCCCTAGCGTCGGTGAAATTCCCCAAAAATGAACCAATATTCGCCCTTGTGTCCATTCATATGACCAATATATCGCCCTTGTGTCCATTTAGAGGGACAAGATAAGTACCCGACCCTGCCATAGGCGGGAAAAGGGTCAGGAGTTGCCTTTGCCTTCCTGTCTTTTCATAGGTGACGTGTGTGGTGGAACATGCATATTTAATTTTATATCAAGTTAGTAATTTAACTACATGCATCAAAATTTAATGTAAGGGTTGTTGTGGTTTATGGGCAGAAAATTTATCAAATCTTGGGGGCAATGTGGAGAGTGCCACTTGTAACTTTTTTTTACTATTAGCCTGGTTCGACATTTGGTTTTCATTGAAGCCAGTGCCGAAAAGCCCATTTCACATAAATAAGACGTTATAAACGGTAAAAGGACTTTCATTGCTTCAATGATTCATACTCTCCACTGGCTCCTTTCCTGGCAATAGTCTGCGCCTCCCAGGTTGGAAACCACGGCAATAATGAATACCAGAAACTATTTTAAAACTGGTACTGCTATCATAAGGTTACAAATGAGAAGAATTTGAAATGCATCACATAACATCTGACATCATAAATGCGAAAGAAAGTATAAAACCCAAAAAGTGCGATATTTATTTGAAATGCTATGAGTACGCCCAATAAGACAGGAAGAAAACTATTTAGCAGTGATTCATTGTTGCTGTTGCTGCAAAAAACGTTGCTATATATGTATATATCAGAGATCAACCCTAATTCCACATTTGGTCGGCAGCCAGAAGTTCATCAACGTGTTCACTCATTTTCTTATCCATTATTCTTCCATTTCTTCTTATCTCTGCCGTGTAGGTGTCCTACAATGCCAGAGGGGGTAAACGGGTTGGTTAATGAGGTGGAAGATGTTAAGGGCCTTGCTGCTATGCCTGAACTGAATTGCTGTTCAATTCATCCACTTCCATTGATGCATTGAAACCCAAATGAATGGAACTTGAAATACATGAACCATAAAAACCCAGCAGCTGTGAATAGATTGACAACTTTAAAATTGCAAACTCTTTCGAGACCTTAGATAATTTACTATACGCCAAGAAAAAAGTATTTTGGTTAATTCTGTACTGAACTTCAATGGAAACAGAAATTTAGATTGGGTAGTGAGGAACAACAAAAAGAGAACAACCTTTACGAGATGACCCTATACGAAACATTTTCTGGACTTCTTCCGCTTGGTTTACAGCGCTTTCAAAGTAATGGATCCTAAGAACGAACTTTTTTGAATAATGATAACTTTTGGCAGGGCTGGATTAAAACAATATAAACATGTACTTATGGCACTAAGCGGAAAGGGTACAACAATCGGCAGTCCATTGGTTCAGAACGTTTAAGGGCCTCTTTTCAAAGGCATACTGACATTGGATGAAAGCCTTCACATACTGTCGATGCCCTGTCAGATTGGCGGAAGTGTACTGCAGTGTATTTTAAATGAAACTGACTGACTACAACTTATTATTTTATTTTTCAGGTATGACTCTGACGTACTTTTTTAAAGAAAATAACGAAGTTAATAGTTCAAAGACTTCTAATACTGACACACCAAAAGTTTCTGAAGAAGCTAATAGTAAGAGCAGCAGCACCATTGATTCGGTTCCCAACAATAACGCTTAATTCGGAAATCACGTAGGTAGTGCTAGGTTACTCATAGTTATCACTTGCACTTTCTTGAGAACTTTTAAAGGCTCATATTTTATACGATGTTTAGGAAGTCGCAGAAATCAATACTTTGAATGATTGAATTACAAACGGATTTCAAAAGACTTATAGAACTGCACTAATAAGAAGACAGACGAAGTCATATTCAGTTGCAGATTCATTGGCTTAGGGTGCTCAAAGGCTCCCCCACATGCCAATAGCAGCCCTGAGGACTTAGGAGATGAATAGTTCCCATTCATATCAATAATCATATCACCACATTTTTATGCGATAAATCTCTGATTATTCACACACGGGAAAGAATGTTATATCATTCATTTTTCTTACGTGTTATCAGTTTAATTTTTAATAAAGAAACTTAAATTTGTTTGCTTTCTGAATGACTTTCAACGGAGAGAAGGCTTTCAGTATCGTTCCATACAATTGAAAGAAGTGTCAGGTAAGGAGATTCACAGTTTGTTCTTTCAAATTAATATTGTGACAGGTGGTAGAAGAGCCTATAACGCATCTAAAGCTGCGTTTACACTGCGCGCAACATACTCGCGCAACTGTTTCATTAAAAAAGACTCGCGCAGTGTAAACGGGGACTCGCCCCGAAATTTGCTGCGCGAGGCAGCCTCGTGGTGAGCAACCGAACTGTCGGTTTTTGGACACGCATCAAAGGGTTTCGCCACTCCCACTTCGTGTACTGTTACTCTAGATACGTTTTGCATGCTTGTTTCGCGCAATATTTCGCTCAATGTAAACAGGGAGGGCGAGACGGGCGAGATTGCCGCAAACCTGTGGAAACAGTTGCGGCGAGTATGTTTCGCGCAGTGTAAACCCAGCTTAAGAGATGTAACTTGACTACCCTAACGAAATAAAAAACTGTCTACGACGGAGTCTAATGGTTCTCAAAAACTTAATTTCGTTTGACTGGCTTCAGTTTCGAATGATAGGAATCATCACCATCATACTTTCAATTTTTCATCTTCGTAAGGGCCCTCACTACTTCCTCCTCCTCCGTTACCCTGTCCACCTCTTCAGAAGTAGTAGGATTGGCGTCAATGTCGCCCTTTCCCACCGCAACATTCAAAAGACTGTGGAAATACTCTTCACACCTCTTCTTTACCTCAGCAGGGAGAAACAGAACCCTACCTTTAGTCCTTCACTGTTAGCTGTCCATCTCTCGCCCGCCAAAGCAATGGTCCTCCTAGTTGTGGTCTTTGCCTGTAGTGCATTTTTGACTCGTGGTCTCCTACCTTAATCGGCCTATGTAATACATCCTTCTTCTTATGTTTGACGGCGGACTCTACCTTGTCATTCCACCACCATGTCTGCCTATCCTGGAATTAACCTCCTACTTTAGCCTGGCCTAGAATGACTTTCCAACAAATTTCTAATTTTTCTGGCAGCTCTGTCCCACATGGCATCACCAGTCCCTTCCCAATCCCAGTCTACCTTTCTGTGTGCTTCCTGTAGAAATGCCACTGCTTTGGAGGAGCAGCATATTGTGTTGGACACACCAGTTCTCGTCTGATTACTGAAGTTAAGCAGCGCAATCCCAGCTAGTACTGACATGGGTGGCCGCTTGGGAAAACTGGGTACTGCTAATACCCAAAAATCGTCGCATTTGTGCAGTGTAGTGTCTGTGCAATCTCTGCATAAGAACTATGCTGTGGATGGGGCTCTAATGATCTTTGTAGTTGAAGGGCCCTAAAACACCAACAAACAACAACAACAACTCCACTGCTTTGGTGGGCAATTTCCACCACCCAATAACTTGCTCGCCTTTTCATGAATGTGCCTTGCCTGCCGCTTTATCTTGGATTTCTATCATAAGTAACCTATGACCACATTCTTCTTTTTTTAAATTTTCACTGAGGAGAGCCCGTCAATCACAAACCTCTGTTCTGTGTTGTCCTATGACCATAAAGAAATCTATCTGTGACCTTCATTGTGGTGATTGGAATGTGACAAGGTGCTTGTCCCTCTTCTTAAACCACATATTTGAGAATGGAGGACCATGTGCTCTTGCTGTATCAAGGATTGACTGCACTGCTATGCTGACTGCTCCATACCCCCATCTCTGTGGACCTCCTCATATCCCTGCGTATTCTTGCCAACATGACCATTAAAGTCTTCACCAATAAATAAACACTCGTTCCCTTTTCACTATCTTACCCTAATAATCTGTTGAGTTCCCCAACTCATCAAAGCCCCTCCATAAACCCACCTTATTCAGTTTGTTCAGACCTTCTTTTAACTAGAATGACCCCTTGCTGCAGCTCACGATTCAATACTATATCTACCCCATTTCGTCCCATTCACTAGCTGCACATATAACTTAAGTTTGTATCCCTCCCCAAGGACCCTTGATCTGTCCTCCTTTCACCTGGTTTCCTGCAGAAAAACTACTCTAATCTTCCTACTATTACTATGTTAGCCAATGGGTTAGAGAGTTTGCCAAGCAGCCATAACAGGCTGAACCCTTAGGAGGCTGTTCGCAGGTGAGATGGAGGTAGGTCATGTAGGAGAGGGAAAATTGGCAGCACCCAACATTCACTGCCAACCAATGCAACTTAGTTGCACTTACACTTTAGGATACTAACTGATTCCCCTGTTTCGCCTTGCAGGCAAAACAGGCATTGGATGAAAGCCTTCACATACTGTCAGGCAAAACAGGGGAATCAGTTAGTATGGAATCCGTCCTGGAATCCAGCCAGGTGCATGGAATCCATAGGGATATTGGACGGGTTGTCTGTAAGGGATGCCGCCTTATCCCACAGTTTAGAATGGTAGAAATAAAAAAAAAATATAAACGCACCAATAAATTGTTGAAAACATTAGGGACGTTGAAATGAATTACGAATAGGGCATCCCAACTACAAATACGAGTGTGTTGATCGTAGTTGTGCCTCCAACTCAACCTTTGGCAACTCAAGACTTTGGCAATGGTTAGAAGCCTCCAGAATCGTAACTTTCCCCAGTTATGATTCGGAAGGCACTGAACAGGCCACACCCTCGCGCATGCCCAATGAAGCTCAAACATCAACATGAGGCAGCCATCTTTAGGAACAAAGACGTCTGGGTCTTAACGATGTCACATATGGGAAATTCTTCAGAAATTCAAAATACAGAACATATTCAAGAGAGTAAAAATAAAGTGTAAAGGTATAATTAGTAAATTACAATTAGGAAACCATTAAAATCATTAAATTTTATGAAAAAATGATCTCCCAACAACGTGCAATGGGATTAGCACACCGTGCTAGTAAAATCACACTCAACTGTATCACATAGTCTTTTCCAATGAGTGATAGACGCTTTTCCCTAGGTGGCGACATTCACTTTGGACATCTCATTTCAACGTCCCTTCACAATTACTAATACGAACGAGTTCATCATTCGTATTTGTGATTTGTAGCATTCCTGCCACTAATTTTCAACGTCCCTATTAAAGGTGAATTATGACTGTGGACATAACAGTATGGCATCTGACGTTTGAATTTAGTAAATTAACTGGCTCATGGCCTGACTTCCTCTGACCCTGACTTCGCGCTTGAAAGTAGTCCAGGATGGCATCCAGAACCAATGATGCAGTTGTCTGCACGCTACCTCTTCGACATGAAGGCGGGTTCTTTCTTTACTGATGATTGTTTACAGCATATAATTAGAGGACAAAAGGATGACCTATGCCATGCTTTAAAGAGAACAGTCTCATTTTTCATTTTATCAGATTTAATTATCTCTATATGAACAACGAAAAGCAGTAGCTTATTTATTAATGTAACACGATAATTACTGGCTCTAGGGGGAGGAATTTCGTTGCTCTAGGGAAATGTGCCCATTTGACCGAATACACACTAGAGCCATTCCACTAACCTGAAAGAAATCCCCTAAGTCGAGTCTATAATTGTGTCTTCACGAGCCAACTAAGTTACTACGAACTGCCGAGATGGGCTGGCTGCAAATACCAGAGGTCAAAGCAGCCTTCCGTCAACGCCTCGAAAAGCATTGCCTTAATTTGCCAGATAGAAAGCGTGAAACTTTAGTTAAGAGGGCTACGGACCTCTGGGAGCGTACGTATTCTAATAGATGTATGCGCAAATGTAAAATGCATCATAGTTTTGTTGTTTGATTGCTTAAGTTCACAACTGTACTTCAAAAGTCACGATTATTTGGTAGATAAAATAAAAACTAGGATGACATTGAAGCGTAATTTTATTGCATCGTGCCACTTTTAAGGCGATGCACTTGGTTTTTTGTTTGTTTGTTGGAGTTTAAGGTCCCGTCAACTACGAGGTCATTAGAGACCCGTCCACTGTATAGTTCTAATGCATATACTGCACAGACACTACACTAATGAGACGATTATTGGGTATTAGCAGTACCCAGCTTTCCCGAGCGACCACGCATGTCAGTACTAACTGGGCTTGCGTTGCTTAACTTCAGTGATGCACTTGGTAAGAACTGCCTAAATCGTGATCGAGAGCCCATTGATCAGCAAATGATGCATTAATTAAGAAAGCACACATTGGCCTGCAGAAACTAAAATGAGCATAGGGCGTACTGTAACCCTTTTATTTTTGCCAAGTGTGAACGAAAGTTAACTATTTCAGAATCATCAAAGTCTGAAGCTATGAGCTAATGCTGATAAGTTGAGAACTCAGCGAGTCAATACGAGCACAGGAACATTTTTCCTGTTACAAAACCGGAGGGTTCGGACTATATGTGATGGTAATCTATTGGATGGAAACGGGAATGTTGAAAACTCAGGCCCCTCTATTAAAGGCATCTACCGTTGTTGTTTGTTGGTGTTTTAGAGCCCTTCAACTACAAGGTCACTTGAGCTTCGTCCACTGTGTAGTTCTAATGTAGAGAGTGTACTAGCTGGGGTTGCGTTGTTTAACTCAGGGATCAGATGAGAACTGGTGTGTCCAAAGCAATTTGCCGCTCCCAAGGCATCTATCTTTTCTTTACCCAGGATTTCTGATACGCTGTGAACTAAAATACATTGAGGTTCCACATCCAATACCAGACATTAATGTAATCAAGCCCGAGCACAAATACGTAGGGACTATTAAAGTAGGGTATAGTACAGTGGTGGCGAACCTTTTTTGAAGACGGGTCACAAAAACACGAAAAAAAAACAAAAAGTTGTCCGTGGGTCAGGCGCACTACCTCCCACTAGGTCCCCGTCCACCCCACACTACCATATCCTTCCAGACAACCTGCCCCACGTCTGCTTCGGTTTCCCCCTGCCCTGGGTGCACCTAACGAGCTCTTCCTCCCCTCTTCTCATTACGGGTCCATACCACCTCAACCTACTCCTCCTCAATTTTCCGATATGTCCCCCATGACGATAAACTACAGGAGATACGATCACGCTCGGGTCACTTAAAATTGCACGGTGGGCACAGGTTCGCCATCACCAGCCCTAAGCGTCAGCTCTTCATAGATGGCCTCCCCCCAGTCACTTCTTCCCTATCACATCCTACATAACCCTCTGAAGCACACAATCATAAGTGTCCTCTAGCAGGGCCCGCTCTAGGAGGGGGTGCAACCCTGGCATTAGTCCGGGGCGCCATTTCGGGTGTGTGAGGAAAACTGCTGCTTGAACTTGCATTATTTTCTTAAGGGGCGGCAATTTGTCATTTTTGTCCGGGGCGACGTAAGCGCTAGAGCGGACCCTGCCTCTAGGTCAGCCTTTCCTAATTTATTTCTACTAATTACTGTGTATTACAAACGAGCAACCAAATGCTTTTCATTATTACTACTACCGGAATTGACGTACGAGCATTACCCAACTGTGCTGCTTACCCCCACTGTGCTTTTTGTATTCCGCGACTAATAAAAACCTCGTTAATAGTTCAATTACGTTGGATTGTAACATGCATAAAGAAAATAGTCCATTATTTTCATTCCTAAATTCTAACTAAAGTGGGGACATCAGAGAACTTCCCTACTAACAGCTATATTTAGATCGCAATGCTATCAACAATAAAGATGCTGTCTACATAAATAGTAGTATATTTCCGTAAAGGAAATGTGCTTAATTGAAACCATCTAAAATGATATTATGGCCTACTAGCATTCTTGGAATACTTTCTTGAAACAGGGCCTGACAAATTCGGTTTTTTTCATTTCTTTTTGTAGCTACTATTAAGGCTCCCTCACACCAACGCGAATAAAACGCAGTCGCCGCGGATGTTTCGCGGCGAATTATTCGCATCAAACACCACCCATGAAGAGCAATGGTCATATGTACACCGAAGCGAATGTATCTCGCCCGCGGTTGCGAATGTGCAGCGATTTAGTTAACATCGCTGCACACACGGTTTTAAACGTCATCGTTGTTCGAATTCTGATAGAACAAGATGGCGCTCACCTAAAAAATAACAGAATTAATGAGAACAAGCTGGTCAAAAAAAGAACGAAACTGTCGCGTTGGTGTGCATATCAAGGCGAATCCACCGCGTCGCAGCGCGTGTTCCTGTGACGAAAATTCCGCTGCGACTGCGATTGTTTCGCGTTGGTGTGAGGGAGCCTTTAAGCCGATAGCTGTCGATGACCTTTCATGTTTGAAATTGTCACGTACAGTATTTTAAATCCTCACATGAGTGAATCGAAGTTCCTTTTTTATCCCAGACAACACAAGTATACAGGGTGTAATTTTTTAAATAACCAATTCGTTTATTTCAACCTTATTTTTATTGTGCAATAGGTCAGACACCACACCATATTATAACCAAGAAAGCATTAATTTACTTGCCAAAGTTTCTATTTTGGTTACATAAAGCGATGTTGGAACAAGTGGGGTAGTCCGGCATCCCCCCCTGCAGACAACCCAATCAATATTTCTGCGGGTTCCAGACGCCTGGCTGGGGTGCCTCAAGTCAAAGAATTTTCAGTGGACCCACGGATCCGACCCTGCCACAGGCGGAATAAGGGTGTGAAGATGACGGGCACAGTATTTTGATACACTATATCCCAATACCTAAAATGTTTGCTTATGTAGTGGCAATGATGACAGTTGAATTTGCACTCCTAGCTGGCATGAGTATCTAAGAGTTCAACAGCTTATTTTTGTACACTAATTTGCATTAACATAATGAAATCACTATTTTAAAGTGAAAATAGCCTTGGTAAAGATTGACCATTGCCTTGCTAGAAATACTTCATTTCAATTAATAAGCATACACATAATTGAATTTTTGAAGGTTTAGCTTTAATTATAGGTAGCCTATAGGGACATGATATACTCAAAATATTGCATTTTGTTAGCACTAGTTAGCAATATCCTTATGTATTTAAAAATGTAACGTTGCATTTTCCTGAAAAACCTACTGAACAATTTCCAGAACTGTTTTCAGAAATGAAAGTTTCCCTTCATCCACTATACATTTTTCCTAAAGGCTTGGCCACAGTGGGGAGAAATCACGCGATCGTCGCAATGGTCTGTGACGCCACATAGGGCGCAATATCTTTGCCAACGATCCATTTGAAAGGCACCATTGAGAAGTGCACATTTCAGTTTTTTCACAGTTTTTGCCAAACTGATCACACGATAAAAATGTGACCGTTTTAATATACAGGTAGTCGTCGACTTACGACCACAATTGGTTCCGACAGACCGGTCGTAACACGAATTGGTTGTAAGTTGAGTGGGCTATATGTAAAGTACTGTACTGTGAAATCATCATCACACCCTTCTCCAGCCCGTGGCTGGGTCGCTTCTGCGGGTTATAATCCTCCACCCCCGCCTATCTCCAACCAGGCTCCCATCCACCCCGGATAGGGGCCCTCGTCTTCTTGGTCTTGTGCCTCTTCTTTGGACTCTGCAAGCTTTCCCAAATCATTGGCAAATATCAAGCACTGAGGGGCCCATTCCCCTACTCCTGACAGCAGCTCATCCATGATTAGAGTGAATAAGTATGGGCTAAGTGCTGACCCTTGATGTCCACCCACCTGCACCTTGCATCTTCTGTACTGTACTGTGAAATGATGTTATATAAATCTTTAAGTCATATTTTATCATAATTTTCTTTCATTATTATTGTAAATTTTATGCCATTAAAACACTGCAATACCAGTGGGTCTACGTCAATTTGGGGCATGGCAATTTGGCGTACGACAGTTTGGCGTACATACCGATCTCTTGGGTGCCCAAATTTGTTCAAAATTGCAACGGTCATAACAAGTCATTGCAGGGTAATAGAACAATGAATGCCTACCATAACTGTTATAGGGCCCTAATGACCTTTGAAGTCGATGGGCCCTAAAACACAAACAAAAACCAACTGTGTTATACGGGACCGTTGCAATGACTGTTATGACCATGTGCGGATCTAGGATGGGGTTTTTGGGGTTGCAACTCCTCCCATGAACATATAAACTTATTTGCATAATATGTGAGGTTTAGCTCAACCCCCCCCTTCCCCGACGAAAATCCTGGATCTGCCACTAGTTATGACAGTTGCAATTTTGAACAAATGTGTGCACCCAAGAGATCGGTATGTACGCCAAATTGTCATACGCCAAATTTTCCGTACGCCAAATTGTCATACGCCGAATGTGTATGTACGCCAAATTGTCGTACGCCAAATTGACTACGCCAAATTGTCATGCGCCAAAATGACGTGATCCCAATACCAGTACAACTGGGAACAGGTGGTGCAAAAGACATGGTTGTGTGTAGATAGGTGAGGGTGGAGGATTGGAACCCGCAGACCCGACCCAGCCATGGGCTGGAGAAGGGTGTGATGATAATGATGATTAGTTTCAAAAATACAGTACCAAAATGCAACTATTCATTTTCTTCACTGCCGATCGGCGCCAGCTGACCAAACTGGTCGTAAAGTCGACGACTACCTGTATTTTAATGTATTACAAAGATCGCTGCCCGCTGCGACAGATCGCGTTCTGTGTGGCCGAGACTTAAACATTGTTTGTCCAAATCTTATCGTTACTGAAGTAAATGAATTGGTTACTTTAAATCACTGCTCCCAAGTCTGTTTTGGTCTTGCCCTGACCGGGATGCTTCCAATAACCTGCATCCCTGTCATGGGCCAACCGACGCCTCCTTTCCTTTTCTCATCACATGTCCACACCACCGCAGTCTACTGACTCATATTTTCTGTGATGTCCCCGATCCCAAGATATCTCTACCGGTAATAGACTGATTTCTAACTATCAGATCTGAATGCAGTCGGCGCTCGTTATAGTGCACCCCATTATAGTCGACGATATGCCTATAGTGGACGGTGTCCTTTGTCCCTTCCACGGGAGCGGTGAGTTGCGTTGGACACACCAGTTCTCGTCTGATCACTGAAGTTAAGCAACGCAAGCCCAGTTAGTACTAACATGGGTGGTCGCTCGGGAAAGCTGGGTACTGCTAATACCCAATAATCGTCGCATTAGTTTAGTGTCTGTGGAGTCTATGCATTAGAACTATGCAGCGGACGGGTCTCTAATGACCTTGTAGTTGACGGGACCTTAAACACCAACAAACAAACAAACAACAATTGTCCCTTCCACAGTTCCTATGCCACCCACATTTAAAAACGCAATTCGTGTACAGCAGCATTTGCATTTAAGCTGCTTGCATTCTATTTTCGTGGCCCTTTCTCATACCCAACACTAATTCTTATAGCTGACCTAACTATTGTCCTGTAAAACTTCCCTTTCAACTTGTAGTCATACAATCAATCACATAATTCTAAAGTCGACCATAACATCAAAAATACTGGAGAAAAAACACGCTTTTCTTACCAGATGATATCACCATAAATCATACAAATTCAGAGTAATGGGCACTTGGTCGTTAGTACAGATCTATTGGAACGGAATAGCTAACTAGATTGTGCATTCCATTGGACACTTTATTCGATTTCAAAACATTAAGTGGTCTATGGTTTACTGTCGTCATATGCTATGGCACTTGAACTTGAAGAACTCCTTTGAAAGAAGTAAAAGTGATCAGAAATCCAATTCTTCAAAAGCAAACGACGCAATTTATTTAGATCTGGAACACCCCCAGATTACCCGATGGGTACTCTGGATTCCCCCCCCCCCCCCCATTCACGAAAAAACGCTAGTGTATTTATTGAAAATATCGCTTCAAGTTTCAGCTGCTACTTGTTGCTGTGAAGTCTAAGTATGTTTGACGCCGATAGCAAATTTAAACCATACTTTAATGATATCGATCAGCTTTTGCGTGTAAGTCAGTGAAATGATGAAGTATTTTTTATCAATGTATAAACCTACTACATTAGATATTCATCTCCGACATCTTATCCTAAATCAATCATGCAACGTGATATTGTAATTAAAATTAATTTGGGTCCTAAGTAGCCTATACGTTTACGCTTAAGTGACGCTGCACTTCATTTTCTGTCCAACCAACAGTCTAATTACAGTTTCATTTATCATAAGATCATGAATCCAGTACATCCGGGGGGCGGGGGCATTGTACTGACGCCATGGGGCGAGCTCCTACACCTGGAAATTTTGCTTCATCTACACGCATATCAGAGAGGGTTCTTTTATGTGCAAATGTCATCATACATCACACGAGACCCTGGTTTTACTTCGCATCCAAAAGAAGGCTCACTCAGGGTTTCTCTCTCACCCAAAGGAAGCCAACCCATCTCAGTTCCAAATCGAACCTAGAACTGCTGACGTAGTTACAGACTGGGTACTGCTAATACCCAAAAATAGTCACCTTAGTGTAGTGTTTGTGCAGTCTCTGCATAAGAACTATGCTGTGGTCGGGACTCTAATAACCTTGTATAAGGTGTGTTCAAAAAGTAACAAGCCGGAGGCTCGTTGTGATTCCAACCAGAGCGTGGAAGGTCACAGCCTGTCACTAGAGGGCACACATGCATGTCACGTGACAATACAAAGCAAGCAGCAGCATGCATCTATCGTCCAATGCTGTCAGTCGCACTGCAAGATGGCCCCCTTCTGATACACTTCATGCCACATGGGACAACAGTGAATGCCCAGCATTACTCACAAGCCTTGACCACCCTTTGCCAAGCGATCAAAACAAAACGACCAGGCAATCTCACCCATGGGGTCACTCTGCTCCACGACAATGCAAGACCTCATATGGCCAACACAGTTGCAGCACTCCTGTAGAAATTGAAATGGGAGGTTCTTGGCCATGCTCCATACAGTCCAGACCTCTCTCCCTGTGATTACGCCATGTTTGGTCCCCTGAAAAGGGCTCTGAGGGGCCACCGATTCACCCCAGACGCTGATATCGAGCTGTATGTGCAGAACTGGTTCACATCACAGCCCAGGGAATTTTATGAGACAGCCATTCACCACCTCATGTCACAGTGAGACAAGTGCCTAAACAGCCAGGGCCAATACTTCTAACATACAGGTACTGGTTTCTGTCATTATGCCTCTGGCTCATTACTGTTTGTACGCACCTTATAGTTAAAGGGCCCTAAAACACCAGCAAACAAACAACAAGCAGTTACAGAGTATGCAACTCACTGTGCCACCAAGGATGATGAACATATGTGAAAATGCATTGAACAACCTATTACCATACCAAACCCTTTTCCCAGTTATAGCAGGTGTCAAATATAGCTGTTCCATTGGTACTGGAAACGTGGGTGAACTGCTTGATGGTATCTGCTTGATGGATCTGCACATGCGTTGCAAAAAGTTAATGTTTTTTTCTTAGCATATTGAGATGACAGGGCTTCATTTATGTTATATGCAAACCAGATATGGGAATTTCTCGTGCATGCACGTGCTGCATTCTTGTATAAAAAATGGCGGCAATGAATTTGGGGACCTTCACCACTAGGTGACGCCAGTGTGCATACCCCACTATGCATAATGCAAAACTATAACTCTTTTTAGGTTTTCTACCATATTCCACTTTTCCCGTATTCAATACCGTATTTTGTATTCCCATAACGGAACACAAAACTCCCTAATATTATGCAACCGCCGCCAACCTAACGCTACCACCCGTTGCTCATTTAATGGCAGCCCACTTTTCTTGGTGGGAGCAATTTCCTTCATGGGCACAGGGGGAAAGTTCTTAATGTGGGATTTTGCCGACCTACATTTATCCTTCAGCCATTGGAGATGGATGTTTTAAATTTAATTTAAAGGCAATTGCAGGGCCCACTCTAGGGGGAGGGGTACAACCCAAGCATTAGTCGGGGGCGCCATTTTGGCTGTAAGTGTGAGGAAAAACTGCTGGTTGAACTTGCATCATATTCTTAAGGTGTGGCAATTTGTCTTATTGTCAGGGGCAGCAAGTGCTAGAGCAGACCCTGGCAACAGGCACATCTTATTCATGCCTGGGTTAGGTCACCACACTAGAGTTTCCTATCCAAAAGTATTTGGTTTATTCAGATCTATTTGATATTCGAATATTTTATATATTATTGGAATAACATTCTGGAAAAGTTCAGTGACATTTGTAACAAAATGTTGTGCAAATGTCAACATTAGGGAGTTTTCCTGTAACTTTTTTAGCCAACGTATGCTACATTAAGCAGATAACAGTTGAACTGCACAAGTGCAAGCACTGCATGCAGTTACGTTATGTTGTGCTTTAATAGGGAGTTTTCTTGTAGCATCAATGGACGCATGCAACGATGCATGAGGGCCATGTGACTGATGGACCGTTTCCAAAAAAAACAATTTTCTTGTGATGTTCCTCAAAACTTAAAACATAATGGGTGGTACAGGAGTGCAATCTATTGACTGACGGCATATAACACATGCACAGACGATAAGGTATTTAGCATATGTTAGACATACAACTGGCAATGCATGTGTTGAACACAACGTAATGTAACTCCATGCAGTGTTTGCACTTGCAAAGTTGAACTGCCATCTGCTTAACATAGCCAACTGTACGTTGGAAGTACGCTAAACACCTAACAAAAAATAAATGGCTGACGTTAACGGTCAATTGGTGGCGCTTCTGTATTGGCCATTATGTTGTAATGCCTGGTTCCGTATACCCACGCGCTAACGCTATTACCATTGTAAGGCCTCTTTCACATGCAGTGATGAACGCCGCGTTTAGCTCCCTGTCACAACCTTTCAGATGTAAGCGCTTTTGAGGTGGACCCCCAGCTTGGTGGCTTCTCTGTAACGCTCTTCCCTCTTTCAAAAAATGAAAACCTACAGTGAAAACGCGCGGTGATATGAAAAGGTCAATTGGGTTCCTTGTATTTCAAGGCGCACGCTAACACTAGAAAATCGCTGAACTCTCGAATCGTGTGTTGCTACGCGCGTTAGCCAAAATCGTGCGTTTCCATGTAAAAGCAGCTATTAACCTCTGTGTCTTCCCCAGTGCGCGTTACAAAATCGCGCAGTAGCTAATGCTGCATGTGAAAGAGGCCTAATAGACGACACAGCACAAAAAATGGTGACGTCACACTGCTACTTGGGGCGCCGCAGAGCAGCTATGCGTGACGGTAGTTGAGTTGACCAGTGGTCAACTCAGCGTCCCGTGCGTCACGCTGCGTTCTGATTGGCTGGCGGTTGAGCTGTCTGCTTGAAAAATGGTGGAGGATAAGGCCTGTTTCACATGCAATGATTAACGTTGCGTTTAGCGCTGTATTACAACCTTTCACATGAAAGCGATTTTGAGGTGGACCGCCTACGTAGTGGCTTCTCTTTAACGCTATTCTCTCTTTCAAAAAATGAAAACCTATAGTGAAAACGTGCGGTGATATGAAAAGGTAAATTGGGTTCCTTGTATTTCAAAATGCACGCTAACGCTAGAAAATCGCTGAACTCTCGAATCGTGCGTTGCTACGCGCGTTAGCCAAAATCGCGCGTTTCCATGTAAAAGCAGCTATTCACCTCTGTGTCTTCCCGAACGTGCGTTACAAAATCGTGCGGTAGATAACGCTGCATGTGAAAGAGGCCTAATGTAAGACATGACGGCGGCGTGCGGTGACTCCAAATAAAGTGCTGAACTTAAGGAATTGCGCTGGTGGTCCTTCATAACGCACTAGCACAAAACGTCATCAAAATGTCATCAGTGGCGACGTGATTAGCGTTGAAGTGCGATGATACGGAACTAGGCATTAAAAGAAAATACATTTTTACAGTCGTTTTTATTTCTATCAGTTCTCTACACCCCATTCATATACTGCAGCATTCACATCTCTGCTAATTGCATTCTGCTTATGAAGTTCGTTTCGTTGGTCTTAGGGCTCTTAAACTACAAGACCATTAGTCGACTTTCGCATATTAGTAGTACCCAGTTTTCCCAAGCAGCCACCCATGTTAGAATGGGATCCGGAACGTTCAACCCTGACATTTTACCCCTGACGTTTAGCCCCCAACGTCTCACCCCCGACATTTCGCCCCCACACATATTGCCCCTCGGACGTTTTGCCCCCGAACATTTCGCCCCTGGGAGGGGAAATGGCCGTTTTTTTGTTATTTTTTGTTATTCTGTTTTATGTAAGGTAAAAATCAAGGGTCAGTACCAATTGACCCTTGATTTTTACCTTATTTTGGCCAGCTTTATTTGTTATTCTGGTTTTACCTAGAAAAACAACATTGTTCGTTTGGTGAGTGTTTCAAGGAATAGGTATGGTAAAAATTCAGCAATCTTGGCAAGAATTCTATGCATTGTGGAGGACATCAATGATAGAAATTTAATAGACTTTCTGAAAGGCATAGCCTACAATTACAAATTTTAGTTTATGTTTGCATTTTTTTATGTGACAGTCTTGCTTAATGTTTGTGTTTTTTTTTTATTTTATTAAAATTATTGTTATTATTATTAGTTTATTTTATGTACAAAGTACACTCAAAAAAAAAAAAAAAGAGAAACAAAGTTAAACCAAATTAAGACAACGACGCCAAATGCAAAAAGAGCACATGCTTAAAGTGACGACATGATAACATGCACTTAAAATTTGAGCATTCGAAGACACGGGACCGGGCAGACCACAGCAGTGAATTGCAAGATGAAAAGCACACTACCGGGAAGGCACGCCTGCAATCCCTTGGGGGAAGCCCCGACACAAAAGGAAACCTGGAGGTGCTCCTGACCTCCACAGAGGCCCTAAAAGACTGGGTGACCCAGTGGCAAGGGTGAAGCGGGTTGCGCAGTGCCCACGCTAACTCCAGTAGGCAACAGAACGACAGAAAGGACTGGAAAGAGAGGATCCCCGCCTTCCGGTACCAAGGGGACAGGCGAGCGCCATACGGGATATGAAAAATGGCATGGAACACATGATTGTAGGCTACTCTCAATGGTGCAAGACGCAATGCAAACAGGCCTTCCATAAACGGGGCAGAGTAGGCTACCAGAGTTGTTTGTGATTCTTTTATTTTATTAAAATGATTATTACAGTAAACAGAGCAACAAGAAAACCGGTCATTTACCCTCCTAGGGGTGAAACATCTGAGGGGCGAAATGTGTGTGTGTGGGCGAAAAGTACTCAGGGGCAAAATGTTGGAACTGGTGTGCCCAACGCAATATGCCACTCCCTGGCATAGTAAGGCCGGCACTCAATGGCCCAGTCCTGCAAGTTTACTGCACACCAAGCCTGTGTTCTCTGAACAAAAGTGGTAAGTTCTGCAAACATTTAGTAGAAGAAATAGGTGCTGGCACTTAAGTTAACAAGCAATATAGCATTATAAAGTACAGTACAAGGTAGCTCTGCAATTAAAATTAAAAGCCAAGTGGATAGCAATGATTGTTACGTTTTTGTTTTTCAAGATTACTAGCATTGTTCCTAAAGGCAATATATATGTCAAGTCAAATATAAAATCCAGTCTACAATTCTGTTATATGCTCTATTATCACAAGATAAAGATACCTGTCCTCAGAGAAAAGAAGGCCAGCGTTACATGAGCGAAGTTGTGACATTAGGTAAGAAGCAATTCACCGGTTTTCCAAATATCACCGAATACTAAGGGGCGCCAGATCCCGCTATAGGCCGGAAAAGAGTCAGGAATGTTTAACTTTTACGTTACATTGGCACAAAGTTGAACCTTAAATGTGAGTCATAATTTATGCAAGAATTGGTGGATAACCTCATGTCAAAGCTTATTTCACTTAAAAGAAATTTTTGAAAGTTGTTTGGAAGGCGTATTACATCTTGTACAGCAGAGTTTTATCCAATTCTGAATTAAAAAATTATAAACGACTCGTAGGACCATGACATGAAAATTACAATGCAGTTTTTGGAGTAGCAGTTTTTGGAAACAAATTGTTGAATCAATTACAGAAAAGTGCATGAAAGAGATATTTTCAACTCCATTAAATTCGGAAATTGGAAATGGGAAGTAAGCAACTTTCATCTCAGATTGATTTCTTTATGGTCGAGATGCAGCATAGGCCCAAGATTTGTGATTGATGGGCACTTCCCAGTGAGGATTTCCAGAAGGAAAGTGGGCATAGGTTACTCATGATGGAGGTACTTGTGAGGGTTGCAGCTAGGAACCACCCATGAAAGGTGAACCAATGATTAGGTGGTGGAAGTTACAATGAAATGCACATGAATTCCAGCAAGAGATTATTAGCCAGGTTGACTGGGATTGGGAAAGGTCAGCTGATGCCATGTGGGACAGGGTGGCCAGGAAGATCACACAATGTGGAAAGGCTATGTTTGGCACAGCTAGAGTAGGAGGCTCATACCAGGGTAGACAGACTTGGTGGTGGAATGAGGAGGTGGAAGCCGCTGTTCATCAGAAGAAGGCAGCATTCCATAGGTGGCAGGAGATGGGGGACCAAGGTTCAAAGACAGTGTATACAGGCAAAAAAAGCATGCTAGGAGGACCATTGCCCAGGCCAAACACCAAAAGTATGAGGCTGTATATGAAAGCTTAGGGACTAAAGAAAGCGAGTGGGAAGTTTTTTGACTAGCCAAGACCCGAGATAGAAGTAGTAAGGATGTCACTAGGCCACAACGATCAAGGATAGGGATGGTGGGGTCCTGTTACAGCCAGAAGAGGTAATGAAGAGGTGGGAGGAGTATTACAACAATCTCTTAAATGCAGATACCAGTGAAATGGTCATGAACAACATCCCTGCCACCACAATAGCTGTGGACTTGGTGAGTGGGGCAGGAATAGTCAGGGCCCTCCACAAGATTAAAGGACACAAAGCTGTAGGTCCAGATAAGATTCCCATTGAGGTTTGGCATATCTTGGGGACCACAGGAATACATGGCTGGGGAAGCTTTTCAATAAAATAGCCAGTGGTGACCAAATGTCATCTGCATGGCGGGAGAGTTGGATTGTCCCTCTGTTCAACGGCAAAGGTGACACCCAGGACTGTGGAAACTATAGAGGCATTAAGCTAATGAGCCATTCTATGAAGCTGTGGGAGAGGGTCATAGAATGTCGCCTCAGAAATCGTACTAGTGTCCAAGGAAACCAGTTTCGGTTTATGCCCAGTAGGTCAACAATGGAACGATCTTCATCTTACAACAGATGGCTGAGAAGCATAGAGCAGTAAAGAAGGACCTGCATGCAATCCTTGTTGACCTCAAAAAGGCCTATGATAGTGTCCCATGACACTATCATGGGCTATCATACCTAAGAAGAAAGGGAGTGAATGAAGGGCATATCAAAATAATTCAAGATATGTATGATGGTTCCACCACTAGGGTGAGGACAGCATGGGGGAATACCAGTGGCTTCAAGGTGAAGGTAGGGCTTCATCAAGGATCAGCCCTCAGCCCATATCTCTTTGCTTTGGCAATGGATGACCTGTTGACAGGAATAGGGGAGTGGGCCCCCAGTTCTTGGTATTTGCCAACGATGTAGGAAGGTTAGAGGAGTCCGAAGAGGAGGTTCAACAGGGCTTACAGGACATTACTACAGCAATGGCAAAGGGGGGCCTGAAGGTTAACATGAAGAAAACAGAGTACTTAGCTTTCAATTGGTGTGGCCAGGACCAAGATGGTGTAGTTCGTTGTGGAAATGAGGTGCTACCAGCGGTGAAAGAGTTTAGCTATCTAGGATCAGTGATTCAGAGCAACAGGGAAATCAACTCTGACGTTACCCACAGAATCCATGCTGGATGGCTAAAGTGGAGACAGGCAAGCGGGGTGCTGTGTGACCACAGAGTCCCAATAAAGTTGAAAGGTAAGGTTTACAAAACTGTAGTAAGGCCCGCCATGCTGTATGGATCTGAGTGCTGGGCAGTAAGGAAGAACCACAAGAGGAGAATGCAAGTGGCTGAGATGTGAATGCTGCATTACATGAGTGGGGTGTCACATGCTGACAGAGTCTACAATGCATATGTTAGAGGCAGCTTGGGGGTGGGAGACATTGCGGAGAAGATGACAGAATATACGTTGAGGTGGTATGGGCATGTGATGCAAAGGGGGAGGAGGAGCTCACACGGTATATTATGGGGTAACAGGTGGTGAGTGGCAGCAGGAGTAGGGGGAGACCCAAGAGAACGTGGGAGCAGGTGGTTCAGAGGGACATGGTGGCAAGCGGGGTGGATGAAAGCCTGGTTGGGGATAGACGAGAGTGGATGATCAGAACCTACAGACCCGACCCCACCATAGGCGGGACAAGGGTGTGATGATGATGAAGAAGTAAGCAACTTTCAGTGGTCCCTCTAGATAGGGGGTCAAGAGGCACACAGAAAACACAAGAACATGGGAGGAGCCTGGCACCACTGCCGAATTTAGATACTGAGAGGCATCTAGGCTATTTCAATTTTGAGGCCCTTTTCAAGCCCTAGGCTTCAGCCTACTTTGCTTAGTGGTGAATCAGGCACTGCCTGGCACATTGACTGCCACTGAGCATAACTTTAGTGCACAGGTTCTAACGTGCCCACTAAATACTAGAAATAGTAGAAAAGCAACTCCCAACCCTTTTCCCGCCTACAGCAGGGCCGGGAACCCATCTCGTCTCTGTGATTGGACACAAAGGTGTATATTGGATGGTGTTTTCCACAGCTGATTGTCAACCAAAGCTGCAAATGCTATGTTTATTTATCGTGGGTCCAATATTTGTTTTGGCACTCCATGGACTCCAGCAGGGGCTCCTACATGTGGAAATTTTGCCACATCTACCCGTTGCAAAGTAGAGAGCTCTTTTATGTGCAAATGCTAATGTACACCACATGGGACCTTGGTTGTACTTCTCATCCAAAGCCAGGTGCACTCAGCGCCTCCCTCTCACCAAAGAGAAGCCAATCTGCCTTGATCCAGCATTGACTCTGGAAACGTTGGCTCAGTAAATCGAGCACATTACCCACCAAGGCATTTCTAAATATAGTCAGGTCTCTTTTTACATGTGGGATACGTTCCTCAGAAAATTGTGTGAAAAGAATTCACATTAAAAAAGACTATAAGTCTATGGAAAAATTGGGGATACGTTCCATAATTTTTAAAATTCACATAACTCCGAAATTATGAATTAAAACTAATGTAAAATCGCATAAAAAAATTTTGTTGACGTTAAAAAAAATGGGGCTCTTAATAAATTCCTTTGAGAAGCTGAAAATAACTTATATAAATTCTTAAATAAAATTGCATTTAAATACAACTCGTTTTATTTTATAAGAAAGTAATATAAATTGACATGTTTTTAATCACTATCACTATCTGATAAGAGTATGCACCATTTGTGAACAGGTTCCAAATCACTTTCATCATCAGAAATAACTGTTTCTGCAATTGATCTCTTTGGTATAGGTGATACATTTGTGCAACCTTCATTCTCACTGTAGGCTGATTTTCCTTTTTTAACAATGTAATCCATCATTAAAATTTGCATTGATGATTCTACTAATTATTTATGCAATTCATGATATCCAGAAACACAGTTCTGCAAAGTAATTTAAAGTGGAATTTAAAGGCCCTTTCAGAATTGGGGGTCATTAACAAGAAAATGATTTTCTAATTTGCTGCATAGATGAAGACCATCTCGAATTATTTTTGAAGTGAGAGGGGTTGGGGTTTCCTTAATATCACTTTCACTTTCTGAATTTGCTGCATCTAAAGCTAGTGCAACAATCTCATCATCATTTAACACATCATCATGGTTGAAATTATTAAAACATTCTCTGCCAACAGCATGTGCCAAACTTATAATTTCCTTCAAAAGTGTTGATGTTTCAATGATTGTATTGTTTGTAATACATCCTGGCCAAACCTTTTTCTAACAGGCATTTAGAGTTGCTGGTTTTATTTCAGCAGAAGCAGATGCAATTTGAATTACACAATCAAATATAAAATATTGTTTCCACACGTCTTTTACTGTCAAGGACTCATTTTCTAATTTATTCAATATGAATTTGTAAGTCCACTTAATGTAATATTTTTTTAATGTTGAAATTATGCCTTGATCTAATGGCTGAAGAAGGCTTGTTGTGTTGGGAGGAAGAAATACTAGTTGAACAATTGGATGTTCTATCGGTAAATGACCTGGTGCATTATCAATAATTAATAAGACTTTAAAATCAAGAGATTTTTCTTTCAAATAGACTTCCACTTCTGGTAGAAAGCAAGTATTGAACCATTCTGTAAAACCAGTTGTTGTCACCCAGGCTTTTGTGTTAGCCATCCAATGCACTGGTAATTGTTTTAAATCTTTGCCTTTTAGGGCATGGGGTCTAAAAAATCGATTTGTTATGAGTGGTTTCAACATTCGATCTCCTGATCGCATATATACAGTACTGTATACATATTTGAGAAAAAATTTTTTTAATGAAATGCAGACTGCTTAACTTGGAAATCGCCTTAAAAGAACCCACGTAAAAAGAGAGCCAACTGTACTAATAATATAAAAATAACAAACACTGTAGGGATTTTGCAATTTCTCGTAATGTGCACGTTTCTGGATGACAGACGAGAAGTGAACAAACTTTTCGTCATTTCACATCGTATGCTGTATTAAAGGACGAAAAAATCCAAAATAAACGTCCTCCTTTCTCACGATGATTTGGCATGCTCACACATGCACACGTTACTCACCAATGTGAAATCTGGCATCCATTTTTTTAAACGAAGCAACGGGAGGATAAAAACAAAAAAAAGATGGAAAATAAAAGTCATGATCCCCATAAGCTTTTATGGAGATATAATTTACCTTATATACAATGTTCTATTCAATTCAATTGTTATAAAAATTTTTATTTTATTGACATTTGTTTTGTCTGGGTCTCACTAGATGGCACACAATTATTGAGAACGGATAATTGCAATGTTGCCAAATGCAAACCACGATAAAACATAAACGGACGAATCGACACCTTGTATTCATCTTTCATTAAATTCCCCCCATCTAATTGCAAAATATCTTGTATATTGACCTACTTAGATTTTTGGATGTTCAGGTCTACAATTTTAGATTTTAGTCACTCAGGGAGGTGCACTGAAATGTTGACTCACAGAATAGAAATAAGAACATTGAAAAACAAGTCCCATGGAGAAATATCATACTGTAATGAAATGACATGAGTTCCCCTTGCATAGCTGTCCCTGTTTACATTATCCGAGTATTTATTGAAAATGGATTCGGTTCAGAATTGACATAATATCATCCTTCTTCAGCATCTGCTTTGTCATTGACTGCATGGTGAAATACACAATATATATATGGGGCAGGGTGGTAATTTTCTCCCTCCCCCATCAAACATCTAAATCCTGTGAAAAAATGGAAAAAGTAATACAGAGTGGTCTCCACCTTTTGGCCCTTTCTGGGACCTACCTTGGGACCCATATGAGATGCACAAAATACACCAATTAAAAGGATTTTTGCGCCCGGGTCCCTTTATAGAGAAGGCCGCCCCTGTCCCCCCACACCCCCGGTGGGAATCTGCGTGTGCGATTTCTTTGAGCTACAGAAGAAATTCTTTTAATTTCAAAAACTATTGTCGTGTAGAGGGATAAAGCCTTAAATCAGATCTTTAATATGGGTGGTCAACGAGGACCTTATCTGATATACAGTAACAGCTACCCGCCCTCAATATATCTCTAATTTCCACTATTGAAATACTGTACTATTAAAAGTCTTTAATTAAGATTATTACGATTTAATTAAAAGTTACGCTGTGGGGTTTCTTATCACAGCATGTCATAAGAGGCAACATAACAGGTTGTTAAATTCGGTTGGTAACCAGTCGTATAAAATCATTAACCAAAGCTATGTCTCCACCAGAAGCAGAACGTTAAAGTTTGTCAGCTGCAGTTGACGAAGGAAGGTGAACAACGTTTTAAGAAGTTAACGAGCATTTGGAAACGTTTGCTTTGTTTTTTTCTTCGTAGATACCCGATTTAAAACTTCAACAAACAGAATGCTGTCCTTCTCCCTCTAACTTTCTATTCTACTAGTGTCTGTCTTAATTTTGCGTTTTCTTGGCCCTCCTGCACTTGGCAAAGGCGAAAAATGAGTTCGTTTTAATGATGGATAATAAATTTTTGATGAACTATACTTCGTATTATTTGCTTTAATTAAATTTTCTTGAGGCCATACTTCAGCTCGTAAGGTTTAAAGTGACTTGTACTTTAAGACAGTGGCGTAGCCAGGTATTTCTGAAGGGGGGATATGACTGTCGATAGGGTGAACCAGGATTTTCTGAGGGGGGATATGACTCGATAGGGTGTATAGCACTTCGCTATATTTGAGGCCCAAGGGGAGGGGGTTTAACCCCCAAACCACCCACCCCCCCCTTGCCTACGCCACTGCTCTAAGATCAAGGATTAGTACATTTTCATATAAGGCTTATGAAGGATGAATACGGTTATTTCGAGTCCATTATTGATAATACGTGTGTGGAATGTGCGCTTCCTACTACCTCAAAGTGGTTAATTTTAGCCTTTTTATGGAAAGTAAAAGTAGGTCTTATATGTGATGATATGTAGGTCGAACCCTTTGCTCTAAAACTGGATGAAATTCCCAAATAGGTCGTGAAGTTAACCAGTACCTTGACGTACAAATGTTAAAAGTGGTACATGGTAAATTTTCACTGCAAAATTATACAGGATTAAAAAAGCCACATTAACAATGCTAATGTTCTGGCTAACAATGCCAATGTTCTGTAACAAGAACAACGTCTGAAATGACTTTAGTAGTCTTAACTATTTGGATAGTTTTATCATAACATTAGGTGATACACACATGGTTCTGTCCTTTAAAGCAGTGGTTCTCAATCTTTTTGAAGTCAGGGAACACTAAACTGACATTTTACTAGCACGGAACACTTGCAATTCAACATAAACTTTAAAGCAGGTTGTACACTTTCTACACTTGGTACTTACTACATCATCATCATATCCTTATCCCGCCTGTGGCAGGATCGGGTCTGGGGGTTCTAGCCCTCCACCCCCTCTATATCTCCCGCAGTTCCCCGTCCACCCCACGTCTGCTTCGGTCTCCCCCTGCCCCGGGTTCTACTGACCACCTTCATTCCTGGCAAGGACCTAAAGAGCTCCTCCACCCCTCTTCTCCTCACGTGTCCATACCACCTCAGCCTATTCTCTCTCATTTTTTCTGCAATGTCCACCACCCCAGGCTACCTCTAATATGCCCATTCCTAATTCTGTCAGCTCTCGACACGCCACACATGTGCCACAACATTCGTATCTCGGCTACTCGCATTCTGTTCGTGTAGCTCTTCCTCACAGCCCAACACTCTGATCCATATAGCATAGCTGGTCTAACCACTGTCCTGTAGAACTTAACTTCCCTTTCAGCTAGATTGGGATCCTTCTATCATGCAGGACTCCGCTTGCCTGTCTCCACTTCAGTCACCCCCTCCACCATTTTTTTCTGCGGGTCACATCAGAGTATCTCTCCATTGCTTTATGTGTGCATTAAATTTCTTTGCGGAACCCTTGAAGTTGTTTCACGGAACACCAGTGTTCCACGGAACACGCTTTGAGAACCACTGCTTTAAAGGGTTTAATTCTGCTCCAGTTAAAGAATGTTACATATTACAGTGAAACCTCTTTAATTGGTACACTTGTAGGACTCGGCCAAAATGTACAGATAACAGGGGGTAGCTCTAAGTCAAGTATTGACTTAGAACCACTTGTGCAGTTACCAAGCATGCCACTGAGGTGGGATGTACCCATTACATTGAACATGTCACGGCTATATTGATAGATTGATGGAGTGAATTGATGATTATTCAAATAATCGAATAAATGCTGTCCATCCAGATTGAACTGATGCCAGGTTGATGGTGTAATCACAGTTTCATCAAAATGGTGTCAGTCACAGCTCAGACAGCAATGGAGCAAGTCGTCACCGAAGTTCCCAAGTCCCAGCTGACTCAAAATAACTGACTAATTTTGACGAGTCTGATAATTCCCTAAAACTTCTTGAAAATCTTAAATTTTCAAAGTTCCTTCCAGTAGCAATGTATCTTAGCGTCGCAGTCAATTTTTCTTCTACAGATATGGATTTTCTCAAACAGGTTTCTGTTTTGTTTATATATGGCTTAACCAGAATCAATAGTTCATCAAACAGTCTTCTTTCATGCGATAATAATTTTTATAATCTTCTCCTTCATCTGTGGACTTTATTTCCTTCAATAAATTTAAATGAGTGAACTCATTTCTTTTTTTAAGCCACTCTTTCATCCCTCAATTTCTTCTAATCCGTTATTAGTAGCTAATGCTACTATTATTACAACGATACCATTTTAAAAATTTTGATTATAATCCATTTTGGTTTTCGTTTGTTGGTGTTTTAGGGCCCTTCAACTACAAAGGTCATTAGAGCCCCTCCATTTTGGTACAATCTGGACCGGACAAGATGAGTACCCTACCCTGTCATAGGCGGGGAAAGGGTTAGGAGTTACTTTGCTTTACTACAATCCATTTTGGTAATATTTTGACGGGACAAGATGGGTACCCTACCCTGCCATAGGCGGGGAAAGGGTTAGGAGTTACTTTGCTTTGCTAGAGTCCATTGTGGTACTATCTCGATGGCTTCAACGTGAAATCTGCTGATTGATGTCAGTTTGAATTGAACATGTAACACCGTCCATCAATCGAACAATCTGTCATCAATCTTTTCATGATCAAGAAAATGGATTGAACTGATGACAGATTGAACGTGTAAGGTCTGTCAAAAGTGAGTAGGAAGTGATCAGTATACTTTATCCTTAATACGTAGGTTTGTTGGTTGGTGTTTAAGGTCCCGTCAACTACAAGGTCATTAGAGACCCATCCATTGCATAGTTCTAATGCATAGACTGCACAGACACTACACTAATGCGACGATTATTGGGTATTAGCAGTACCCAGCTTGCCCGAGCGACCACCCATGTCAGTACTAACTGGGTTTGCGTTGCTTAACTACAGTGATCAGACGAGAACTGGTGTGTCCAACGCAATTTGCCGCTCCAGGTGTGTTGGGGTAAGAGAGTTTATCTACAATACAATAAGTACATAGAGACTCGTTTCCCAAAGAGTCTTCCTAGAATTATTTATTAATAAAGATGGTTATTTTACAGACTGCAGTATAAAATCGCCAAACCAAATATTAATTCTGTGACCAGTTGGGGGTCTCTAAGGAAGGATAACGTTCCTTATCATTTAGAAAATTTGTGTTTTCGATGTTTACAAACTGAAGAAAGAAATTAGCGACATGCTTTGCCTAGACATTTGGAAAGTATAAAAATATCGATAAATGATTAAACAGAAATCATCGCTGATATTACTAGTTGATGTTGTCGACAATAGAATCTTTTTGTAAAGGTAAATATTTACTGAGGAAATCGCTTACTTAAGAAAGATTCATCAGCTCTCTTTATATATCACAAAATTGCAACATTACTAAATTTTTAAAAATACAGCCTATTTTGCCAGTGGTTTAAATTAAATGACTCGGATGTTGATAAATTACTTTTATGACTATGAATTTCAGTGCATGCTTATTATCGACAATTGAAACAGTAGTAGTGGATGGGTTTGTGAAATATACATTCATCTTTATCTGTAATGTCTTTCAGAATAAAAATGCCCTAATGGTGGTGATCTGTTCCTTTCAGGAGTAGGGCATACTATTTAAACCATTCAATCTGGTTGTTGGCCTATTTTTTGTCAATGCTAATATTGGCTAAAAATATGCGCTTGTTTTCGAGTTTCTTAACTGCTCATTGGTAAAAGCCAAGAATTGGGACACAAAAGGAGTTTATGGCATTGGTCCATTTCAATTAGGGCACATCATATAAATATAGCAACAAGTGGTTCTACAGAGGGCACTTAGGAACAGGTTTTATATATAAAGGTGTGTCTAACCAGCTTACTATCTTACCAACTACTGAAGTACAATTAAAGGCATTTGGCCAGGATCATCCACGGAAGAAACGATATTTTACTAAACAGGCCATAAAATGGTAATTCAAATCTTTTTGGCATCGTTTACGTGTTTATGCACTTAATATTTAATTGCTAACGTACTATCATTTTTCTTCTGTAGACATTTTTGACAATTGCATATATATTTGGATTAAGTTGTGGAATTGTTCGCGGTTACAGTGTCGCTTCTAATTCCGGTAAGAAAACTGAATGAAAAATGAAGATGTCACGGCCTTTTATAAATCTTGTAACTCATTTTATAGGTTATTATCAACCATCTGAGGGCTATGAGAGTCCCCCACCTCAATATGGAGCACCTGCACCATCCCCACCTCAGTATGAACCTGCTGAACCTTCTCAATATGGGCCACTTTTACCTGCACAAAGTCCTCCACGATATGGACCATCATCTTCAGGCCCAGCACCTTATAACAATGAGCACTATCCAAAAGGACCATATTCTAATCCATATGACTTATCACCTCCAGTCTTTCAGTCACCTTCAGTCCCTGATCAACATGGTCAACCAGTTGAAGAGCCAAATCAAATGTTTTATGCCCCAACTAACCAAGACGCAGTCTACAATAACTATGGTGCATCTCCTCAACAGCTAGGCAACTACCAACCTATATCAACTTTGTATGGATCACCAGACTCAGGGCCTGATTCATATGGATTATCCCATGAGCCAGATCATGATCCAGAGGGGGATGGAGATCAATTTGCACAACAACTTTGGTAACGTCGGTAGGTGATATTTTCAGGCATACGTAGTACATCACCAATTCCTGCCGAAGGGTTATATGTAATTTAACGCTTATAGAATATTTCTTTAATAAATTTTTTAATTAATCTATAAGAGCTCAACATATCTTTACTTGTTTCTTGAGGTCAGGGCACGCAGTTTTGCACCTGACTGTCGCTAATGCTTTCCGTGGCGTAACTTCAGTTGTGGCGCCCGGGGCAAGAGGCATTCGAAGCGGCCCCCCCTCCGCTGTTGCTTGTCCTGAGCAGACATGGTACGCGTAGGTAGGCACTTTTTATTTGCCCTAAAGTCGTCGCACACACATCGGGTCGCAGCGGCTGATGACCAGCATGGCGGACAAGGCGCCTCCTAAGGTGGCACTTTGTCCGGCGCCCGGGTCAATTTGATCCCATTGCCCTAACAAGTTAAGCAACTGAATGCTTTCATTCTGGAGGAAACCCCACGTACGTGATGAATGCAGAAATTTTTTGGCAAGTATTTGGGAAGCTCGAAGTATACTTACTATTTTGGAATGGTTTACTGTATTTGGTTAAGTAACGTTGGCTCGTCTACCGGAGAGGTAATTTATCGATGTCTAGAAAGGTGGGTGGAAGCCTAGATCTGTGAATTTTTCTAATCTGCACACGTTGGACACACCAGTTCTCGTGAGATCACTGAAGTTAAGCAACGCAAGCCCACGTTAGTACCAACATTGGTAGTTGGTAAATAACGTTGGGTGCTGTAAATTTCCCCTCTCCTACGTCCTCTACATCTACCGCCTCATCTCCCGTGAACAGCCTCCTAAGGGTTCGTCCTGTTATGGCTGCTTGGCTTGCTCCCCAACCCATGAAATTAATCCAGCAATCCAGCATGCAGTCTGGAATATCCCTGTTGCCTATTGCTATTGTGCAATAGGTCAGATACCATGCAATATTATAACCAACAAAACATTCATTTTCCTGCCGAAGTTTCTATTTTGGTTGTGTAATGCGACGTTGGAACAAGTGGGGTAGGCCGGCATCCTCCCCACAGACAACCCCGTCAAGAGCATGTTCAGTGTACCCGCAGACCCGACCCTGCCACAGGTGGAATAAGGGTGTACTGATGATGACGTGTATTGTTCTCCTCATAGAAAGCATTGTTATGTACATGTGAAATCATTCCCACAGGAGCACTTCCACCTTCTTCGGCACTAGCGGGAAACTCCTTGCCGCAACTAAGATTACATTTTGCCAACATGAATTCAAAAGTTCGTATGACACAGGGTTCCATCATTTTTATCCAGGACTAACGCCTAAACTTATGATCTCGGCATTTGTAGAGTGGCCATCTGTCTTTGCACTGAGCAGTAAGCAACGTTTAAATATTATTATATAAACAAGAAACTCTGAACCCACATGGAAAAGCTGTGTGCATGGCAAATACGGATGATAAGAAGAGAGACACACATTCTCAGAGTCTAGGAATTTCACTGCCCTCGGTCAGGAACAAATCTGCGTACAAGTGTACAACTGAGTGAGTAATGCTAGAAAGTTGGATATAAGGAACTTCAAAATTATAATAGTGACATAAAAGTTAGTAATGAGCTCCTTGTGGGTTGCAAAGGATTCGCTTACCAGAAATCAATCAATCATTACTACCAAGACTTTAAGAAACGCAATATAATTCAGTGTAGCGTGGTTCTGGAAACCTAAAAAGGGAAACTTTGACGGATGAAACGTTTCCCATTCTTTGATCATTTACACTATAAAAATGCGCATGGCATAACAGGGATGCATCCAACTGATGCGCGCAGACAGTCAAATTTTTATCGTATGAGCTCAGGCCATCTAAAATCAAAATTGCAGATATTATTGCTTATGAAAGGCAATTTCATCAAACCGTTTTTGAAATAACGGCCTGAATGTTTGGGTGTATTGACGGCACCAAATAAAGAAATATCTGCTTTATTACAAAAGTCATCAAAACATGTTTGTATAATACTGTATTACAAATTGCTTTTGCAGGAAGGAGGTATCATGCCTACCACCCTCGTCCAGTCTTCATTGTTTACCAAGTAGAGGTCATTTTATTGGAATGACTATGCTTTTCAAAGCAGAGTTGCCAGATTTATGCCACAAATGTAACTTATATGCCACAAATATAAGCCAAATTACACGTGCAACAGGGGTATACATAACGAAGTGACATCTAAATGTGCAAAATTATGATGGGAAGTGACTAACTTCATGGAAAGTAACCCTTTCCACATCACCATCATCAGAACTAACCCTTTTCCTCCGTTAGGATCAGATGTACTGTACATTTTAGTTCCATTAGGACACATGAGCGATCTTGACATTTGACGCAGCAACCCTTACAGTGGCGTAGCCAGGATTTTCTGAAAGGGGGGGGGGATATGACTGTCGATAGCATGAACCAGGATTTTCTGAGGGGGGGATATGACTCGATAGGGTGTATACCTCTTCGTTTTATTCGAGGCCCAAGGAGGGGGAGTTTTAACCCCCATCCTTGGCTACGCCACTGAACCCTTATGTTTATTTATCGCCGTTTGAGTACTTTGCCTTCACCGCGCGGCGGCTGATTTTCAGCAAGGCAGGCAAGGTGTCGCTAAGGTGGCCCTTTCTTCGGTGTCCGGGGCGATTTGACCCCATTGCCCTTACAAGTTACGCCCCTGGAGTAAACTGTACGTGTAGTTCGGCAAAATATAGGAATTTTCTTCGCGCCGTGTCACAATGCCCGTGTGACGACTTTGCGGCACATAAAAAGTACGTATTGTATATGCGTGTGCGATGTTTGCTCAGGACAAGCGACATGGGAGGGTGGCGTTTCGAATGACTCTTGCTCCGGGCCCCTAATGACAATTGAAGTTGATGGGCCCCAAAACACACTTGCTCCGGGCGCCACAACTGCAGTTACGCCACTGGTTTACTCCATGCTAAGGTGACATCGTACACACCACACAGGATCACGGCTTTACTTCCAATCCGATGGAAGATTCACAAAGGTGCAGGCTCTCCATGATATCAATTGAGGAAATCACTGGACTCAGTGGCAGGAGAGTGTCATCCAATAAGATACCAGAGGCTCATGTGGAGGGTTAGAGTGTAAAAGGAAACCCTTGATTATAATGGATAGATTTAATTTGAATTTTACTGGCCTTCTGGAGGCGTTGAATAGCGAAAAATTAGATAATGCACCTGAGGACTGGCAATCCCGAATATGAAGCCTTAGGGTAGTCCTACAGTTCAGTGGTCCAAATGAAGGGTTCGCTAGGTGGAACACGTTTCTATGAATGTTTCTGTGAATTATAGTCTGTACACTTTTGGACAATCGAACAATTGTTATTATTTATAATTTGCATTCATTGTAACATTCATAGATACATGCGCCACCTAGTGAACAATTCATTTGAACCACTAAACTGTAGGATTACGAATGAGTTATTGAACAACATCGTCATCATACCCTTATCCTGCTTGTGGAAGGGTCAGGTCCGCGGGTTCTATCCCTCCACACCCGCCTATTTCCCACCAGGTCCCTGTCCATCCCATACACCACCATATCCTTACGGACAACCTGCTCCCACGTCTGCTTCGGTCTCTCCCTGCTCTGGGAATGAGTTATTGAACATGCTTACAAAATTCAGTAGGCCTCAGCAGGAGGTTAGTTATGTGCAGAACCAACACTGGGCCACGGCTTTACCTCTAATTCGGCAGAAGGCAAAGTCAACAAGCTTTGCCAGGGTTGACTACCATTCACGAACTCATATGGCTACGAATGAGCCACCGAAACTAATCAATGATATGATAAGAGGTTACCATTGTAGAATTCGCTCTACCAATTTTGTATTGTTCACTAATTTCTTATAACTGGATGCCAAAGAACCAACTTGTTTTAATAAACAGCCACACAAACTAATGAAAGAGCAACTCAACGAATGATCAACACACTTATTGCAAGTAAAATCAATCCTCTCTAAATTTCCGTGTCCTTTTTCTAACTGCTTAGAATATCGTGTTCTAAAATATTCAAAGATCTAAAAATTGGAATAAATGACGTCACACTGGCTGATGCTTTAAAATAGAAAAAGATCACCAGCTGATGACGTCAGCACAAGTAAGCAGGTAGAAGTGACCTGCTACACCATATACAGTGAAGTCTGGTTGTAACGAACCAGGAAAATGTACTAAAAACGGTTCGTTATATCCAAAGTTCGTTATAACGGGTGAAAAATTTCATTGAGAAAGATTTCACTGGGAAACTTTCGTTGTTGAAATACAGTACGTTACAGTGGCATGGCCAGGATTTTCTGAAGGGGGATATGACTCGATAGGGTGAAAAAGCATTTTCTGAGGGGAGATATGACTCAGTAGGATGTATAGCGCTGCATTATATTTGAGGCCTAAGGGGGGCGGTTTTACTTCTCACCCGGTGCAACTTCCAGCAGCAAACCTATGCAGAACTACTGACGAAATTCCTGAGCGTGCTGCCCACTGCACCACCGAGGCGGTCCCCTACCTGCAATAAATAGAGAGCTAATAATAATTAAGAAATGCCTTTGTGTGATTTATGTGGTAGCTGGCTGGAAATTTAGCAGATACAGAATTTATTTATAGAGCGAATGAAGAATATTATATCGGTTTATTAAAATTAAGTTGATAGGTTATTTACTGACTTATTGTTGTCAGCCAGACTTTTAACAGGTGAAATGACTAAAAAATTGTTCTAAGAACATTATCTGTTGTTGACGTAGACTTAGAGTTTAATAAAAGATATTGAGTTGCAACAATTCTTTAAATGTACTTTCAGTTTAGCAATACATTCCCTAACGTCATATATGACTAGTAATCAAATTACTGTATTGACTGAAAAATGTCGTCTGTGAAGTTATGTCAATAATTTGGAAGAGTATGACTTTAAGGATTTTCAGAAGCATTTTAAGAACCAGCAAACCTACAGTGCATGTATTGTGATTAACTCACTGGGGCAATTTTACAGAGTAGATGATCAGCACTATATCAATCATGACAGTTCCAACATTACTACTCATAAGAATTCATACTGTGTATTTGAGTTTTTTTATGTGGGATATAAAGAATCTTTTGGGACGTCATAAATTCATGCCAGTATTAAAGAAACTGCATTACTATGCTCCACACATCAGGCGGTATGCAAATTACATACCCATTAATGGATTTTGAATAAGAGCAAAACAATGGCCCTCAAATCCGCATTATTCCTCATTGAAAATTAAACCGAATTAAGTGAATATACAGTGAGTAAAAAAAGTATTCATACACCCAGTATTTGGGATGTTTTTGACATTTAATTTTACTCCTGTCACACTTAGTTTTAAATAATTAAATAATGACAAATAAAATATTATAATAGGTACAGAAATTTCATTTCCATACATCACAAATAGAATTAAATAAAAAAACGTAATTTTTGAAAGTCAAAAAAGTATTCATACACATATCTTTGTGATAATTGTAAGATGAACAATATGTTCTAATATTTTGTAGGCAATCCATTGTCATTAATAACTGCTTGCAGTCTCCTTGGCATGCATTCCACCAAATGATTTGTTGTGGTGTAATTTGTGACCATGCATTCTTTAGATTGGATATCAAGTCCTGATGGGAAGAACATTTCAATTTTTGAATTTGTAATTCCAAATGTGCTCATAAATGTTCAATGAAATTTACAGTAAAGGAAAAAAGTATTCATACACCATGTTTTTTGATTATAACTTTTTTATTTACAGCCAAACTTAACTGATTTTTTCTATATAACTGAAAGTCATAAAAAAAGGTTACACAGAAAAAAAATTGGTTTTATATCTTACATATATATGTTTTAAACGCAAAAAGTAACATTTTTCAATTGGAAAAAAGTATTCATACACTGTGAGGTACTGTTAGATTTAAAGTCAGTTTTGAAGCAAAAGTTACAAATTTAATACTTTGAATGCAGTCCTTTATTGTTAATGATAGCTTGAAGTCACCTGGGCATTGATGAATCTAGAGCTATTGTTGTTTCTGGGGTGCTTTCTGACCATGAGTGATGCAAATTGTTGATCAAGTCATACCTTGATGAAAACTTTTTTTTTCTGAGTTTTAACTCCAACTGGTGCCACAAATTTTCAATTGGCTTAATATCTGGTGACTGTGGAGGAGTTACCAATAATTTTATTGCATTATACAGGAGAAATTCTTTAGTTACTTGAGCCATGTGTTTGGGATCATTGTCTTGTTGGAAGTAATAAGTCCTTTCACTGCCTAATTTTTTCACAATCTTGGTCTGTTGCCTTGCATCATTTCCATGTATGCCCTGGCATTCATAATTCATTCAATTATTACAAGTTCACCAACTCCAGCAGCATTCAGACATCCCCAAATCATGGTACTGCCTCCTCCTTGCTTCACAGTTTGAACAACATTTTTAAGAGCAAGTTCTCTATTCACTTATCTCCAAATGAATTGTCTCCCATCTTACCCAAAAATATTAAAGTTACTTTCATCACAGAAAAGAATTTGTTCCCAAAATTCTAGTGTTTCTTAAAAATAACATGTAGCAAATTCTAATCTCTTTTATCAATTAACTTCATTAATGAAAGGTTTTAACTTGGCACTCAAGCTTTTTAACCAGGTTCCTGTAGTTTATTTCTGATTGATTTTGGTGTAACAGCTGTCCTAGAAGTTGTCACAAGGTGTTATGCAAGTTCCCTACAACTAATTTTTGGATATTTTGTGAGATTGGTGAGATGAGGTGTCGTTTTTCACTCTCTGAAAGTGCCTTTGATCCCCCACATCTCTTGTCATTGACTGTAGAACCACTTTATCAAATACTGCACTGTTGCATGACAACATCTTACTACTGTAGTTTACCAATTTCACAACAACTACTGTATTACCTTGTTTAAATCAAGAAACAATCTGATCTTTACAAGTTGCACTTAGTTCTGCTGTTTTGAACCCCATTATACCACTGCTACTGCTTGGAATGTAATCAAATTATGCAAAATAGAACACATTTATGTGATCTTTACTTAGAATACCTAAATTTGCAATTTAAAACCTGTTCTCCTTATCACAGAATGGTTTTAAAAAGAATACCACAAGTGTATGAATACTTTTTTCCCTTTTGGAAATGCCATTCTTTTACTTAAAAAAATAACTATTTGAGTAAAACAGGAATTCTTTATATTTTCATTTTCCTTGCATACCTCTTAATAATTCTATAGCCATTCACAAGTTTTGAGCTGTAAATAAAAATGTTATGCCAAAAAAACTGTGTATGAATACTTTTTTTTCTTCACTGTATATCAGGAGTCTGTGTAGGAGTTGGAAACATTTTTTGGGCATTTATAACAACCATTCCTTAGTTTTGTGAGTAGTGTGCTTAGGATCATTATTCTGTTGACAACAATATGTGCTCTGAATTCCTAATTTTTGCACACTTTTTTGTAAGTTGCATTGCAACATATTAATGCATTTATCTGCATTCAGATTTCCATCAGTGGCAGCCAGTTCACCCACTCCTGCAGCACTCATACACCTTCAAACCATTACATGCCCACTGCCATGCTTTGCTGTCAGTATAACATTTTATGGTTCAAATTCTTTGTTTCTCTTCCTCCACACAAACTGGCAGCCATCACATCCTAAATCACTGAACTTGCTTTCAACCAAAAACAATATATTTTTCCAAAATGACAATGGTTTATTAACGTGTGCCTTGACAAACTCCAGTCACTTATTTCTGTTGGTCTCACTTACTAATGGTTTTTCCCCTTGCTGCTCAACCATGATAAATGGCAGCATGGTGCCAATTTCTCACAGTTTGGGCAGAATTAGTCTTCACTGAAGTTGAAGCCAGGTCTTCAGCTTTCTGATGGGTAGTGATTTTTGGATTTTTTGAAGGTTGTTGAACAATATGATGCATTTGTTGCATCATTGTACACTTTGGGTGATCAGAACTCCTCCTATAAATCCATTGAATCAGTTTTAAATTTTTGATTATGTACTGCACAGTTGCATGAGATAGTTTCATGCCTTCCCTAATTGCCCAGTGCCTCAGTCCTTGTTTATACAATCTCCTCTTTATCACTAGCACTCCATTCCTTTGACTTATGATCAATTTCACAAATATTTTCTTCCTTGCACATTATACATACTGTGCAGCTACTATGTATATGAATGCCCCAACATGAAAATGGTGACCTGTGCCCCTAAAGTAGTCTAACAAATTATAGAATTGAGGCTGCAAGCAACCACTGCCATGTGTACAGTATGAATACTTTTTTGTTTTTCAAAAATGCTGGTTTTTTATTGTATTCTATTTGGTGATGTATTGAAAATTTTTTTTCAGTACTTATTAAAATGTTTCATTTGTTGACATTTTATTATTCAAATTATATGTGAAAGGAACAACATTTAAATGTCAAAAGCATCCCAAATACTTGGTGTATGAATACTTTTTTTTTTACTCACTGTACAGTAACTTCCATTACTTAGTTTGAGGCATGAGCCTGACTCCTGGTGCATTATAGTTTTCTGCAATAGGTCATGAACCATGCTATATTATAACCAGCAAAGTATTAATTCACCTGCCAAAATTTATATTTTGGTTGCATAATGAGGTGTTGGAACAGTGTGGTAGGCCGGCACCCCCCACAGACAACCAGCCAATATTCCTGTAGGTTCCAGACGCCTGATTGGAGTGTCCCCAGTCAAAGCATGTTCAATGGACCTGCGGACCTGACCCTGCCACAGGCGGGATAAGGGTATGATAATGATGATGAACTTCCATTACTTACTGTAGTTTGCTAAGGTATGTGGTCCACGGGTTAGCGTACCTAGTGAAATGCCAAAATAATACCATACAATAACCAAATTATCCTTAATTTATAAATTTACTTAACATGTCGCCTCTCCTATTAAAAAGTTTTTGGTTCATCCATGTCCAGGAATTATTATTATACCCCAGAAAACAACAACTCTGGACTCTAAACCACAATAGTAACGTAGCCTCCCTTGGAGTTCTCACACCACTCACTGTAAATCACGTCTTTAATACAACAACCTGCCCCGTAATCATTGGAATCCAGCATCAAGGACATCAATGTACCACGACTAAAATCTACACGTACTCATACATATTATTTTAGTAATTATTTGAAATAAATGGCATCTTACCTCCTATTAATGGTTGTTAATGCTGTATGAAAGAATACACGACTTGACCATGAGGCACAGCGATTATGAAAGAGACCTAGGTTAGCGAATGATTACGAAACCGTAAATAGCAGAACCGATATTGTGTAACAAAATACCATAATTCTCTCCTCTCGAATAAAAATTACGCAAGCTCATTTTTGCCGGCGGACTTATGTGCTTCCTACTGTATATAAATTCTTGACATACGGTACTTTATTAAATATGTCTTAATATACAAGATAAAAATAGTCTCCAGGAAATTTGTGGCATTTCCTCTGCAGGGCAAAGACAGGTATCCACCATACAAGCAAATAAGCATTCCTTATTAACAAAGCCATGTACAGTGGCCCCAGAAAGTATTGGGCCCACACAAAAAAAGCCTGTAATTCAAAACATTTCAGACTCAGACATGTACAGAAAAAGGTAATTACAAGTTTTGAACTGTTTAATCATGTGACATACTGTACATTTTATTTTGAAAGTAACACTTTTAATTTTTGCAGTTGCAAAAAAATAACGACAACTGTATCAGCACTTTTTAACCAACACTAGAAAACAGTAAAAAAAACAATGCAAGTATGGTCTTCAGTCTGTTTGACATTGAATAAACCAGAACTTTCACGAAGTAAAGCCCTAATGACTTTTGTTGTCGATGGGTCCTAAAACACAAACATGAAGTTAAGGTCTATTTTGTTCCATTCTTCTTGAAGCACTTTGAAACTCGCCTTGGTGGTGCAGGGGTTAGGGAATAAGTTACTGGGACAGGTTGTAGCAAACAGGGTGGCATACCATTTCAATAAGGCCAACTGGGAGTATTTTGAATCATATCTAGAATACTGTATTATTTAAATACGTTTTATACCATTATTAAAGATTCCTAGCACCTTTAGAAGAGGGCACATGACTAGCTGTCCCTAAGGCTAAATTGAATAATATTCTTCCCAAATGGTACACTAAGGAGTGAAGGTAGCTTTGTGGAATCAGCAAAGGGATAGGAACGTATTTAGGAGGGAGAGGGATGACAACAGTGAGGTGGTTATATGGAGGCCCAAAAGTGGTTAAAGTGGTCATGAAGAAAGCCTACAAAAATTTTCATGAGAATATTTAGGGAGATGGGCTCAAGAAATATCAAAGGCGTTCTGGGGGTATCTAAAGAGGCGTCGAAGAGAGGAATGCCCTGATGGCATTTCTCCATCTACTGTATTTTGCAGTTACTGTACTTTCTGGAATTGGCTGTTACTTGGTGGAAATACAGTATTTAAAAAGTCGTTAGACACTGCCAGTGTTCACTCATCATGGAAGCTGGCAAATGTGATACCAGTTTTCAAGTTGGGGAAATTGAAGACCCTAAATGCTATAGACAAGTGCTGTATGGAAGATTTTTGAACATACAGTATCTTATTCTGGAAAATCTGGGACATCTGGAAAAGAATGGCATCCTTAGTAATAATGAGTATGGATCTAGGAAAGGGAGATCCAGTGGCATGCCAATAGTGCTTGGCGCCCCTATCTCCCCCTCCAAATTAAAAAAAATCTCTCAACAATAACAACTACAGTATATGCAACACATTTGCCACAACATCACCTAGGAATGGCGACTTAGGAAAACAAAAATAATGAATAGTGATTCGACAGTCTAATGAGCAGTGGCATCAGTCCTATCACTGGGCCTAAGAAGCAAGTAGAGGGTTAGGGCCCCTTATATATTGTGACATACTTCTGGGGAGGTCATGTGACATCAAAAGGCTTTAGATAATAGAAAGCAGGTTGATGTATTCCTCGACTTTGAACAAACTTTAGGCATGGTACCCCATGACCAGTGCCAGATTTATCAGTAGGCTGAGTAGGCTGAAGCCTAGGGTCTAAATATTCAGCGGGCTTCAAAATGTAAGAAAAAGCATAAAAAGGGCTTGAAAAGGGCCTTGAAATTGAAATAGGCTAGAGTCTCTCAATATCTACTGTACATCCAGCACTGCTCATGACAAGGTTACTCAGGTGCTTGGTAGATAACAGAGGGTCAGGGCATCTGAATGGAAACCAGTCACATCTGGGGTTCCTCAGGGAAGTGTATTGGGTCTCTTGTAATACATTCTCTATGTGAATGATATAGGACTGACATCAACTCCTTCCTTGTACAGTAGAATCTCGTTATATCGAACCTCAGGGGACCGTGCAAAATAGTTCGATATGTCCGAGATTCGATATATCCAAATCCGGAATTATATGTAAAGCTAAAATTTACATAGGGCGGGACCGGCGCTCAAGCTTCGATATAAGCGGGAATAAGCAGGATTTCGATATAAGCGAGTTCGATATATCGAAGTTCTACTGTACTATTTGAGCTTCCTTAAACTTCCTTGGACTACTGTATTAATTTTAATTAACAGCGCCCTCTAATAAACAGCGCACTGTTAATTAAAGGTACTGAATTCATCATCATCACAATACACGTATTCTGCCTGCAGAAGGGTTGGGTCTGTGGGTCCATGGAACATACTCTGACTGGTGGCACCCCAGCCAGCGTCTGGAACCCACAGGAATATTGGCTGCATTGTCTGTGGGGAGTGCCTTATATAAACAGTGCTCTCTAACAAAAAAGCGTTTGAAAAAAAAACAAATGGTGCACCGTTTATTAGAATAAATATGGTATTTATCACTTAGTGCACAATTATAACAGGATCTACAGTAGGTAAACTTTATGACTGGTGTGTTGGTGGAGAGGGTGGTGACCCATAAACACCTTGGAACTATTTTAAATAGTCAAGGTAATTGGAAGGAGTCCTTGGTGACAGAACAAAGTAGGTAATGGAAACAACGTACAGTATATTTCAATGGTGTGACCAATTTTAAGTTTTTGTAGCCCAATTTGGTTTCCCTTTAGGTAGGACTTATCTTGGGAAATTGAAAGAATCCAAAGGAGGGCAGCTAGAATTGTTTTCCACAGGTTTTCTCATAGGAAAAGTGTGTCTGACATGATTAGGGAATTAAGGATGGGACACACTAAACCAAAGGCATGTATCACACAGCATTTTCTTCTCTCATGGGATTCAATGGACCTCTGGTTGGAAGTATATCCCTGACTGTGCTAAAGGGGAGAAGGTATCATTCATATAAATCAGCGTTTCCCAAACATTTTTTTGCTATGCCCCACCTAAACATCTCCCAAATTCTTAGGGCCCCTCCTAACACATACATAATTTTTAATATTCAAAAATTGAAATGTTCGCTAAAGAAACATTAATGATAAGTTCTAGAAAAAAAAATCACAAGAAAATTATTGAGCAAACACAGTAAGTATATTTTTAAACCATATAATGAAAAACTGAAATTGAAGTGTAAAATAAATTTTAATGAAAGATTTTTCTATATTATTTTAATTAATAGTAATTATTTATTATTTAAATTTAATAAGATATGTGCATTGATGCTTGCTGCAAAGAGATTTTATGTCAGGTTCCAATTTAGTTAACTTCAGTCCAGGCCTGGCTCATGACTTTCAGGCGCCCTAGGCAAGTGGGTTCACCACCGCCCCATTAAATTTAATGCAGTTCCAAATTCTCTGAGCGTCCCTCTCACCCTTGGCATTGTCGCCTTGCCAATTCATTGGTATGACTCTGCAACCAGGCACCTCAAGAAAGCCAACATTTAGAAGAGGCCCCAACAATCAGAGAAGTTTGCGAACTCATGGACTATGACAATGAAATAGACTGCATGGCAATGAAATACAGTACCTCTGAAATTAGCCACCCATTTGAAATTTGCCGCCTAGGTTTGCCTGCCTCATGAGCCGCCTGTGCTTCAGTCTCGAGTCTCCCCATCCTAAACTCTGGGGACGTCCATTTTGAATTGCCCCTTAACAGTTGAAATGCCCCCTTGTGGGGCGTGGGCCCCACGTTGGGAATCACTGATTTAGATGTTAAATTCTTCAATTAGTCTTCTATATATGCATTATATTGACTTCCATCTGATAAATACTACAGTGAAAACGCTATAGCCATGATATGCCTTTTTGTGCTTTTCCATCCATAATCACGCGCAGTGGTCTGGATGTTGTTTGTTTGCTGGTGTTTTACGACCCTTCAACTACTAGGTCATTGGAGCCCCTTCCATAGTGTAGTTCTTATGCAGAGACTGCACAGATACTACACTAATGCGACGATTTTTGGATAATAGCGATGCCCAGTTTTCCCAAGTGGCCACCCATGTCAGTACTAACTGGGGTTGCGCTACTTAACTTCAGTGACCAGACGAGAACTGGTGTGTCCAATGCAATGTTCCACTCCCTCTCTGGATGTTGAGGCACACATATCCTCTTGGTATCTTGGCTGACCTCTACACAAGTTCATTGTAAATTGTCTTACCACCTCAATTCTAGGTCGCTTATGTCATTATTGTTAAAATCACACATTAGCAAGATTGAGTGGTTTGTTCATGTAAAATGTTTGTAATGCACAGCTTATGTTGGACATTCTGCACATATGCAACATTCCTAATCAGGACATGTGCACATACGGGTTGGAAGTTTTTCATATCCATGATAGGATATGAAAAACTTGGCTGCCCACCAGGGCCTTGCAAACGTTATAGCCGTGAAAGCGAACGCTATATCCGTGACCCTCTACCATTAAGCCATTGGCTCTGCCAGGACCAGCCCGAACAAATGCTGTAGCCATGAACGTTATAAACGTGTTTTACTGTATATCTACAGTACAGTCAGCCAAGCAAACATAACGATACAGTATTGCAATACATTTTTTTCTTGTGAAAAGTAAATTAAAATTCCAAGAATGTGAAAAATGAAAAGACATTTTTTTGTGGAGGTTGAAAAATATGACTCTAACATAAGCAGGTTGTTTTCCACACCAAAATGATATTTGATCAAAATAACAAAAATAGAATGTTTAATATTTCGTAGGACCTTCTTTTTGCTCAGTAACCACGTATAGCCTTAAAGGCATGGAATGGAAAATCTTCAGCAAGAACTGGGGGTAACTTTTCTCCCACTCCACTTGAAGAACAGTCCTAATAAAGGTCATGTTAGAGATGCTATGGTTTCTGACTCTATAGCCCGATACATCCCAAACACGCTCGATGAGGTTCAGGTCAGGTGACTGTGGAGACGTTGTGATGACCATTGGGTAGTTATGCAACAACCACGCACGAATATTGTCAGGATGCCATATACTATATTTAGGTCGTTTTCTTTGTTAAATTGGAACCACTGAACAACGCCCAATTCCGCAGCCCTAACCTGAAGATTTGTACACAAAATATCTTGGTAACCATAGTGATCCATTGATTACGTGTATCACAGTGGGTTTGACGTTCTTCTGATCCAAAATTGTCGTACGTTTCCTCCACTACTACAGTTCAGGCTAAATTTGGGCTGTCAGCAAAATTAACAGTATCCTAAATTGCTAGAGATGCATTGCGGTGATTTTTGGTAAATTCCATACGCATTTTTACAAAGAGCGTAGGGGAGGAGCCCATTCCTACTGGATAGTTTGCAAACTAAGTCGTTTCCCAAGATGCTTCTGAACATTGCTTTGCAATGTTGGAGCACTAACAATGAGATACTTACGAATTGCACTCAATAAATAACACCTGTCATGGGCGTCCCAGATTTATGGCCCAACATTTTGTCTTTGAGATTCAATTCCATCCTCCATCTGTAAGTGCCTAACGGTGTCACTAATTGTGCTTTTACTTATACAGGGTGTTTCCTTTAAAGTAACCAATGCCATTTTTAAAAAATCTATGAGATATGGGATAAAATGGTTAGGAAAAAGTTATGGTTGATGGAGGGGGACATTCACTTCCGAAAACAGTTGAGAAATTTTGGCAGTAACTTTTTCAGGACAACGTAAAGTTACATTTTTTCAATAGATAGAGGTAGTTTTAACTATCGCATCGCATAGCTCTAAAAAAATGTGAAATTTTGATATACCATGTTCCTATGCCTAAAATTAAATATACACCCTCAAAACTGCATTAGTGTGCACCAATGGCCCAGAGCTACAGAATGTTATCTCAGGTATGGAGCTCAGTAAGTTGTCGCTTTTAACCACTAAAACAAATTACAGTCGACTCTCGATATAACGAATCTCAATATGATGAACTGTTCCATATAACGAGCAGGGTAGCTGGTCCTGGCCAAAATGCCTATACCTCTCATGTATTAGCTGCTTGATATAACGAACGTTCATATAACGAAACCACTCAATATAAAGAACGGTTTGGCTGGTCCCTTCATTATCCCAAAGTACTAAATGACTCTCTTTATAATGAACAGGTATTGGATGTCATAGGTCAGAGACAAAGAATACCTTTTTGTGCCTTTGGGAAAAAATTTTGCAAGCAGTTTTAGGTAAATACCACTAGGAGTCAGAGAAATCCATGAAAACTGCCTGGGACCAGAAACAATGTGTAAAACAAGGCCTCTTGACAGAGCTGGCATGAGCTTCTGCAGAACCGGGTTCAAAAATGAATATTTTGCAGGGCGTTGTGTAAGAAAATACATTTTACATTTTGTAATATAGAGGTCGGCGCATGGGGCCTTAGTAAAGGCGAGGCTGGGTTCTGACGAAAGTGGTCAATCTGGCTTGCACCTTGGCACAAGCCTGGGCCAAAGGAGAGTGGCTTATTGCATTGGACACACCAGTTAAGCAACGCAACCCCTGTTAGTACTGACATGGGTGGCATTGTTTGTTGGTGCTTTAGGGCCCTTCAACTACCAGATCATTAGAGCCCCGTCCACAGCATATTTCTTATGCAGGGACTGCACAGACACTACACTATTGTGACGATTTTTGGGCATTAGCAGTACCCAGTTTTCCCAGGCGGCCACCCATGTCAGTGCTAGCTAGGGTTGCGATGTTTTACTTCAGTGATCAAACGACAACTGGTGTTTCCAATGCAATTTGCCTTCCCAACATGGGTGGCTGCTTGGGAAGACTGGGTACTGCTAATTCCCAAAAATCGTCACATTAGTGTGGTGTCTGTGCAGTGTCTGCATTATAACTACAAGGTGGACGGGGCTCTAATGACATTGTAATTGACGGACCCTAAAACACTAACAAAATAAACCAAAACTGGGTTGAAGGTGGGTTTGGCAAATGCACTGAACCCACTTCGCGCCAGCTCTGCCTCATGATATAACGAATGAATTTTTAATCCCCTTCACGTTTGTTATAACAAGAGTCGACTGTAGAACGTTTTAATATGCAGTGCACCAAATTGTCGCTCTTAGTCGCTCCAACTAGCTAACTTGGAGCACAAGCCAAGGTGTCATGATCCACGTTAGCTCAATGCTAGCTAGTTGGAGCGGTTAAGAGTGACAATTTGCTGAGCTCCATACCTGAGACAACATTCTGTAGCCCTGGGCCATTGGTGCACACTCATTAATGCAGTTTTGAGGGTGTATTTTTAATTTTAGGTATGGGAACATGTTATACATGTGGGTTTTTTTTTTAGAGCTATGCCGTGCGATAGTTAAAACTACCCCTATCTATTGAAAAAAATGTAACTGAATTGTCCTGAAAAAACTACTGCCAAAATTTCTGAACTGTTTTGGGAAGTGAATGTCCCCCTCCATCAACTATAACTTTTTCCTAACCATTTTATCCCATATCTCATAGAATTTTTTAAAAAATATTTGGTTACTTTAAAGGAAACACCCTGTATACAGTATATACACAATTTGGGATATTTAACGGTAAGTTTTACTGAATCCATAATGAAAAAAATCAACTTTGAAGGTTTTTTAATAATCTTTTCATTCCATTTTTTAATTTCGCCTTGGAGCAATCGGTAAGGTATCTTGTCCAAATATTATTTTGAGGTGGAAAATCGACCTGTTCATGGTTAAAGTGTCATACTGTATTTCTCAACCTCTGCGTAAAAATGCCGTTCGTTTTTAATTTTCCTATTCTAGGAATATGTTTCTACTGCTTTTCATGAAAACCTGTATTAAAATATATTTATTTTTTCTTGGCGTGTCTTTGAAAAGGATTTCTCTAACTGTACAAATATTAACTGGACTGACTGAAAATGAAATTTTCGTTCTTCACACAATACAACTGTAAAATGTAACCTGAAAGAGTACCACAAAAAATGTAACCTGAAAGAGTACCACAAAAAATGTAACCTGAAAGAGTACCACATGAACCTGCCTTGTTGGGGCAGTGAGCAGCCCATTCGTTAGCTGCGTCAATAGTTAGTTCTAGCTTCGATACTGGACTGAGGTGGGTTGGCTTCTTTCGGGCAAGAGAGAGAGGCCCCGAGTGAGCCTTCTTTCAAATGAGAAAGAAAGCCGAGGTCCCATGTGGTGTACGATGGCATTTGCACGTAAAAGAATGTAAGGGATAGCAAAGCAACTCCTAACCCTTTTCCTGCCTATGATAGGATCGGGTACCCATCTTGTCCCTCTGAATGGACACAAGATGAGGGAAAATCTCCCGCTGTAGGAGTTCGCCCCTGGCGTCGGGTTAATGCCCCAACGTACAGTAGACTGACAATATTGACCGCTATGGCGTTCTATTTTTCAACCCCTCTACCAAGGTGGCGGTCTATGAGAGGTGTTGCTTAAATAGAGGGTGGCGGTCTATTTTTCAACTACCAGTATCTGACAAAATTTTGAGAGGACAAACTTCAGGTATTAACCATATGATCACACGAACTACTGCATCATAAAAGGTGCATTCAGAGCCAACAAGATGTCCACATTAAAATTCATAAATTCAAATATTTTTATCTTTTTGAACAAATTTGGTAAATTTACCAGGGGCGGATCCAGTGGTGGATCAGGATGTGAGAACTTCAAAGAAGTGTGCCCCATATAATTTTAGAATTCAGAATCCATTAGTATAGTTCTAGCCAGCAATTACAATAGGTCCTCTACTGCCCCTTAGACAATGTCCCATCTTTAGTGGTTTAGCCAACTACAGAGCCATAGGGAGCGGCAAATTAAGTTGGACACACCAGTTCTCGTCTGATCACTGAAGTTAAGTAACGCAACCCCAGTTAGTACTGACATGGGTGGCCGCTTGGGAAAACTGGGTACCGCTAGTATCCTAATATCGTCGCATTAGTGTAGTGTCTGTGCAGTCTCTGCATAAGAACTACTCTGTGTTGACGGGGCTCTAATGACCTTGTAGTTAAAGAGCCCTAAAACACCAACAAACAAATACAGAACCATATAAGCTACAAACGATACGGTTAAAAGGTTATAAAACGTTGCAAAAAGTTACAAGCCAGAATATTTTCAGTTAATTACACTGAGACTGCTTGTGTTCTAAAAACAATAGACTTTTGAAATGTAATGAACAAATAGCTTATTATCGATCATTGTTGTATATTTTCTTAAAAATAGAAATTACGGGTTATAATTAAATATTTTTTTCTGAGAAATCCAATCAATACGCAATAAAGTTATGATTTACATATTAGAGTTTATTTCATAACATACTACTGAATATAAATTTACTCTACAATATTACAATGTTAAGCACAACTCTCGTCTTTCATTCTGAGCAATTCATCTACGAATCTAAGGAAAAAAACATGTCATGTAATAGAAAATAGAAATAGCGGTACTCGTATGTCATAGTACATTGTTTAACATCGTCATCATTCTTAGCCTTTCCAGTGGAACTGAGAACGCATGAGCTAACTTACTGGATATTAATTTCATGCAGCGAGATACCGCCCTAATGCTACAATTTCTTACTTAACATCGGTAAAACGCATTCTTTCACTGACGCATTCTTCAAGAACCTGGACGATATAATTTAGGAGTAGTGGAACCATTTTGGATCTTCAAATTATTTAGAAACTGCACACAACTAGGTTGCAACCAGTATCCATAATAACAGACGACGCACACACCCCCCCCTTCCCCCAGAATAATGCAAGCTAAGACTTACTGCACAAGCCTGCATAATTTGGTGATACTCCATTTGAACAGAGAGATGCAGGAGTTCCGATTTTATACATGGATCCTCCTATAACATTTCCTCTAAAGAGATGGACATTTGGAATAATACACAAGTTAATAAAACCTCCAAAATTTCCAGATTAAAATTTTCTAGAATGGTTTTACCCAGGTCCATAGTTGCAAACGTAATATTTGTTATACTCTCCATAATAAAGGTATCCACATCCAACTCTATTTGATGTAGCCCATACAACCTATAATATAATTTATCAACGTTTTATGCATCGTATACAGTTACCAGTCAGTGGCGTCACTGGGGGAGTGCGGTGGGTGCGGGCTGCACCAGGTGACACCACTCGCACCATGAGAAATGGGGGTGACACCAAAGCAAAACAAGCACCGCACCAGGTGACGCCAACCCTAGTGACGCCACTGTTAGCAGTTACTGCGTGGTCCTGTGATCATCATTAGTGTTTCTACCTGGCAAACGTTCAGGAACCATTTCAATTCTGTTTGGCTGGTAGTTCGTTCGACCTATAAGCAGGGCCGACGAAAAGGGGATGATGGGCAGTGGCGTACCGAAGATATTCTGCGCCCGGGGACAAAGACCGAAATCTGCGCCCTCTGGCACCCGCTAAACTTAATGTGAACCGCATTTTTGCCCCCCCCGCTTTTCCGCCCCCTGTCTTCTGCGACCGGGGACATCTGTCTCCCTTAATTACGCCACTGCAGTTTTTACGTGTTAAAAAATTAACTATAGAATTCGCCTGGGCCCGTAGACATAACCTGCGATGAATGTGCATTTTGAGCTCGAAAGCGAACGGCGAGAAAAAAATTAGGATGACGTAGGAGAGAGCAAAAAGTCACATCTTTGATGTGCAGGTGACATTGCACACTCCACAAGGGACAACAGCTGCACTTCCCATACTACAAAAAAACACAGTTGGGGCGAGAAGCATGGTTCAATCCAGGAAAAGCTCTGGGGTGGGTGTGCGGGAAGGTCATAAAACCCGGCCAAGTTGCATTGGACACACCAGTTCTTGTGAGATCACTGAAGTTAAGCAATGCAAACCCACGTTAGTACCAACATGGGTGGTTGGTAGAGATCGTTGGGCACTGCAAATTTCTCTCCTCCTTCATCCCTTATACCTACTTCCTCCTCTCCCGCGAGCAGCCTCCTAAGGGTTCGGCCTGTTATGGCTGCTTGGCTTACTCCCCAACCCGTTAGTGTAACATAGACATAACATGTGGACACGCTCCTTTCGGGGTTCTCTCCGCCTTCCGAAAACAGCCACACGATCACAATCGACCAAGAGTGGAAACGAGTGAAATCATGAGTGGAGCACTTAACAGATCGACCTACCGAATGCACATTACTGGATAAGGAATGAAAAGGGCAATAAAGATGTTTACCTGAGTATAATGTCCAGCTCCGCTATCAAACACAAATGGATCGATGTACGAGCTGTTAAATCCATGACTGTTCACTTCGTTATACCAAGCATTAATAGCGCTTGGAAAATCAGCTGGTGTGCTGACATTGGCGCTGTACCATATCTCATAAACATTTTGCCCAGCGTATGAAAATTCGCCTAAAATACATATTTGATTGTTATATTAATTAGCAACGAACAATGACATGTTGAAAAGTTCATTCGATAGACTTACAAGTCTCTCGATTGGAATCATGTCCAAATGAACATTGGTCAGTCCAACGCTGTGCAACAGTAGCCAATTCATCATCCCATTTCTGAATATCATAATTGACTTATTAGTTCATTATCGTCATCATACACACTGTCTTCAGTCTATGGCTGGGCCTTATCTGCGAGTTCTGGTCTCGCCGATCTCCCACCAGGTCCCTATCTGACCCACAGAGTGTCAGCCCGGATACTTCCAATATCCTGCATCTCCATAATGGATCTAACAAACTCCTCCTCGTAACATGCCTCTATATATTTACCTCATCTTTTATGTGATGCCCCCTCCACTTCTATCTACCCTTGGCACCCCATAGCAGTATTGCAGCTGGTTCATTTCTGCTACTCTAATTACAGCATATTATCATGGCTCTTCTGTACTGCCCAACATTCTGATTCATATAGCATAGTTGGCCTAACCGCTGCTTTGTAGAACTTCCTCTTCAACTTTACTAGGACCCTCACCCATCACACAGGAATTCACTTGCCTGTAGTGCCGGATTTACCATTAGACCAAGTAGGATGAAACCTAGGGGCTGAAAAGGCTTGAAAAGGGGCCTCAAAATTGAAAGAGCCTATACCCAACATTAATAGTAAGGGTCACATCTGAATCTATTTCTCCGTTGCTCTGAATCACTGAACCCCAGAGAGAGAACATCCCCATTTTGTCCCCGTTCTTCTCAATTGAAACTTAAGTACTCTTTGTTCTGCATGTTCACATTCAGACCCCCTTTGGGATTTATTGACTCATTAGTTGATGTATCAATGTTCAAATGCTAATCAACGATCTAAACTTTAAAGTATTTAATATAATTACCATTTCTTCCATATTCGCAGCAGTTGGTTGACCAGGTTGCCCTCCGGTGGCTACTAAATTTCTTAAGTCGTTATGAGTATTTACAATAGCATCAATGTCACTTTGAGTCGCTCCTTTTGCATATACAGTTTCAGGACAGGCCTTCAATGACAAAAACACTCTCTTTCAAAAGGGCGATAATTTCACTTGACATTTTTAAAAAGAAACACAGAGGACCGATTATCCAAACTAAATTGTGGAAATTCGAAGATTTTGTTCGGATAATTGGTGCTCTAATGAAAGTAAAGAATTGGACTTACATCGGGTTGATATTGACACATGGTGTTGTCAGCCCCAAATTCACAATAATCACAGCCAAAACTGATGATTGGTAATAAAATGAATACAAACCAAATAAAAACCTTCATTTTCGATCAAAAGTAAACAGAATTTCGGTTGCAATGCAACTACTTTATGGCTCAATGTAACTCAAGTAACAGTTCGTAGGCTCTCTTGAATAAACGTCTCATTTGTGAAAATATATAGAAATTTGTTATCATTCTTTCATTCACATCATTGGTTCTTTTCTGATCATTTTTCGGCTAGGTTTATCATCCTATTAACTAGAAGATGAATTCTCAGGAATGAGGAAAATAATTATTTGCCATCTAAATTAAAAACAATAATAGTTCTAACTAAAAATATTATCGGAGATGAGGAAAATTGATAGAAATGACGCACATTACATTATCAAATCTAAATTTAAACTTGCGTTGCATCTTACATTTATCAGAACCATCATGATAATACCATTATCATACCTTTGTCCTACCCCAGGACACACAAAACAGGTTTGACGAGTTGAACCTCATGAATGCTAACTATCCCAGTATAATTGGCGCCCTTAAGACCTGAGAATTTGGTTATTTATCTTCAGCTGCTCTGTAATAATGCTGAGGGTAGGTCACTAGACAAGCTCCAACCCCTAGGAATCTTGCCAACTTACAGTACGCAGTGCAAAGAATTCGTTTGCACTGAGGTGACATCATATAGGCCCTACACCACACAGAGCTACTGCTTCGTTTCCCAATCGCGGAAGGCGACTTTATACAGTAGCTTATCTATAGCCTTAATGGAATACCCAGTATTAGTATAGGACAGTGGTGGCGAACCTGTGACCCACCGTGCAATTTTAAGTGACCCGAACATGAATCACATCTAGTTTATCGTCTCATAGTGTGTGTGGGGTGGACGGGGATCTGGCGGGCTAGATCCCACAGACCCGACCCTGCCACAGGCGGGATAAGGGTATTAGGATAATGATCTCTATTTGCTACTTTAATAAACTGATTTATTCATTATTAATAATAATTTTATTATTCATACAATTAAATAGTGCTAGCGCCTGACCCACGGACAACTTTTTGGTTCTTTTTTCGTGTTATTGTGACCCGTCTTCAAAAAAAAGGTTCGCCACAACGCCAAAAACCAAAATCGATGCGGTGACATCCTATACTAATACTGGGCATGGCAGTTGCAGTTGTAGCTTTGGTCGGCAGCCGGGTGTGGAAAACCACCCGGCTGCTCGGTCAATTCTACCGGGTCATTTCACCTGGGCCACCGGTACCCATCTTGTCCCTTTGAATGGATACAAGGGTGATGGGTACCCGACCTTGCCATAGACGAGAAAAGGGTCAGGAGTTGCTTGTTTTGATTGTCAATTAAATATTATTTGGTAACTTCGAAGGAACGACCTCGAATATTAGCAATTTGGATAATTTTCTGGTGCAATCGCTTTGGGTTGCCAAACCCGTCTCGGTAGCGCAGTAGGAAGCATGCTCGGTAATCACGTCAGTAGTTCTAGGTTCGATGCTTGACCGAGGTGGGTTGGCTTCTTTCTGGCGAGAGAGAGAGAGAGAGAGAAGGAGGGGGGGGATGGAATGCACCTTTTTCCGGGCGAGAGAGAGAGGGCTGGAAGGCACATTTTTCCGGGCGAGAGAGAGAGGGCTGGAATGCACCTTTTTTCGGGCGAGAGA
>JAAFCE010008833.1:18094804-18134831 GCA_013389805.1 Trigoniulus corallinus
CGGGCGAGAGAGAGAGGGCTGGAATGCACCTTTTTTCGGGCGAGAGAGAGAGGGCTGGAATGCACCTTTTTTCGGGCGAGAGAGAGAGGGCTGGAATGCACTTTTTTTCGGGCGAGAGAGAGAGGGCTGGAATGCACCTTCTTTCGGTCCCCTGTGGTGTACGATGGCATTTACACGTAAAGCACCCTTTCTACTATGCAACGGGTAGATGAGGCAAAATTTCCTGGTGTAGGAACTCGCCCATTGGAGTCGGTGGAATTTCCCAGCAAACATTGGGCTGACGATAAATAAGTATAGGGATTGGAGCTTTGGTCGGCAACCGGCTGTGGAAAAAAGTGCAATATAATGTCTTTGTGTTCATTCAGAGGGACAAGATGGGTACCCGACTCTGCAATAGGCGGGAAAAGGGTTGGGGTTGCTAATTGCTTTGGGTCTATCAAATACACAGTGCAATTCTTATCCGAGTAATTCATGGAGTCAAATATTGAAGGTCAGGTTCTATCAAAGTGATATATCGACGACTGAGATCAGTTCCAACAACTGCCAATTTATTTATAGTGTGCATGCCTCTTTTCCATGAAGAAAAGATTTGTTTTCTGCAAAAGTAATATCGCAGGGGCCACAACGCACGCAGAAAAAGTTGCTATTCAACTGTTCCTTGCGTCAGTGATGAAATGATTACCTATATTGACATCACTTCCTGTTACACGTGTTGGTGAAAACTTTTTAGCTTCAAAGAGGAGTACAGGGCCCCTGTATTCGTCAAAAAATGTACAGTGATACCTCGACTTACGAGTTTAATCCGTTCTGTGACTGAGCTCGTAACTCAAATTGCTCACATGTCAAATGTTAATGCCTTTAATTTGTTCCAGCCCCTCACCCCAAAAACACCCTATTTTTTTATATTGGTTTTTAAATAAGAAAAGTTTTATTCATAAATAACAAATATGCCATATGTATCTGTTTAAAACACTATAAAGGATATATCACTGATTTTCGCTTTTCTTTTGCAATGCTTTAATAAAATCCTCTCTAAGGAGGTTTGTTAAATCCTCCCCTTCCGAATCTTTTGAATTTGAGTTAGACGAACTCCGACACATGATCAGTTGCAGCTTTTTCTGAGCGTTTCCTTTCAATAAATTCAAGTCTCTCCTAGATTTCAATCGCTTCCTATATATCACTTTTAGAGATGACGCCTCCACATCTGAATCCTCCATGGTACCAATTTCTTGTAAACTTCTGTAAGCTACTGCATAGGTCTCCAACGTACGGGCCCGCCAGTGGATTTTATCCGGTCCGCAGAAGGATTCCATAAGAGTGTTGAACCGTCGAGCAAGAACAAATGTCAGTCACGTCAGTCAGATGTCATTGCTAGTCTCTGTGGAGAATCCTGCATTTGATTTACTGTATGTCAACATTACAATATTTACCATTTGTGTATTTTTTTTTAAAAAAAAACACCATGAATCGGGTTGTGGCCCATAGACCTTCGAAAAATTCCTAATCCGGCCCGCCAGTCAAAAATGTTGGAGACCTATATGCTACTGCTACGGTAGCTCCATTAACTCCACCACTGCCACCTTGGGTTCCAATCCTTTGATGTCCCTTTCAGACACAGTCTGACGACACAGCTTCTTCCATGCAGAGGTCAAAGTCCTTCTTCTTACACCCTACCAGGTCATATCTACGAATAATTCTGAGGCCTTATGCTCTCTGTGGCAGTGGCAGAACATGTGCTCGGTGAAGAATTTTTTTGAAATTAAAATTCACCTGCTGATTCATAGGCTGCAGGATAGAAGTTGTCCTCGAGGTTTGGTAGGTGAGTAAATGCATTATCCAGGATGCAGGGGTAGCACGGGTTGATAATGTTCTTGGAGATTGCTAAATAATTAATGGTGGCACATGAAGCTCACTCGTAATTCGAATTTTGGCTCACAACTTAAAACAAAAAATTGACCAAGTGACAGCTCGTATCTCGAAAAACTCGTATGTCAAGGTTTTACTGTATTGACCCAACGGCAGAAAGCATTCACAAATGTTTTCAAAAATTTTGCGCAGTTCACTGAGGACCTGCATAGGAGAATATGCATTTAATTTAATATTCTTTAAGTGGGCATAGAAAATATTTGAAACAAAATTTTCTAAGCGCTGTAAGGTCTTTAAACATGGGCTTCCGACACCGTATTGCTGCATTCCTCCCCCCTGGATCCGTCCCTGCTATCAACTATCGTTGGACACCAATATCTATGGAATTTGCTGTGGACTAATAGAAAGGGTCAACGATTGATTGCAAACACATGTCTCCATAAGTTAATGTATTAGAATTGAGGTTTGCGAAAACATTTTGTCTACAGAGGTCTTTAAGTATACATTACAAGAGAACTACGAATAATTGAGTAAATATCAAATGACTAGCCAGTAAATTCGAGATTGGATTAAGGGTAAAGGATTCACACTCTAAAAGGTTGTTCAATGGCCTAGTGGTCCAGCACCAGCAACATTGACTAACACGTAAACAACTTTTATGGTGAAAATTCGGGAGGGTAGGCATTTCTAAGAAATAGACGGAAGGCGTTGGGTCAGAATTCGCGCACCCGACTCTTCCATTAGCTTACCAGTGATTGAGATGTCGTTTGTCATTAGGGATCCTAATCAAAATTTCTAAATTCGAAAATGCGTTTTTGATTACCTTCTTTGCACTTCAACATCAACAAGCACCACTAAATGAATCGTCTCTGTGTGTTTGTTCTGTTTGTTTACTAGTTTGCTTTGACATATTCCCAACTCCATTTTGGTTTGGTTTATTTGGTTATTTAACGTCAGCCTTTCTACTGCTGAAGGTAATTTACCAACTCTTGAAAATTGTATTCCATATAATGATGATGATGTTACGCTAACGGGTTGGGGAGTAAGCCAAGCAGCCATAACAGGCCGAACCCTTAGGAGGCTGCTCGCGGGTGAGGAAGAAGTAGGTGTAAGGAATAAGGAGAGGGGAAATTTGCAGCACCCAACGTTCACTACCAACCACTCATGTTGGTACTAACGTGGGTTTGCGTCGCTTAACTTCAGATATCTCACGAGAACTGGTGTGTCCAACGCAACTTGGCCGCACTACGCAACTTGGTAATAAAAAAGATATAATGACACAGGTCCAACTGAAAATGTTCCAAGGTGTGGACGTTCACATAAGCTTTCAGAGAAATTCATAAATGCAATGGCGACATATTAGGAAACATGGCATCATCCAAAACTGTAATACCTTCCGAAATTAGGAAGGATCTCAGAATGGGATAGAAGGGCATCTAAGAGGACTCCATTTACTCTGAATCCTTTTATTTTTACTTTTGGAAAAATATTTTGGGGCTCCAAAAGGATTTTTGCACCCGGGTCCCTTCATAGAGAAGGCCGGCCCTGCTGTCAGTATCCGTTTTCGGGCAGCCAAGTCGTGCATTATTTTGCAAATCGCAGTACGTTCCCTCTTAATTTCTTTTTCTGAAATTCTGAAAGCGATTCGGATAGTCTGAGTTCGGAAAATTGGAATTCTACTGTATTTCTATTCGGAGAGAGGCGCACGGGAAACTTCTTTCTCGCCTGAATGAAATCACCCACCACACGGGTCATGGATCAACCACACAACCTCTGAGACATCTGCGGTAGGTACATGTGGTGTAATTCAATTTATTGCTGTCCACTGGTTTATGAAGAACTGAGTATTCTAACCATGTCATTCCGCCTCGGTAGTGCAGAGCCATGTACGTCAGTGGTTTGTTTGTTGTTTGTTTGTTGGTGTTTAAGGTCCCGTCAACTACAAGGTCATTAGAGACCCGTCCACTGCATAGTTCTAATGCATAGACTGCACAGACACTACACTAATGCGGCGATTATTGGGTATTAGCAGTACCCAGTTTTCCCAAGCGACCACCCATGTCAGTACTAGCTGGGCTTGCGTTGCTTAACTTCAGTGATCAGGTGAGAACTGGTGTGTCCAACGCAATTCGCCGCTCCACGTCAGTGGTCTCAGGTTAGATGCTGACCGAAGTATGAGTGAGACATCTATTGCACTTTCGGACGAATGAGAAGTCTAGCCGTGGTCCCGTATGGCGTGTACTATGTCACCTATTTACTTGATTATCAAAATTTCTAGGTAGTACACGGTTGCATCATTAGGTCAGCAGCCGTCTGCATCAAAATACGGTATGCAATAGATCGTCCACGTGTTCCAATGGGATGTAAATAAGCATCCGACATTGTCATGGAGGGATCAAGGATTACTGATGATGATGATTAATGATAACAATGGAGTTGTAAACACATCATTGGACTTGACATCTGGCGGTGAGTTAAGGTAGCAAATATTTTTAATATGAATTTACTTCCAAGTAATCATCCTTTTTAGCAGATTAAAAAATAAATAAACAAGTAAGACATTAGATATTATATATATATATATTGCATTTATATATTTTTTTCGTATAAAACGTGACACTAGAGAGCCTTATTATGATATTTTTTTGCAGTCACATTTCGTTGTAACTCATTTTGCCAATAAATAAAACCAGTTTTGTTTCAAAATATCATTTGTGTCCTTTTAGAAATTGAAATAAATGATGTTATGACATGATTATTTACTAAGACATATATGTATTATTTCTAATATGAATTCCTGCAGGAGTTAGTAGAAATATTTTGACAGATACTTAGAGGCCATTGAGTACTACTAAGTCATAGTTAATACGGCTTTATATTACTAAGAGACGTTATCATAGGTGGGTCCTTAAGATTTCTTTGTCATACTACAGCATGCTAAACCATTTTATACACTTGCAGTAAATTTACATAACATTATGAACGGCAAATGATGTGCTTTCTAAACAAAATGCTCTAGAGTGCTCATTTGAAATGTTATCCGATATACCGTGGTGCGAGAAGTGCAATGTACCCGGGAGAATATTTGTCAAGTTGTGTTCAAAAAGTAGGAAATGCGCATATCCTTGTCTGTTTGAAAATTTTTATGAAATGGTGACACAAGCAATTCCTACTCAAGAAGTACAAACCTACGGAAAGGCCCTGTTTAGCAAATTTCTAGTTCAAGAACATGTGATGATCGATCTGTTTGCAAAAAGGGATGTTCCAGATATTTGATATATGGTTGTTAATATACCACATTATGGTTGTTATTTTACCAGTTCATAAATCTCCATTACTTCCTCTTAGACATCCCCTATTTCCCTTTTCTGTTTCCAAAAGCAGGTAAGTTAAGTTCAAATTTCAACAAACGATGATAAAATCTTGTTGGAATGTTTACACTTCTCAAACAGATGGTAGTGTTTAAACAAGACTTCATTATGTTTTAAACCGTCGACTCAGACATCTCAATAGTTGGAACCACATTTGTTGTCGACGTAGTTGTAGTGGACGATGATGTTGAGCTTAGAAAGACTTCTGTAGTGTTTGCCAAACTCTCAGTCGAGTTTAATGTTGTCGTCTCGATGACCAATACTTTAGTGTCATCATTTACAGTGCGTAGCTGAGTGGACTCAGGTAGAATTTGAGTCTTATTTGTATGTTCACAATCTGGTTTAGGTGTAACTTGATCATTACGATTAAATGAATTAGGTGGAAGTGGCAAGATTGATGGTAACTGCAATGAATGTTGTTGATCCAACGTTGGAATGTTATGTACTGGTGGCCTATTACCAGTCTGATAAACATAACCACTGTAAACTTCTAAAGGATGTCTGTAGGATACAGAACCTTGAAATCCAGCATTACGTTGATGATATGGAGGTCTGATAGATAGTGACGGGTCGACTTGTGGAGGTGCAAATTGCACTGGTATATTATGTTGATTATTTGAATCCTGTGGTGGATACACAGGTTTGGATGGAACTAAATAGATAGAATATGCTGGTTGGGAAGGAGTATAAGGAGGCCAACGTAAAGAATCGTAGGGAGGTTGTCTAGTAACTGGTGATTTTGGAATAGTAGGAGTTTGTTTAGTGATTTCGGTTGGATACCGAGTAGTTGGCACCTGAGACACTGAAGCATACGGGTTCTGAGAAGTTAGATACTGTTGGGATGTTTCATTAGGTTGTTTTGAAGAATATAGTGGCTGATACCCCGAACTTGGATATTTAATGGCCTGAGGAATAAAAGGGTATTTAGAATTTGGAGCAGGTACTTGGTAAAGACCTTGTTGATGAGTCGGAGCCTGGTATGGTGGTAGTGGTAGTTTTGACCGATAGCCATTTAATGAAGGAGCTGCTGGTTGTCTCGAAAAAACTAATGAACCACTTGATGGACTAGAGTCATACTGGTGTCCTGTTTGACCTTCAGTTTTTGAAGAGAGCCACTTTGGCCAGGTGATAAATGAAAAGAAGTTCCAAAATCCATTCTTTGATGGTGGTTCCACGACAGATTTTGGAGGTAGATTATAAGTAGGTGCATTTGGATATTGTTGTCCGCCCTCTGGAAAAGGGAAATTGATGTATAATGCTGTTGGCTTATGTGGCGGATTGGGACCTTGAGAATCACTTTCGGCGCCAGGTCTCGCACGATATCCCAAGTCTGGTGTTGGAATAGGTCGTGGTGGATAATTATTTGAAGCATACTGAGGCTCAATTTGTTGGTAGCTGTTAGGCTTTCCGGCCTTCAGATAGGAAACGGTAGCTGGTGGTTGATAACCGGCTCCAGGAACAGTGTTATACTTAACCTCTAGATTATACAATAGTGATTAAAATAACTATTAATTCAAGGTACTGACATCAGTGTTTGCATCCATTAATTATATTGTTCTTAAAAGTTCTGTAGATATCACCTAAAGAAATTTTCTATTACCTTGAGAATTGGCACCGAAGAAGAGGCTTTCGACGAGATTTGCCCCAAAACACAAGCTGTAGATCATGAACATTATGCATTTCAGGTCCTTCAAATAAAAACAGGAAAATTGAAAATTTTTATTAAAAAAATTACTACAACACTAATACTAAAACATCACTTAATATTCGATGGCTGTCCATCTCGGAACCACTAACGAGTTTACGAATAGGAAGGGCCGCCTCAGATGTCGATTTCTGGACCTCAGATCAGAGGGCCCACTCTATTACATTTTTTCCTCCAAGTCCCCGTAAAGCCGCCAGCCGACCCTGCCTATAAGTCAAGTATCCCAGACCTAGGGTCCTGAATAGGGCTGAAATTTAGGCATAATTTTAATTATGGGTCCGCAACTTCTGTAACTTATATCTACATTTCCATAGATGGGATATCATTAGTCATATCATCTTAAGGTCTACCGTATATAAGTTATGGTACTTTGCGCCAGTTATCTTTCATGGAGGGTGCCCTTTCCACCTAGGACCCCTAAAAACCTTAATCCTACATCGGAACAGGATCATATTTTGTGCATCTTTTGGAAACTAAACATGGATTAGTTGATAAAACACAGTTTTCCTTTCAGCACAAAAGCAATCTATGAAAAAAATTGTACCAGAAACCTTTAGTTGCTTATCACATCTTAATGCACTATTGCACAGAAAATAACAACTTGATTGCAAATCATTTCTTCAACTGCTATCATGGAAGCAAATCGCAGACATGTTTATTCTGAATGAAGTTAAAAATACTTTTTTACTTGCAATTTATAAAATTTTTAATCAACTCACTGGGTTCTTCCATAAACCTGAACATATGCTGGTCATCTCGTTGCATTTGCGAGAGGTACTAGGGAAAAAGGAGGGTGAACGAAGGCCATATCAGGATAGTTCAGGATGTGTATGATGGTTCCATAGCCAGGGGAGCGGGCTAGGTCCATTACAGGGATGCAGGTCATCAAAAGCACCCGGGGCATAGGAAGTTCACATTGCATTGTACACAAAGTTCTCGTCCGATCAAGTGGGAGCGGCGAGTTGCGTTGGACACACCAGTTCTCGTCCGATCAAGTGGGAGCGGCGAGTTAAGTTAAGCAACGCAAGCCCAGTTAGTACTGACATGGGTGGTCGCTCGGGAAAGCTGGGTACTGCTAATACCCAATAATCGTCGCATTAGTGTAGTGCCTGTGCAGACTATGCACTAGAACTATGCAGTGGACGGGTCTCTAATGACCTTGAAGTTGACGGGACCTTAAACACCAACAAACCAAACAAACTCGTCCGATCCCTGAAGTTAAGCAATGCAATCCCAGCTAGTACTAGCGCGGGTCACTGCTTGGGAACACTGGGTACTGCTAATACCCCAAAATCGTCGCGTTAGTGTAGTGTTTGTGCAATCTTTGCATTAGAACTATGCAGTGGATGGGGCTATAATGACCTTTACTTGAAGGGCCCTAAAACACCAACGAAACAAAAGAAAAAACGAAGGGATATGACAGTGTAGGGTGAATGGGGACCTAGTGGAAGTTGAGGGACAGAACACGCAGACTCAACCCTTTCACAGGCGGAATAAGGGTATGTTGATCAGTCTGGTTGTGTATTTAATAATCATTTGATATCATTTCACGTTACAAATTGACTATAGTTAGCAGTATTTTACCACACGCAGCCCAGATTAATGTCCTTCTAATTATATGCTGATCATTATTAAAATATTAATCCTAACTCTGCAGCTGTCATTTTGTGAAATAAAATAATTTAATTAGTTTGCCAGGCAAAATCTTAAACTCTAATCTTCAGTCAGGAGTACAAAGTAAAGTAATTCGCATTATATTTTGGAATAGCCTACAGTATCTCGTTTACGTAATACTGAAATCATTTGTGTATTTTATTTTGCAGAACAACCATAATCTTCTTAGTGATTAAAATTTGAGAAATCGTCGTCCAACTTCTGAAATCCTACTTGGTGTGTTCGCGATAGTAATGAACAGAGAAACATTATCTCTCCATGCCAGAGATAAATATTAGTCTTGCATGTTATTCTTAAAGAAAAAATTTCAATCTCAACTACTGTACATGGAAAAGAAAAAACATTTTCGACAACATTCTGTCATATTAGATAATTGAAAACCTCTGCTAGAATTTTTTGCAGCCTTAATTAATCATTTCGACTTACAGTACTTTGGATCATTAGCATCAAGCATTTTCCTCACCAAATTATCGACTTTTATTCTAGTATCAGTTCATTTGTGCCTACTCATTTGAGTGACATCCGGTCCTCGTTCTAAATATTGTAATATGCATAATCATCATCACCACGACTACACCTTTCCCGCCTGTTGAAAGGTCGGATGCCCACTTTATCCCATTAGAACACATGAGTGATCTGTTGGACAATATTTTATGCAGCCGGCTGCCAATCTAAGGCTGCAAACTCCTAAACTAATTTATAGTTGGTCTCATGGAGACGCCTTTCGTCCAACAACGTCAGAGGGCGAGCTCCCACCTGGAAATTTTTGCGAATTACAGTACACGTCTATTTTATTCTAAATGCAGGCGACATCGTACATGCCTCACAGGAACAAGGTTTGACTTCCCATTAGACGGCAGACGCATTCAGGACGTCTCTCTCCTGCCCGAAATAAGCTACCGTGTTAATTCCAATAAGCGCCGCCGTGCCGTTTATTTATTTTGTGGCGTTTTTGGTGCGGCGCTTACTACAGGGCGGCGTTTATTAGAAGACGGCGCTTAATAATTTTGTGAGCCCTTATAGACGATAATAATGGATGGTAAAATAACATTGACACATTTTCTAGAGGCGAACTGGTGAAGAAGGTGAAAGAGGTCAAGTACTTAGGATGAACGTTCCATAGCAATAGGGAAATAGACTCTGGTGTGACCCATAGAATCATTGGTGGATGGTTGAAGTGGAGATGGGCAACTGGTGTCCTGTGTGATAGGAGGGTCGCAATCTTGTTGAAAGGGAAGGTTTACAGGGTGATGATTAGGCCAGCTATGCTGTATGGATCAGTGTTGGGTAGTGAGGAAGAGCCACATCAATGGAATGCAAGTAACTGAGGTGTGAATGCTGCAGTAAATGAGTCGGGTATCAAGAGCTGATAGAATTACGAATGAGTATATTTGAGGTAGCTTGGAGTGGTGGACATCGCCAAAAAATGGACAAATAATAAAATTATGAACACGTAATGAGAAGAGCATTCCATTTCAGGAATGCAAGTGGTCAGAAGCACCCAGGGCAGGGGAAGACTGAAGCAGACGTGGGAATAGGTTGTCCATAAGGATATGGCAGTGTGTGGGGTGGACAGGGACCTGGTGGGAGATAGGTGGGAGTGGCAGGCTAGAACCTGCATGCCTGCACAACCTGTGAACCTGCAGGTGGGATAAGAGTATGATGATCATGATGATGAGCAAGGGCAGCGGCGATTATTGGAGGGTGGCGTCTATTGTTTATTTCACGTTGATGATGCGGCGCTTATTAGAGGGCGGCCCTTATTGGAATAAATACGGTATTTGTCTCAGTCCAGGGTCGAACCTAGAACTACTAACACAGCTACCTCTACACTACCTCTGCATCAAAAAAGTAGGTCCCTGTTCTCCCTGTCCTAGATATGCAACTAATGGAATTCTTTGTAGCATAATAAAATTACTGTCCCCACCGATAAATGGCACTACAGTTAGAGAAAGACAATTATAATAGCCAGCTGTCATGGGGGGTTCTACTTTGGCTCACAGTCCAAACCAACTCTATTCATCTTTCGACAGGCAGAATAATCTTTCCATTGAATATTTGTAAGGGATGCACCAGATGTACGAATTGCAATCGTATCTCCATCTGTCATATCTCTGTAATAATCAACGAGATAGAACTGTACAGAAAATTAGATCAGGAGAAAGGTTTCAAAAACAACCAACAGTCATTAAAAACTTCACTTTCCGGTTATTGAGAAGAATTCAAGTGGATATTCTTCAAAAACCTCTACAGATTCATTGTTGAAGAATCTCAAGCAACTATACAGCGTTTCCAATTCTTTTTTGATTGTGCACCACTTAGTAGAAAATTTCTTTCAGTTGTATCCACCTAGAGTCGAACTCAGTGCAGTATGAAAATATGCTTCCCAATCGCCTCCACCTGGGGTACCTACAATTTAATTCTTGCAATAATAAAACTAAAACAATGAGCTCATTTTCTTGGAATACTGTTGCCCTTTACTGCTATACCCGTGAGGTTTTTGTATAGCTTTCCTCAGGCCTAATTTCAGGTTTAGTCTGGTCCTGCGCGAAGGAGGCAAGTGTTGCGTACAGAAATCATCGGGTCGTTGCAAAGTTTTGGCAAACGAATTCTCGGCTTATGCAAATTATAATCCATTAAATGTTTTCTTTTAAATAGCTTGCTGCTTATCATTTGTAGCATGTAGTGCACACATTACATGAATATTATTTTTCTTTTGCTAGGCCCGGGTTTTATCTAATCAGCTTTTAACTTCAAAACAGCAGCCCTTTTAATCTGAAAATAGGATGGATTACTTGAGTAGTAGTAGAGCTTAACGGAAGTCTTACATCGGTTATTATTCTATTTTCGAGATTATATTCAGGAGTTGAAAGTCGTTTCTATCTACAAATATTTCACCGAGATATAATCTTGTGTGCATAATAACCTTTTTCTTCAAATTCTATTTTTATTCACATACCGGTGAACTCGTCATTTATTTGTGTGAACATTTTAGGTATTGCTTTTTAGGACGAAACTGAATTTCAAATATTCTAACAGAAAATGATAATAAATCAAGGAATATTTGCTCCCTTATTAGGTTATCTACATTTACAGTGTTGAAATGGAACTTTTTATATTTTAAATTGAGTTAACCAGCCACAGAATTATGCTGTTCTGCAAAAAAATGCTTCCGAATTTACTCGCTTGAGATTTATCATCATTTTTAGTTTGATTTTACAGATTTCAACACTTCACAGCGCAATTTATAAATACAAAACATGTCTCTACAACATTTCCCCACAGCCTGAATATGCGGCTTATGTCTGTCTCGTTGCCTTAATGGTTCCTTAGATTCAGGTTTGATCCTGGTCGAAGTGACATGGCTTCTTTCGGGTGAGGGAGAGAAAGAAAGAGAGAGAGAGAGCAGGGCCGGCCTTCTCTATAAAGGGGCCCGGGTGCAAAAATCCTTTTGGGGGCCCAAAATATTTTTCAGAGTAAATGGACTCCTCTTAGATGCCCTTCTATCCCATTCTGAGATCCTCCCTAATTTTGGAAGATATTAGTACATTTTTGGATGATGCCATGTGTCCTAATATGTCGCCATTGCATTTACACTTACACTTCTGATTATTAAAGGTATTTTGGATTTAACAACCCCAAAATAATAGCATTATTCAATTATTGACTCTTAACCTGCCATTCTGGGTTGTCCAACCTGGGACCCATTGAGGCTTGTAATGTGGCCCATGGTGCATCATTTCTAATTAGGCATCATAGCCTACCTGCTATGTAACACCTAACGTTATCTTCACCCGTATTGCTTTTGACAGCCAGTGGCTGGAAATCAGTTCATGGAGCAGCCGAGTGACCCACAACACCAGAATGGTTGTACAACCCTGGTGTAGTTCATGGCAGGGTTGTTAGGTTACGTTTAGGTTATGCTGCATTGGCAGGGTCGAATGAGGGACGTTGCCCCTACAATGACGTATTAAACTCTCAATATTAGCAATGATCTGGGCCCTGACTGGGCCCCCATCAATCGTGGGGCCCGGGTGCAATGCACCCTCTGCACACCCCGGATGGCCGGCCCTGAGAGAGACCCAGGCCCCGTGTGATGCGTGCGACGTCACCTGCACGTAAAAGACCCCGTACTTCATGGAATATACGTGTAGCTCTTTACAATTTCCTGGTGTAGGAGCTCATCGATAGAAAAAAAAGGGCTTTAAAAAGAAATATAGGCTGACGATCTATAAGTACATCGCCCCGTGGTATCGTTGAACGAAAATCTATGTTATGCTAACGGGTTGGGGAGTAAGCCAAGCAGTCATAACAGGGCAAACCCTAAGGAGGCTGCTTGCGGGTGAGGAGGTAGGTGTAGAGGATGTAGAAGACGGGAAGGAGAGGAGAAATTAGCAGCATCCAAAGTTCACTACCAACAACCCATGTTGGTACTAACTTAGGTTTGCGTTGCTTAACTTCAGCGATGTGACGAGAACTGGTGTGCCCAAAGCAACTCTGCTAGGGTTGTACTATATTCGCTGACGCCTTCCTGGGCTATCTTGGACAAAAGGTGGAAAGGATTTGAAAAGAAAAAGAGTGTGTGAATATGTGGCTAACGAGGCATTAATATCAGAAGCGGATGGCAGTAGAAGGACTGTTAAAACTCACTTTTATGGAATATCCGGTGGACAAATTCTGTATACACATGAATTTGCCGATCTACACGTTTTTTCCGCACGGACGAGTTCTTCTGAGTACAACCGACATCTTATACATCACACGAAATATGCACTACCAACCTACTTCACTATCTACTTCAAAATCACCGTTCAAAGGGACCCTGAGTGTCCACTTTACGTTAATGAGGTGATATAAAAATAACAATTAATTGGACTAAAAATCGCAAAATGCTATACGACTTTAGCAACATTTTATGTCTCTCACTGAAGGAACAAGTTGACGACATGCATGCTCTCAGGTTGGTGAAGTAGTCCAGTGCACTGCCTGAAAGATCAAGAAACTGAAAAACAACATTTCTCACTACAACCAGGGTAACTTTGTCTAGAATTTGCATGCTCAGAAGAACTTGAAGAAATGATTTTCAATCAGATTTTCTATTTTCTGTGCAACGAAGTATGAAGATGTGATAAGCAGATGAAATTTTCTAGCACACACATTCTTATAGATCTGCTTTTGTACATCTATCCATGTTTATCTTTGAAGCGATACATCAAATATGATCCTATTCCAGTGTCGGATTAGGACTTTTAGAGACCCTAACTCGAAGAGATAAAATGTGCCCCTAGAGAAGAAGAAGTGGTCCCAAACTCCAACATTCAGCAGATAATAACCTAACAATGTGTATGAAAATGTAGACATGTACCAAAGGTCCCAGACCCGAAAAGTTATGATTAAAAGAACGTTAAATACCATCAAATCCCTTTGGAGTCACTATGGGAGTAATTCGCCTACACGTAAATCCGGCACAGTTGTTTTTTGTTTGTTGTTTTTTAAATTAGATTGCAGTATATAGTATATGAAAAGATTTTAATAATGGCTGATATCTAGGCATTTTATTAAGATTCAACTTCCGCTTCACCTCTTCTATTACATTTCCATGACATCTACTTATGTGAGTCAAAGATTATATATTTTTTTCCTTCTTATATCTAATGCCAGTGCTATAAAATTTACTCAACTAGATTTATAATAACTTTTAAATATGTTTACGAGTACTGCATAAATGTAGGATATGAGATTTCAAAATTTACACTGATGAGTTCAAAATAATACTAAAAAATGACCTTACCATGTTTTCCTTAGCCAGAAACAACGAAGTTGAGTTGATGAATGACGTTACAAGTCTGAAATGAAATGAAACATTTCAAACCAGGTAAGAGGTTTATGTACATTGACCCCTGACCTGACCTGGATGGCCATCCTTTCTCCTCTTTTATTTCGTTCTCTCACTTTTCTCTCTCTGCTTTCTCTACTTCCCAATGTCAAGGTAGATTTTTCACCCTCACTTGCCCTTTCCTAATACACGTCCACCAATCTGGTCAGTGCTGTTAACCTCCAAGTATAACCATCGGTTTAGGAAATGGTCACTGAAAAGTGGGTCAAATCAACACTCTGGCATCCTAAAAATGTGGTCGTCCACTTCACCTGTTGTAAACTCCCATTTTCTGCTAATTGTCCTAGTCATTGCAGTTTGTTCTAATATTCACATTTCATATAATTAAACCTAAATATATTTTTTAATTTTATACTAAGTTCACATATAAAAATTTCTACTATAAAAGTCATTTTTATGACCTTTCTAAAGCTATTTTAATAAAGCTCCTGAATTAGACTTTATTTTAGGTATGAAGGAATAGAAATTTGAGCTACTGTAAGTAAAGACTGGGAGCCGTTCAGTGAGTAATGACAGAGCAAAGATTTCAAAGCTTGAGCACTATTAAGTTTCCTCACAGGGCTCAACATCAGTGGTGTATTTCTTTATCACATTTGCCACAAAATAACTACTGAACTGCCATTTTTGGCCCTCACTTCTTTAACACTCTTCGATCTTGCCTCTACTCCTAAGGGGTCCTCACCATTGAGGCCGCAGTTGTCAGCATTTCCACTCTTGATATGCCCCTCACAGGCAGTGGTCACACATACAAGTAAAGTAAGCCTCAGCCTAGAGCATGTAAGGGACCGGCTGATTGTCTCCTCTACCCGTTCCGTAGAAGACAGGGTTCTTTTACGTGCAAGTGGCACCGTACACCAACAAAGGGAGAGCGGCGAATTGCGTTGGACACACCAGTTCTCGCCTGATAACTGAAGTTAAGCAGCGCAACCCCAGCTAGTACTGACATGGGTGGCCGCTTGGGAAAACTGGGTACTGCTAATACCCAAAAATCGTCGCATCAGTGTAGTGTCTGTGCAGCCTTTGCATAAAAACTATGCTGTGGACGGGGCTCTAATGACCTTTGTAGCTGAAGGGCCCTAAAACACCAGCAAACAACAAAAACAAAAACAAAAGCCGAGAGTGCTAACCACTACGCCACTGAGGCGGGTCAAAGGGTCCTTTTAACACCAACGAAACAAAAAGGGATAAATTCTATGACTTCTTCAATAGGACATTTTGTGCGTCGAGTGGACAACAGTAAGCTGGGAACGGGGCGAACACAAATTGATACAGTATTGCGTTTTTACATTGAACACGAAAGACAAACAAACGTCAATGGGAAAGAGAAGGAAAGCGATGATAGTCCCATCTTGTCTCTGCACATGGGAAGTGAATTCAGTCGGCTTGCGCACCTGAGGGATATCGAGTTGATACATGTATAGATCACCCATCAGAAAAGCAATAGCGAAGGTGAAGTCTGTCTGTAGGTCAGGGAAGGGCAAATGTACGTGACTTTCACCGACCACAGTTAATAGCTGCTAGGAATGGAAGACATATACTGTACTTTAGGTTTCTCTACTGTTTTGAAAAATCCATTCTTTGCAAAAACAGAAACAAACATTGGAATAATCAAATTACTTTCCTATGGCATCAACTTACTGTTTGATTATCTCTGAATTGCAGAATAGCCTAATGTTGTCAAACATTTTTAATTTAAATATTTATCGCATAACTATAGAAATATTCATTATGAAATATTTGGTGATCTTAAAAATGTGGTATTAATAATTAAAATAATGCAACCGAAGCTAATATTCACCTTTTTTTAAAAAAATTCAAATTTTTCCACATAGCAAAAGTGTCCTATTATATATGGTATTAGCATTCATTATTTATTAATTGCATGTAATATTTTGGATCACAATTTTTCACTCGGACACTATCAGTTACTGTATATTGTACAGTAGCTCGATCCTACCGTCGAACGTGATGGTGGGCAGGGTGCCACAAGGGAGGGTAGGATAAAAGGAATTACAAAAATATTTTACATGCTTTACATACCGCCTACAAATACATCTTTTAATAAACATTCATTTCGGTCTTAATAACGGATCATGCGTCTAATAATGTAATTATGGAGTAGGTTCTAATTAATAAACAGCTGAAATATGTGCTTTTTTAATCCTCAAAACTGCATAATAATGAAATAAAATTTCAGTATTTTAGCCGGCAGCATTTTTACAATAAAGTCAATTCTCAATTCAGGATTACTGTATGTGCTTAGCTTCATAACAACGGTACCAAGAAGAATTCCTACAGTAGATTTGTCGGAGGCACAGACTTTACGGAGGAAGTGGCACCAGGTAGCCAGGGGGAGTGTTCTATTTGTTAAAACACCTCCTGAAATTTCCGGGAAACTCTTTTGAACGATGGGAAAAAAGTTTGTCCCCAGGGAGGGGGTACTAAGTTTATTGACGTAACACCTCCCCAAGCATTTTCCTGGCTACGCCACTGGGACGTGGTAACATTTTAGACAGGATATCAAATCACTTCACTGACCCTTCTCCACCTATGGCGAGCTTGGGTGCCCATTTCTGTCCCAGATATTTTTACTCGATCAGTTGCAAACTGGTTGCAACCACCATGCTTATTTATTGGCAGAAGGCGCACTAGGAGCATCTCTCTCTCTCTCTCTCTCACTTGAAAGAAACAAAATCATTTCGATCCAGTCTGGAACCTAGAATCACTGAGGCAGTAGTCAAGAGTGTTATCTCTTGGCCACGGAGGTGGGTAGAGTAAAATTCCCCATTCATCATCATTATCACACTCTTAAGGTCGGTTTACACTAGGAAGAAATTTTGCGCAAGTTGCTGTCAGACATTAACATTCTGTGTGTAAACAGTGTTGTGAGTGTACTTCTGAAAACTGTCAGAAGTTTTTGTGCACCATTTTACTTGCAAGTCTAAATGCATGTTGGAGTAGTTGCACAAATTATCACATTTCCAACTCATCTCATTTTTTTGTGAGTAAGTGTGACAGAGGGAAAATATGGCAGCTAAAAAGATGTGAACAGGCATGGAGATTAAACTGCTGATCACTCTGCAGATGTACAGTATAAAAATTAAAAATAAAAAAAAAAAAAAAAAAAAAAACACAGCAGTTCTCAACCCATTTGGATTTTCTCAATCAAACCACAACTAGAGCTATAGATATAGATCAGCTGATATAAATGACTGGCGTCTGATGGCCCTGATAGACGGACCCTAATTGTCAGATCCCGATTTTTGGAGCCTGATAGTGAGGCCCTGTTTATGGGACCCTGATTCTGGGACCATGATACTTGGACTGTGATACCCAGACCCTGATACCCGGACCCTGATATCCAGACCCTGATACCCAGACCCTGATACCCCCAGACCCTGATACTGGGACCATGATAGTTGATGATATTTGGACCCTGATACCCGGACCCTGATACCTGGACCTTGATACCCAGACCCTGATACCCGGACCCTGATATCCAGACCCTGATACCTGGTCCCAGATACCAGGACCCTGATGCTTGAACTGTGATACTCTGACCCTGATACTGGGGCCCTTATAGTTGGCCTCTGATAGTGGGACCATGATTCTGGGACCCTGATAGTCAGACCAGCCCTGAAAATCCTGCTACAGAGCCACAGGGCTCTGTGGAGCACCAGTTGAGAACCACTGGTCTATCAGACTACCCCAGATGTCCAATAACCCGCAGGGATATTGGCTATGCTGTCTGTGGGGGATGCCAGCCTGTCCCACAAAGGTCACTTGACCCACTATGACATGGGACCTGAGGTCCCTGCCCCCGTGACATTGCAGGCACAACTATGTGGAATGCTTCACGATTTTGCATCATCCTTGCACGTCCAGTTTATGTCCAAAACATTAAAAAATTATAGTGGCATACTTGGATAAATGGGGAATGGTTGAAATGGAGACACAATAGTGTACTTTTGTTGCACATAATGTATGCAGCAATGGAATAACTTGCGACACTGACAACTTCCTCACCACTTCTGACAGTGACTTGTGACAAAATCCTATGTATAGTGTAACTGGAAGGGACAGTGACTTGCGCAAGTGCTGTCGCGATTCACTGTCTAGTGTAAACCGACCTTTATAATATGAACACTTTACACCTTTTAGCACAAATAGTCTTATTTTTTTTTTACAAAAAAGTACAATTTATTCATATCAACCTTTTTGGTTTTCGTTGACGAAGAGGGAGTTTTAAATACCATATTACTCAAGGGTTGTTTGGATTATTGCACATACAATTTCGAAGATTGGGTTCACATAATCAGAACTCAACTATGATGGATCATATTTTGATTGAACCATAAAAGCACACATATCATAAATAATAAAAATCGTAATTGGCACTATGCTCACCTTGTTGCTGCTCAATGAAGTTAGGAATATCCGACATCCTGTAGAAAGTGTAATTCCTAATTATACAGAGGAATGTGTCTCACTGTACCTACTGCTATTAACGTCCCTGGCTTTGAGGTCAAGGATAGCAGGTCAAGTAACCCTAGAAAGGATACTAGGTTAAAGTCATCAACGACCCAATGGTAACGTGGCAGGCATCAATCTATTTTCGTAAAAAGCGATTTGCCACGTGAATCTCATCCTAGCGCAGTGGCGTCGCCAGGTTTGGCGTCACCCGGTGCGGTGACCCCCACCTTGGAAGAGGTTCTGGGGTTGAGGGGTTCTGGTGTGGAGCGGCTGGAGTGGGTGCGCAAGGCAAAGGTACTCCTAGGGTGCTGGTGGAGATCTAGGTATATGGGCCTGGCATGAAAAATCTCGCTAGCAAGGTATCCGTCACAAAGGATTACATATTCATATTCATATTCATATTCATGGTGTCACCCTCTCTCCCGAAAACAGCCACTTCTGCTTTGGTGTCACCCCATTTCTCATGGTTGTGAGTGTTGTCACCCGGTGCGGCTCGCACTCCCCTATTGACGCCACTGTCCTAGCGTATTTCCACTTACCCCTGGGTGGGTTCATGTCACGATGTCCAACAATCTTAACACAGTTTCGCCTGAGTCGAGAGTGGATAAGTAGAGGGGCTGTCATCTGTTCGTAAAAGAACCTGTTCTAAATGGAGTGGGATTTATACACGTCAGAGATCACATTGGCGTCGGTGGAGGAAAATACTCCACGTAGAAAAATATGCTGATATTAGAGAGTTTTCTGGCTGCGGTTCTATCCGACGTACGTTACGCAATGCAGACGAATCGTGAACTGCGCTGACGCAAGACGTATCTGAGTTTGCGCAGTTGACAATTCGTCTGCATTGCGTAACGTACGTCGGATAGAACCGCAGCCAGAAAACTCGCTAATGAATAAACATAGAAGTGGCGGTATTTGGTTGGCAGTCGGCTGCGTACAAATACTGTCCAACAAATCAACAAACCCGATCTTGCCATAGGCGGAAATAATTGGTTTGTGATAATGAAAAATGTGGAAAATGGGGTCTTCAGATAGGGAAACACTCAGAATAACGGAGCGCCCACAATCATGATTACCCATTTGCTAAACAAAAATAGAAATAGCCATAAATTAACTAAAATTTACAACCCCTCTAATATGCTCCATTACTTACTTGGCCCTTTCTCTAGCCAAATTTATGGTTATCTAGTTAAATAGAAAATGATACTTTTTGGAACCTTGTTCTGAAATGGCATTGTTGGGCCCTTCAACTACAGTAGGTATTACAACCCCATCCAGTTCTAATGTAGTCCGCACAGACACTACGCTGTTGCGACGATTTTTGGGCATTAGCAGTACCCAGCGTTCCCAAGCACTCACCAATACTAGTACGAGCTTGGGTAGCGTTGCTTAACTTCAGTGATCAGACGAGAACTTGTGTGTCCAACGCAATACAGCCGCTCCTACCAACGCCCCAAGGCAAGCACCTACATCCGGAATTTTGCCGAGCTACACTTGCCGGGATATTTCTGCAAAAGGTGCACTTGGTCATTTTTGTCGCCTGAAAGAAGCCATCAGCCTTACTCAACACCGAATAGTATCCAAGGATTCAAATCAGGCTTCTTGGTTGGTCAGGTGATATTTCACACAGGCACACGCAAGACAGCTGTCAAATTATGGGAACGGGCACTTTAGAGCTCTCTCCAAGGAATCCACTGCCTTCAAATGTAAGTGCTAATCACTTTACTAATCGAGATGCCGACTACAGGATTAGATTTGGAGAAAATTGATTAAAGTGAATTCAGACCTACGTTTGAAATGGGAAATTTTCTGATTTAAATTTCAAAATTACATTCCAGAAAAATCTGACAAAAGAAAAGAAGGTTGATCAGTTCCTTTTAGCGACCTTCTTGAAAATTGAGGCGAGTAATTTATAATCGATTTATTTAATTTGCTCATCATCATTTTGTTCATTTTTCGATTATGTTAGCTGCGGCGAGAACATTTGGCAACCTTAAGAAATATTAGTTTTACTGACAGGCATTTTTCATCATTTCCGAAAAAAATGAAAGGCGTCAATTGCTTGTGGCTTTTGTCGCAATGTACTGTATGCATACCGTAAAAACCGAATTTTGTCAATTTCTCCATTCCTCTAGTCAGAGTATGTTCAGTTTGTTTGTTGGCGTTTTAGGGCCCTTCAACTACAATTAGAGCCCCGTCCACAGTGAAGTTCTGATGCAGAGACACTACACTAATGCGACGATTTTTGGATACTATGGGTGTCCAGTTTTCCCAAGCGGCCACCCATTTCAGTACTAGCTGGGGTTGCGCTGCTTAACTTCAGTGATCAGACGAGAACTGGTGTGTCCAACGCATTAAGCCGCTCCACAGAATGTTCAGTGGACCCGCAAACCCTACCCTGCCGCAGGCAGGATAAGGGTATGATGATGATGATTCAAAATCCCTTGTGTAATTCTAGCTAGCAATTGCAATAAGTCCTCTACTGCCCATTAGACAATGTCCCATGTTCAGTGGTTTAGCCAACTGCAGACTGCACTGCAACTGTAGGACTGGCAGTATAGAAATGGGGACAGCAATGCAAAAATGCCTCGTTAGTTGCAAAGTTGAATCATGCATCAGTTGAAATATGCGCCCCGTTGAGGCTCCCCCTCTGGATCCGCCCCTGGTTTCTCTATTCTCTTAATCAGTCTCTTCATAGCCGACTGGAGCTATTACGAGTTAATGCAAACTGTGAGAATGGAACATAACTGACATCTTCCCGTCTCTTGGCTTTTCTGGGTGGTGATGACACAAAACTGCCATTTAAGCCAGCTCATAGATACATTATAAAAACATACATTTTATTTCTTTTGTAACAGTCACATCATTTACTTGATGCTTCATATGATTAATTGGGCAACCAAGTAATCTCCACGTTAGGACTTTTGAATAGCATTCATTGCCGCAAAAAATGTTTTAATAATAATAAATTCCACGTTGAGCTACAAATATGAAAAGTTATCAGCAGTTAGCATTTTAATTGCTAATTTGGGTGACTAACATGATAGGGGAGCCGGCCAAGCAGCCATAACGGGCTGTATCCTGTGGAGTTAATTGCGGAGTTAATATGAAGTTCTTGAGGAAGGAGGAGGGGGTGTTACAAAATATGACGTCCTACTTTAGTTGGGGGATCAGCCAAGTGGGATAAAAATGTGACATATGGGGAGGGGGGGGGGTTAAAATTTTCGCAAAAATACTGTGACGTCCTTTATGGATACCCCCATACCTACAGTCAAACTCGCACACACCTTCGGGACTGCTCGTGTCTGTGTGTTATAACCGAGTGTGCGTTATAACAGAAACAATGCTAAATGACGCCAAAGCTATATTAACTGAACAAAAATATGCTAATTTATAGATGTATTCAAAAAGTCGACCTAGACTTGTATACTTCAAGACGCACACACTTGCAATCAGCTGCAAATTTTTGGCCAGATTCCACACTGCTGAGAATTTTATTCTTTTATCATCATCATCTCACCCTTCTACCGCCTGAGGCAGGGTCTGGTCTGCGGGTTCTAATCCTCCATTCCCGCCTATCCCCCACCAAGTCCCCTTCCACCCCACATGCCACCATATCCCTTTGCACCATCTGCACTCACGTCCGTTTTGGTCTTCATCTACCTCTGGTGCCCCCAACTACCTGCAGTCCCACAATGGACCTAATAAGTTCCTCCTCTCCGCTCCTCATCACATGCCCATACCACCTCAAACGCTTCTCTCTCATCTTTTCCGCAATATCTGCCACCCGCAAGCTACCTCTAATGTAGTCGTTTCTAATTCTGTCAGATCATGACACCCCACACATGTAGCGTAGCATTCGCATCTCAGCTGCTTGCATTTGCTCTTCATGGGTCTTCCTAACAGCCCGACACTCTGAGCCATATAGCATAGCGGGCCTAATGACCGTTCTGTAAATTTTTCCCTTTATTTTTATTGGGACCCGGCGGTCACATAGGACCCCACTTGCCTGTCTCCACTTCAGCCATCCTGCATTAACCCTACAAGCCACGTCAGAATCGATTTCCCCATTGCTCTGGAAAACTGATCCTAGATAGCAAAACTCTTGCACCATATAGCCTTACTTAAGCTGTGGGGTATGCCGTCTAGTTGCATGTTTTAGCTGTTTGTTATATCCGAGGTCTGTCACACGTTGAAAGTGCTGTAGGGACCAAACCAGTTGTGTGTTATATGTAATATCCGAGTGTGTTATAGCCAATCAATTTCTATATACTTATGCATTAGCGCTGGCTGGGAATTTCCCTTGAGTGTGTTATAAGCCGAAAAGTGTTATAACCAGGGTGTGTTATAGCGAGGTTGGACTGTACATACTTTTACTTAAACTTGTACATATATTTGTTTGTTTGTTTAGTTTGTGGGTTGGGGTGTAAGCCAGGCAGCCATAACAGGTTAACCCCTTAGGAGGCTGCCCACGGGAGATGAGAAGGTAGGTGAAAGGAGGAGAAAGAGGGTTAATTTGCAGCACCCAACGTTCTTTACCAACCACCCAAGTTGGTATTGACGTGGGTGTGCGCTGCTTAACTTCAGTGATCTAACGGGAACTGGTGTGTCCAACGCAACTTGGCCGCACATATACGTAAATTGAACATATCCAAACATATTTTAAAAGACCTCGGATTATTGGAAAATCTAACCTTGAGCCTACTGTCAGGGACAAACTGGACAGGAAATTAACCTGGTGAAATGGCCGATTTGGCAGGATGCAAACGTCTGTTGAGGTAAATGTATGTAAATATTAAAAACTGTGGGCCAAGATCACGGAGCAAGACAGGAGCTTAAACCGCAAGAGACAGGTAAAAGGTGGAGAGTCAGGAATACAGGAAAATATTGGAGCGAATAAGACCCTTGATAATTCTTATAGCAAGGTGGTCCATTTCAGTAGACCTAACAAAATTGATCGTGAGCCTGTCTTAGCAGATTCAATCCTCATGGGGACAGATGGTTTCTTTCGGGGCGAGAGGAAAGATCCAAGTGCGCCTTCCACAGTTAAAGAACTAATCGTATAAAAGCGACATAATCACCTGTTGAAACACCAGCCAGTGAAGAGTGAAGAAATTGATAGAGCATTTACCTGGTGTATGGGCCGGCTGAAGTCTATTTCCAGCTGTAGAGACGCATTGGTGTCATCAGTGAAGTAATGTGCCAAACGGTTCCAGACTAGTGCCCAGGAGATGACTGACGGTGCTCATTCTCATAAAACCACTCACCTTAAAGTTGAAGCTCTAAAAAAGGACAATAATGGAGCAACATTGAGGTAAGTGAGTTCTAATTCTAATTAGAATTAGAATTAGAACTCACTTCTAATTCTAATTCACAACACTGCAAGCAGCCTTATTTGGCCAATATGGCAGTGGAGAGACCAACTCTCATTCTTATATATATTACCAAAAAGCTCCCAAAACCCCAGGCTTAAATTCCTGTGATCCTGCTACAACACTAGTAATGGTAGGGTGGCTTTTTATTAGGCCCTCCACCTTATCCTTTCCAAGGCCATTCCATTGTCGAATGGTCCTTGGTAAGAAAGACCAGTAATATGTGTCTGTCTGTGCCCTAATCTCCTTCAATTTATACAAATGATCCTTTCTCCCTTTGTAATTAGCAGGGGACACACATCCCACCAGAGGTCCATCACACCCCAGCAGCAGCAGTCTGATAAACAGACTTATGCTGTGAGATGTTCGCCGCTGGCTTAGTGTTTCCCAACCTAGTTCCCTGATCATGTCAGACACACTATCCCTGTGAGAAAACCTGTGGAATACAATTCTTGCTGCCCTCCTCTGTATCCTTTCAATCTCCCAAGATAATTCCTGCCTGAAGGGAAACCAAATTGGACTACCACACTCCATAATTGGTCGCACCATTGAAATATATGCTGTTTCCCTCACCTCCCTTGTGCTGTCCCGAAGGACCCTACTAATCAGACGGAGGAATTGACCAGCCCTCCCAACTAATTTATTTATATGATCCTTCCATGTACCTTGGTTATTTAAAATTATTCCAAGATGCTTATGGGTGCCAACTCTCTCAACCCTAACTCCACCAATATAGTAATCAAAGCTAAGTAGCTCAAATTAATAATTTGTCCTGAGCTTCACATGAATAACTTATATTTTGAAGTCATGAACTTCCTGACAGGTAAATGTACTGTCGTTTTCGACAGTACGAAGTACAGTAATCAGTTGTCTGGTTCTTGCTGAGGAGCATCAAAGTAGATAACTGTGTAGTTTTACACCTAAGTAAATATCTGAGGGTCATACATTCTCCAAACAACTGAGACTATTTTTGGCTTGAGACATACCAATAGACCTTTAAACCTTTTTTTGTAATTCTACAGTGCTGCATTGATCTTTTTTCTTTATATAATGCCATGGGATAGTTGGAGATCATCCTTCACCTGACAGTGAAGTATAAAGAAAAACACATCTGCAGAGTGTGCTTTTGATGTATAAAAACTAAGAGATGAATGTAATCGTATATTTTTTCATACTGTTTATTTTCAGCAGTTCACCAGTAATGTGACAAATATGAGAAGAAGGCTTAAATCTCCACTCTCAATATCACAACATCAATATTGAAAATTTCCATTTCATAATGCAATAAAATTGATAGTGACTTAATACATAAATATGTATCTATCAGAATGATACAAATGTATATGCATGCAATTATGATTGAAAAATACTTAAAATTCTTAAGATTAAAATGAAAAAAGGTGAATACATTACCGTCTTTCATGGAATTTTGAAATATTGTAGAACATGTACATAATTCCGTTTAAATTAGAAAAAACACGAGACACATCCATCATTCTTCAGCGATTTTTGTACAACATTTACAGCATTCACATATTATAGACAACAAATTGATCAAAATTTAGTCAATCAGTCCGATTGAGGTGTTCATGAATGTTACTGGACTATACATCATCACCATCATACCCTTATCCCGTCTGTGGCAAGGTCGGGTCTGCGGGCATGCTCTGACTGGGGGCACCCCAGCCAGGCGTCTGAAACCCACAGGAATATTGGATTTGTTGCTTGTGGAGGGATGCCGGCCTACCCCACGTGTTCCAAAACCGCATTATACAATCAAAATAGAAATTTTGGCAGGTAAATTAATACTTTGTTGGTTATAATATTGCATGGTGTCTGACCTATTGCACAATAGCAGTAAGCAACAGGGATATTCCAGACCTCATGCGGAGTTACTTGACTACAAAATTAAATTAAATAAAATACAAAATTATTCAGAGTGAGAGTTTAAGATTAGGGGGTTGGGCCTTAGAAAATAAAGCTCAAAAAACAGTTTGACTAATTTCCGATACTGCGTATACTAATTTTCACTCGGTGGTAGTGGTGGACAATGCGAGATCACATACACACCGGCAGCAGTAGTCATTTTGCCACCATGGCCTGGGAACATGTGGACACTGGCGCCCAGTGACTTCCACTTCTTCCCTGCTTTGAAGAAGGCTCTGGGAGGACACTGGATGGGCGTTGCACCACTAATGGATAATTAAAAAACTGTTCGTCAATTCGTCTGCGATCAGGACAAGGAGTTTTGCTAACTAAGGTTCTTCAACATTGTGAAGTGACACGACAAGTGCATCAATGGTGCAGAGATTTGGTCGCAAAATATTGGAAGAATGTCTCCTTCTGAAATCATTTCTTCCTACCTATCCCTCGCACAATTTAATTAAATTTAAGAATCTAATTTCAGCAGTTATTCAATTAATTATCGTTTCTGGGATGAAAACAGTTAATCAGAAATGTCAGAATCACTACTTACTACCTACTGACATCTTGGAGGGAAATCAGTTTCTATCCCAGTTCTGTTTCGTTGGTTTATTAGGGCTCTTCAACTACAGTGCTTATTAGATACCCGTCCACTGCGTAGGTCTAATGCAGAGTCTGCACAGGCAATAGTCGTCACTGTTACGACGTCACTGTCACAGTCGTCGCTGTTACGACGACTTTTGGGTATTAGTGGTACCCAGTGTTTCCAAGTGGTCACCCATGCTAGTAATATCTGTGGTTACGTTGTTTAACTTCAGTGACCAGACGAGAACTGGTGTGTCCAACGCAATACAGCCACCCTTAAACTTCTTACGTGAAAAATGCTAATTTCCTATCTACAAATAAAACACGGTCTTCATTGCGGCCATCATCTCTACCTTACCTATATCAGGGTAGGGTGCCCAGAAACCTGGGATTTGAAATAGAAACAGAAGGTAGAACCAGAGGTTGTCAAACTTTATGCCTCAACGTCCCCTTTCACGATGCCACAAACATTCAGAGACCCCCGAATCAAAGTTTAGATGTTAGCCATATCCAGGGAGTAGGTAACGAATGCTTTACAACCCCGGATCTAGGCATTCAAATGTGAAGGATCGTCAGACGTATCTCATCCTCAGATATGATTTCTAACTTCTAATTTCTTAATGTTTTAGTTAATTACACTGAACAACAAAGTTTTACTTTGGGAAAAATACATTTCTCACTTAGTGCTGTTCTCCATTTTGCCCTAGGACGTCAGGCTCTCTGGTAATTCGTAGAGCTGCAGTTCCATTAAAACATTAATTGCGATTGGACATCATACATCAGATATCATACTCTATATAATTTATGGTAATAATATAGGACTTGACATGATATAGGGCATTTATGTTAATGACATAGGGCCATTTGCAGATGACACCTGCATTGCAAGGGTGGTGGATGAAGGGTTATCTTCCTGCACAGAATTACAACAGGACCTAAACAAGAGGTATACCTGGAGCATAAAGTGGGGGGCATTGCCATTAAACCTGGACAAATGTAGCTTTCTTATGATAAGCAGGTCCTGAAGGCGATTTTATCTTGCTTATTGTATAGGTGGTGTGAAGGTTTTACATTTTGGAAGATATTACATTTTTGGAAGATGCCATATGTCCTAATATGCCGCCATTTCATTTATGAGTTGGTCTGAAAGCACACCACACCTTGGAACATTTTCAGTTGGACCTGTGTCATTATATTTTTTATTACACTTCTGATTATTAAAGGTATTTTGGTTTTAACAACCCCAAAAAAATAGCATTATTAAATTATTGACTCTTAACCTCTAATTCTGGATTGTCCAACCTGTGGCCCATTGAGGCTTGTCATGTGGCCCATGGTGCATCATTTCTAATTATGCATTATAGCCTAATTGCTATGTAACACCTAACGTTATCTTCATCCGTTTTGGTTTTGACAGCCTGTGGCTGGCAATCAGTTCATGGAGCAGCCGAGTGACCCACAACACCAGAAAGGTTGTACACCCCTGGTGTAGTTCAATGGCAGGGTTGTTAGGTTACGTTTAGGTTATATTGCATTGACAGAGTCGAATGAGGGTTGTTGCCCCTACAATGACGTATAAAACTTTTAATATTAGCAATGATCTGGGCCCTGATGGGTACTGATGATGGGGCCCCCTTCAATCGTGGGGCCAGGGTGCAATGCACCTTCTGCACCCCCCCCCGGATGGCCGGCCCTGATTGTAGTCCAATATGGTATCCCTTTTAGGCAGGGTTTATCTCGGAAATTAAAATTATTCAAAGGAGGGCAGCAAGAATTGTGTTACATCACTTCTCTCGAAGATTCAGTGTCTCACACATGATCACAGAAAGTCTTTGGCAGTTTATCCATTGCAGAGTATAGAGGGAGAAATGATCATGCATTCAAATTGAATAGCATCAGAGCACAAACAGACTTGTATTACTGGTCTTTTTCCAAGGGTCATTTGGCAATGGAACGCTCTTGGTGAGGATAACGTGGCGAACTCTCTGCAAGAAGGTGCCATTACAGCAGGTAGGCAATGCATGACAATAGATGCTATGCTTCAGGTGGGTTACAAATTAGGAATGAGAGTCATTCTTTCCACTGCCAATTTGACCTATAAGGGCTGCTTGCAGTGTATTTAATTAAATTAAAACGCAATCAAGTTCCCAGTGGCTCACTAATCTGTCAGGGAAACAAAACTCCACTATCAACTGGTCATTAGCTGTATCCTAGTAGGCCTACCTAGAACTAATAGCTGGCCAGGGACAATAGGTAGGCTAAAGTACAGCCAGATTTCTTTCATACTGTATGTCATTTACTGTTTAATTAACAACTGTCACTAAAATTTTAAAAAGGGGAATTACAAAAAATTTGAGAGTGACAGTAAAACGAAAGTCATTTTCGTGAACAGCATACAAAAATACATAAAATAGCTCTATTGGTGTTTCCGTATTTTTTTGGCTGTTCTACAGTGTTATTAATAAGGGCACTTTCTTATTAGAAACTTAGTACATGATGCGAAGGTAACCCTTTGATTTATGTAGTCATGGAGGTCGCTTTCGAGTAAAACAACCCAACCCTTTCTGCGCACCGCGGCATCATTCCAATCCCTTTACTATACCAATGTCTAAGTAATACTCCACTTGGAAAGGATTATTTTCTAGTAAAGCACTTCTCACCCAATGAAAGGCTCACTTATGACTTCCCTCCCTCTCACCTGAAACAAGCCATCTGTATAATTCAGGATCGATCTTGCAAGCATTGACTCACGCACTCAAGTACACTAACAACTGAGATATCCAGAAAAACCATAGAGTAGAACTGTAGATTGTCAAAAGTCGCAAGGTGTGCTATACGTTTTCACACTGACTAAACCTGAATCGGCTGCAGCTATTGCACTACACTGTAAGTGGCTTTCTAGCAATAGGGCCTAAATCGAAGAAAAGCAGAAAAAACAGGAACTTTTTCATGCAAAAAATATTTGGAACTGTTTACTGATTTACTTTAGAAAAGCTTACGTACATAATAGTAAAGGAAGGAGAGTTTAGTGAAGCTCAATATCATCTGTGGTATAATAAACATTTCAAAGCAGTTGGTTTTTTTACCTTTTTTTGCCAATCTACGTGTTCTTGTGTAAAAAGAGTTCTTTTAAGTGCAGATAACATCGTACACAACACATCACAAAGGTCCATAGCTCTACTTTCCATTCGGAAGAAGGATCAATGCAAGCTTCTCTCTTGTCAAAAAGAAGCCAAACTACCTCGGGTCTAGGACTGAGCGTTGATCCACTGACACAGCAGCCTCTTCCACCGAACGGGCCGCATCCCTGAACTGGTCTTCCTCCGTGTGTGTTAGGCTAAACCCCGTCCTACAGGTATATTGTTCACCATATTATATACAGGGTGTATTTTTTAAAGTAACCAATGCCTTTTTTAAACATCTATAATATGGGATAAAATGGTTAGGAAAAAGTTATAGTTGATGGAGGGGGACATTCACTTCCTAAAACAGTTAAGAAATTTTGGTAGTAGTTTTTCCCGGACAATGCAAAGTCGCATTTTTTTCAATAAATAGGGGTTGTTTTAACTATCACATCACATAGCTCTAAAAAAATGTGAAATTTTGATATATTATGTTCCTATACCGGTACCTAAAATTAAAAATGCACCTTCAAAACTGCATTAATGGGTGTGCAACAATGGCCCACGACTACAGGATGTTGTGGGAGCGGCGAGTTGCGTTGGACACACCAGTTCTTGTCTGATCACTGAAGTTAAGCAACGCAAGCCCAGTTAGTACTGACATGGGTGGTCGCTCGGGAAAGCTGGGTACTGCTAATACCCAATAATCGTCGCATTAGTGTAGTGTCAGTGCAGCATATGCATTAGAACTATGCAGTGGACGGGTCTCTAATGACCTTGTAGTTGACGGGACCTTAAACTCCAACAAACAAACAACAGGATGTTGCCTCAGGTATGGAGCTCAGCAAATTGTCGCTCTTAGCCGCTCCAACTAGCTAACTTGGAGCACAAGCCAAGGTGTCACGATCCACTTAGCTCAATGCTAGCTAGTTGGAGCGGTTAAGAGTGACAATTTGCTGAGCTCCATACCAGAGGCAACATCCTGTAGTCCTGGGTCATTGGTGCCCACTCATTAATGAAGTTTTGAAGGTGCATTTTTAATTTTAGGTATAGGAACACGATATATCAAAATTTCACATTTTTTAGAGCTATGCAATGCGATAGTTAAAAATTACCCCTATCTATTGAAAAAACTGTAACTTTGCATTGTCCTGAAAAATCTACTGCCAAAATTTCTGAAGTGGTTTAGGAAGTGAATGCCCCCTCCATCAACTATAACTTTTTGCTAACCATTTTATTCCATATCTCATAAATTTTTTAAAAAAAGGTGTTGGTTACTTTAAAAAATACATCCTATACAGTACACGATTATTTATTAAAACAATGATATGCTCCTAAATATGTCAAAAACGTGTTTAGTCATCATTATCCCTAACACTTTTCTTGTCTATGGCTACATCAGGCGGTCTATTAGACGATTGGTTCTTAAGCAGCCGACCTAATGCTGCAACCTCTTGTTACTTATCACAGGCCTAGATTTTTTCCCTCAGGCACAATTCCTCCACTGACGTCAAGGGGTGATCGCTACCACTTGTGAATTTTGCCAATTTCCGTGTTCCATGCAGAAAAGGTTCTTTTACCCTGCAGGTAACATCGCATTACATGACACAGAGCATACTTAGCCCTGTCAGAACCGGCTCACACGTCGACTTTTTGGGCTTCATACCAAGACCCCGCGCTCTGAGTGGCCTGCACTTTTAAATTTCTAAGACTTTTTAGATAAAAATTCGGTTTTTTTTGTAAATATTTTGCCACCACCCACCTCCACTAATAATTTTTTAGACCCACAAAACCTGCAGGCGATTCCTAGTTCTTTATTACCAGTAATGGTTCCTCAGAAACCGTTATAAAACTTTATCTAGAATCACGCAAAATATCGATTAACCTACCAAGATAAAAACTATAAAATTCCGAAAATCTGCACCCTCAGCAGTTTTACAATGACGTCAATTATCCAGAAGTAGGTAATTTACCGATTACATGCCTACTATTTCCACTTAGACTGCTAAACCGTCTCCACTCCAAAATCAGGTTAATAAAATGTTCTTGGCAAACGTTTCTGGGTGATTATTAACACCTTAATACGTTCGTTCGTCTTAAATTTTCTTCCTAACAAGCATTCATGAAAAATTTTTGATCTGTGAGTATTTGATGTCGATTGATCCTGCAAGGCTTTGATTGCAACCAGTGTCTATAAAGTAACGGCTTCTACACAAAACGCAAACAAAAATCCAAATCAATAAGTAACCTATTTTTTATATTCCCACAACTGCTTGGAAACCAGTCAAATGCGTTCAAAAAAACGTCTTGTGCTCCATCTTCATTTGCATTCGCAAACGATTTGCAGCAGGTGGTGGATAACTGGTTTACCGCTTTTAAGGCTATGTCCTAAGTGGCAGCGCCTAGCGTGAGTGGGCATGTGTGCACTACCACTCAAAGTGGACAAACTAATGTTTTTCTACAGCGATGTCCAAAATGGTTGCATGTAGCATAAAGCAACTACCGGGAGCTCGACCTAGTCACTCGCGTTGGAAGCAGCAATCAAATGAGTTTGATCATGGCTTCCTTTCCTCACGATTCTTGGTGCATTGTTTAAATATGGCTGCCTTCATTGCCTTCACTGCTGAAGTTTTGAAGCTACCTGTCGTGTGGGATTTTGAATGGAAAGGATACCACGGTAGGGAATCTGTGAATCTAGTGGCGAATCTAATTGTGAATCTAACTTTTTTATATCTTTTATGACTTTTTATAATTTTTTAGGGTCTATGTTTCGAGCGATACATCAGTGTACAATGTAAATTACACAAAGCAGACGAATTTACACTGTACACCGCCGTACCACTCATGATGAAATAATAATTCACGCAATACCCAACAAATAAAACTGCAATAAAAGCATAAATTCTCCAAACATCTGAAAAACTCATCGTAAAGCATGACCTTGCCATGGAATACCACACCACTTTCCAGAGTCATCGATAAGTACTTAACACCGCATTCTTGCCACCATGTTTTTTTTACACTTTCAGAGCTCAATGCACACTGCCATGCTGGACACTAATGATAAGCAGAATGGTAGCACTTCGACTAAACACACACCCACTCACGCTAGACGCTGCCACTTAGGACATAGCCTAACGGTCCCCGTTTAACACGTCTGCACCATGTGTCCTCCTAACAAGCGTTCATGAATCTTTGCATTCATGAGCATTTCTTTCCAATGTTGTGAAAAGCGTCTCCACCAAACTCGCTCAGAAATTCAAATACAGTAGAGTCCCACGTATCCGACCTTCGTTTATCTGACGTTCCATATTAACTGACATCCTCTGAGTGAGGTCATCTTTTGCACTGTTGATGCGATATTGCTGCCAGAAAGATACCAATGTGGAAAACGTGTGATAAATTTCTTTAAACATTAAACATCTATGCATGTATAATTAAATGTTAGAAACAATAAATGTTTGTTTTGCTATCATTTTGAATACAGTACATCAATTTCATCATCATCACCATCAGACCCTTATCCCGCCTGTGGCAGGGTCGGGTCTGTGGGTCCACTGAACATGCTTTGACAGAGGGCACCCCAGCCAGGCGTCTGGAACCTGCAGGAAATATTGGCTAAGATGTCTGTGGGGTGATGCCAGTCTACCCCACTTTTCCAACACTGCATTATACAACCAAATAGAAATTTTTGGCAAGTAAGTTAATGCTTTGTTGGTTACAAGTGGCCTATTGCTCAATAACTATAGTGCAACAGGAGTCGGGCTCATGCCTATTTTTAATATATCAATTTATGTAATAACAATTATTTGATTATCCGACATTATGCCTGTCCGAATTAGGTCGGATAAGCGGGTCTCTACAGTAATACCTAACATTCTTTGCTGTTTTTAACATTTGTATTTGTTGTTGTTTGTTGGTGTTTTAGGGTCCTTCAACTACAAAGGTTATTAGAGCCCCGTCCACAGCATAGTTCTTATGCAGGGACTGCACAGACACTACACTAATGCGACGATTTTTGGGTATCAGCAGTACCCAGGTTTCCCAAGCTGTCACTCATGTCAGTACTAGCTGGGGTTGCGCTGCTTAACTTCAGTGATCAGACGAGAGCTGGTGTGTCCAACGAAATTCCCCGCTCCCTTAACGTATGTAGTTCATGTGCACCGGGCCAGTGGCATCACTAGGGGGTGTGGGCCGCACCAGGTGACACCACTCGCACCATGTCAAATGGAGTGACACCAAAGCAGAAGATGCCGCTGTTTTTGTGAGAGGGGGGTGACACCATGGCGTCACCGCACCGAGTTACGCCAACCCTAGCAACGCCACTGCACCGGACGATGTCGTCTCTGAATAAACATTCATCGAGTTTACGAACGAGCTGTCGTATTCACTAATGTTTTCAAACATTTTTTATACTCGTTACAGCTCTAGCTTTAATTCATCACTCACTATCTCACTACACAACGTGAATTCTAGTGACCACAACGTTACTTATGAATATGATCAATACATTTTTGAAAACCGCGTTGATGCAATTGGAATTAAAATTATGCATGCCAACATAATTAGTAATTTGGCTAGATTAACAAGGATTAACTGGATTACATTTATGCTTTTACTGCTCCTCATATACTGTATATGGTATATAAAATGATCAATATACTGTACTTTTGTCAGTGGCACTGTAACATTGCCCTCATAGGTTGAGGATTAAAAAGTAAAATACTTAATGCCATCTTGCCAAAAATACATTATTCGATGCAATATGAATATTTTTATACATCAAGAAATATGTTTTTTAAGAATTTAAATATTTTAGTTAAAAAGTTGGGAACATATCAGATTTCCACTCAGCATCTGTCTAGTGACAAACAATCCAAATAAAATAGCTGCCAGTCGCCCCTTTGATTTTCTAGTAAGGGTTGTATTTTTGCACCCTGACACGATTTTTGAAGGATTTACTTTGTGTCTAAAAGCTGATAAATTGAAAAAAACTTGAGCAGTTACCTGCAGGCAAACAATTGCGAGGTTCTGTCCATTACCATTTAAAAATATGTAATAAAAATATTCTCTATTATACATCAATCATCAATCAATTATATTAATGTTCAGTATTACTTGTATTTTCTTTTGACTACAGGGGAGACCTGGGCTAGTTGTTACGATTTTCAGTTAATATTTTTTTTAGTTATTTGATAACGTTTGAAAAAACTTTCAAATATATATACTGTAGATATTCCAAAAATTCCCTTTACTGAAGCATTAATAACTTTCCATAAATCCTTTTTTACTTTTTTTACAAAATAAATATTTTATGTAAGAGTGCAAAGTGTAACAATGTGCTCCATCCGGGGTAAGATGTTGGGTTGTTCAGAAAGCAATTTCGTATTTTTTTATGAAACAAAAAGTCAATTTTTTTTACTATACACTGTACTATACTTTGTACTGCACTATGTCAATTTTTTTTAAGGTAACCAATGCTTTTATTTCACAAACTACAGTATAAGATATAGGAAAAATGGTTAGGAAAACCTTTTAGTTGATGGAGCGGGACATTCATTTCCTAAAATTGTTTGGAAATGTTGGCTGTAGTTTTTTCATGAAAACGCAAAGTTACATTTTTTTTCAATAGATTGGGATATGTTTAACTATTGCATCAGAATGCCCTAAAAAATGCAAAATTTTGATATATAGTATCATGTTCCTATACCTAAAATTAAAAATAAGCCTTCAAAACTGCATAAATGAGTATCTGTCAATGGCCTGTGGCTACAGGATTTTGCCTAAGGTATGCAGCTCTGCAAACTGTCGCTATTAGCCGCTCCAAATAGCTAACTTTGGAGTGAAGACTTGGTTTGTGCTCCAAAATAGCCTAGTCTGTGCTCCAAGTTACACTACCTAGTTGGAGCGGCTAAGAGCGATAATTTGCTGAGCTGCATACCTGAGACAAAGTCCTGTAGTCACAGGCCTTTGACTGATACTCATTTATTCAGTTTTGAAGGCTTATTTTTAATTTCAGGTATAGGAACATGATATATCAAAATTTCGCATTTCTTTAGGGCTTTCCAATGCGAAAGTTAAAAACCCCATATTTCTGTTACACAAAAAATCAGTTAACTACTTTAAAAACACTACATACAGTATCCATTTACTACTTTCACTATTTCACAGTAAAAGTTTTAATTATGGTAGGATGGTAGCCTGTACTTTTCTCGACAACCAGTCTTACAATTCAGTGCTGCAAGCTGTAATTTTTTCTTAAAATGAATTTTTAACAAATTACCAGCGTAACAACTAGCCCTGGTCTCCCCTATGTATTTCTTTAATGTAATAATAGTTTCTTTATAATTATTAATTTGATATTTCATAAATAAAAAACTCAAACAACTCTGACATTTGTAAAACAGGATGAGTAATAATATAAATACATATCGTGCCAATCCGCATGATTTTTACTTGACGGAAAAGTGATCTGTGGCACAGACACTGTTACATCTAATGTAAGTAAAGAACATACCTTTTCGTATATAAAAGAGTTAGTTGAATTGAACCTAATTTCTTAAATAATTGCCAAAATGCATTTTCAGAGATTACAGGCATGAGATTATCCGATAATGATAAAACTACTATAACTGGAAAGAGATAAATGTATAAAATACATAAAAGATTCATAATATTTGTAAAATGCCAAACGAAGAACGTAACAAAGTACATACTGTAACAATGTCCAGACAATTGAGTCAATTAGGTATTATACGTTGAATTTACAGACCTTTCTTAAATACAGTATATTTCATTCAAATTATGAATTACAAGAAATATGTTTGAGTAGGACGAGAAGAATCAGTTTTCCAATCCTTTTTCTGGCTATAAACAGATCTGCCTCTTGCAGAGTACGATACAAACATTTCGCCGTTCACTCCATCTGAACGCCGCCTTTTGATATCTCGACAATAACGAAATTTTGTAAGAAATTCTTTTTTAAATCTTTCCTGAAAAGAAACACAGCGGATATTAGAAATACAGACGACAATACATTTATAACGATCTAATGGACACTGTATTACGCAGTCGGCTGTCGTTGGCCTATTTGCTTCGTTATCGTTTGGGCACACATTGTCCAAAGATGCTAAGGGGCTAGCTGCTACACTTGTGGAATTTTGTTTACCTTAACCTATATTTTATTTCTTTTATGTGCCTGAGATATAATACGCATAACCAGCGGCGGGCTAGCAACATTTTGCACAAGAAAAGAAAAAAAATAGGAATCAAGTCACCCGCAACTCTGTGAGTTAATGTAAATACAACAAAAAATCTTGTTTAGGAATAGACTCCTATAAATCGGCAATCACACAATACGCAGTGATAACCAACACTAATGCCGCTATTCGACGGCAGTAGGTAGTTATCAGCCTACGCTGCGTATGCACGTACGTTGAAGCGTACGTTTGGCAAATCGCACGCTCTAGTGCACGCGGTGATTTTTTTTTTGTTTGCGTTTGCCAGAAACGTAGTGCTAAATCTCCCTATTAACGTATGGAAAGTTAACATATACACGTCACTGTGATATCACAAGGAAGTATCATTTCGTTTGCGCTGCTTCCCTATTCACGTCGGCCTTCCGATTCAACATCATCATCACAGGTCGTTTTCCCGCCTATGGCAGGGTCGAGCGTCCATGTGTAAGAGTAACGTCCATCAGTTGAACGTAACTCTTATGGGGCGTTCAAACGATTCAACTACCATTGAACAACTACCAGTTGATGGTTAGTTGAACATACATTGAATCATATGAACTTTTATTCAACATTGTTGAACAACTGGCTAGTTGAAGCAGCCAAAGTTAGAAGGGGTTTAACTTTTGTTGTTCAACTAGCGTCACAAATGATGGATCATCAGTTGATTTCAACTAGTTGAAATGTGGGAACGACTTATCATCAACTGGGTTTCAACATGCGGCAGTTATTCAACAGCTACTGTTCAACGGTAGTTGAATCGTGTGACCGCGCCCCTATGTTTTATTTATTGTCGGTCTCGTTTTAAAGGGGCACTTTTCTTCCACTGTGCCCAGATACCTTTACTTCCCATCTGACTAAAGGTGCACTGGGGCCTATCTATAACCTAAAAGCACTCTTTCTATCTATAACTCCTTAGGCGGAATAAAATAACCTAACGCTGCTTTGTTTGGTTAACGTTTGGGATGCCATACACTGCTGGATTCATCTTCAGTTGTAAACTGTGCAGTTCAAACTTTACAGAATGTCGTCAGTTAAAACGGAGATTTTCTCACAGACACGTAACCGTGACACCTGTTTTCCTTGGCAATGAACAAAATGTAATGAATTGTGATCCGAGAACACACAAACACACACGTAAAGGCAAATTTCAACTGCACAATTTGATATTTCGCCACTGCAAAATTTCAGTATGAACTGGAGATGAAACCGGCGCGGCGCGAGCTTTTGCAGAGCCTTTTGTAGGAAAAATATGTAATATAAAGGCCCGCGTGTGAGGCCTTAGTAAACGCGGGGTCGGGAATGGGGTAGGGGGCCTTAAAATGTTAAAAATCGATCAAATAAGCTATACTCACGTTAAATATAAGGTAAATGAATGGATTGCAGCCAGAATTACTCATGGCGAGCCAATGACTACAGAAGAATATAATATTGATGTATTCATACCTGAAAGCAAAAAAAAATAAATTTTATTAATAATTATAACGCCATATTAAAACTACGTCACAACTGCACGTCCCAGATTTGTCCATTCCTTTGCATGACGTCCACTCTTATCAAAAAATAAGGTTGTCAACTGTTGTGAAAAGGGAAATATTTTGGTAAACTGATTGCCATAAGATGGATGATCAACTCGTCAGAACTTAGTTACACGTGAATGATGATCAGTGTAACAGTCATAGTAGGCAATTATGAACTGCTATTCCTTTGATAATTTAGTTGTCATTCGACTGTAAATAAATCGTTTTGCATGATCTTAAATTGTTTGTGACTTTTTTACCTTTTTAGCAAACCAGTAACTATCAACACCCAGGTAGTCACTACCTAGTGCACACCCACAGAATGTAGTGAATAGCATCCAATAACGAAAGATGTTCAATATATCACCCTTGTGCCCATTTAGACAAGATGAGTACCCCACCCTGCCATAGGCGGGAAAGGGTTACGAGTTGATTTTGTATAGAGCATGCCGTCAATGGCATGATCGCATACCGAAGGGATAACGGCTGCTTGGAAGTTATATTTTTAGCTTCCCTCTGCTTTTTCTATGACTGCGGTCAATTCTGACGTTTCCGTTGTTAGGCAACGAATACGTACATTGAACGAATCACAAAGTGATAAGTAGAATAATGCACAGAAAAGTGATCTTCACATCACTATCTTTTTAAGGCTTTTTGCTTTGCCATGTCTTCAATTCTTTGATCTGGAGATAAGTTTAACTGTTAAAGAAGTACGATAATTCGGGTTCACCATTGTTATTCTGATTAAAGTTTTTAATATTAGGAACTCATACAAAGACAAATTACTATTTAAGAAGTAGCGAAGTACAAAAGACACAAACAGCCAAATAGACAATCATTCCATCCTGAATTACAGTAGGCCCTAATTAAGATTGAGCATAGAAGCAGAAAGAAATTCAGAGCTGATGAAGCTTTTAATCATCTCTAATCAGTAGGTGATTGGATGGCATGGATGATGATAATGATGAAATTATAGTTGTGATTCTACTTAATAATAACACTATAAGGAACTGATGAGTGCTAAACCCTAAGATAGAAAGAAGAGGATGTTAAGCCTTCCCTAACAGATTCATTGCAATTAAGGCTTGCGCCACACAGAACGCGATCTGTCGTTGTTTGTTTGTTGGCGTTTTAAGGCCCTTCAACTACAAGTATTTTACTTGAGGGTTAGAGCCATTCTTATAGTTTCATGTGACACCAATCTTGATCTCAGAGCTGTGCTTATGTTCTTGATGATATAGACAATGATGTAGACTATGTTTTTACCAAGAAAAAAAGGACAAAA
>JAAFCE010008833.1:18134931-18276266 GCA_013389805.1 Trigoniulus corallinus
ACATAGTCTACATCATTGTCTATATCATCAAGAACATAAGCACAGCTCTGAGATCAAGATTGGTGCCACATGAAACTATAAGAGTGGCTCTAACCCTCAAGTAAAATATTGGTGCCGGAACCCGGGATTGAACCAGGGACCTTTAGATTTTTAACATTATATAAGGGTCACAATGTAAAGTTATGGTCCAGTGACCAAGTAAATCAGATAAGTTTTCAAGGTTGGTGTAAATGTCAAGTTGTGTTCTTCAACAAGGTCATTAGAGCCCCGTCCACTGCATAGTTCTAATGCAGAGACTGCAGAGACCCATGTCAGTACTAACTGGGGTTGCGTTGCTTAACTTCGATGATCAGAAGAGAACTGGTGTGTCCAACGCAATTTGCCGCTCCCACGCGATCTGTCACAGCAGGCAGAAATCGCGCGACCGTCGCGACGGTGTGCGATATGAAAACGCCACATAGGGCGCGATATCGTCATCAGCGACCCGTTGAAAAGTGGCCGTTTCAATTTTCTCATCTCATTTTTTGTCAAACTGACAATTGGATTGCGCCATAAAATTGTAATTTTGTGCATTAGGATCGCTGCCCGCTGCAATCCAAAATAGATCGCTGCGACAGACTACCTTCTGTGGGACTGTCATAATACAATTTATTGCATTGCAAATAGATCACTCTCCTGCTGTGGTGAGAGATTGCTGCCCGCCGCGACAGATCGCGTTCTGTGTGGCCGAGCCTTTAACCTTTTCCCACTTATGGCAGAGTCTAGTGCCCATTATCGTCCCAATGGAAACATGAGCAATCTATTGAGTGGTGCTGCAACTGACAACGCTTATTAATCGCCAACCCGTGTTCCTTCATTTGGGCACTTTCTTTTGAACGTGCTTTCCTATACCTGGAAACTTGCTGGCTACACGTACATTGTACGCCTTTGCTTGCCATCCAACGGAAGGTGCAGTGTGGGCTTCTCTCAATAGTTCGAAAGAAGCCAACTACCTTCTATTGATCTACTAATTAAACAGGCGAAATTAGGACTTTTAGCAATTAATTTGATGATTTCGTATTTCATAATAACACATTAAAGTGTCAATGGCCTGCCTTGGTGGCGCAGAGGTAGCGTGCCTGATTACGGTCGTCAGTGGTTCTAGGTTCGATACTGGATCTCAGTGGGTTGGTTGCTTTCTGATGAGAGCGGGAGAGGGGCACGCAGTGCGCCTGCTGTCCAATGGGTAGTAAAATGGTGGCTTCGTGTGGTGTCACTTGCACGTTAAACACTCTCTACTATGCAACGAGTAGGTCAACCAAAATTCCAAAATGAAGAGCTCTCCATCTGGCGTGGGTGGAGACATAATGCCAGATAGCCCATGTGTCTCCGAGGCACTAAAACGGGTACCTGACGCTACCAGCACGGGAAATGGGTTAGTAGTTGCTATAAAAGTGTCAGTCTTCAAGTGGCATTAAAATTATTTAGTGAAGTCAGCTGCTCCTTCAACCTCCTTGCCAACCTTGGTGCTCACCACATCAATAAAATTTATCTATAGCCCTCTAAATTTTCAGTCCAATACATCTATCAAGACTTCACTTAAATTGGCGCTATCCGAATGAATGTTTTGAATGCAATCGACAAAGAAGAGATAAAATAAATCATCATAATTAATTTTTCCATTAGTTAATTGGTAAACATCAGGCAGGACAATAATTCACTAATGCCCGTGCCATACCTACCAAATATGAAGAGTTTCTAATCTTCCAACTTTTAATTTCGAATTTCCAAAACTTTGCAATTTACTTTCTGCTTCTTTTATAGGACATAAATCGTGGTAATAAAACGTGGCTTTCACAAGCTAAATTATGAGTAGGCCTACTAGGTCAAGTTCAAATTGCCTGAATAAAATATCTCTATTTTATGAGTAGAGACTATTAGGATCTATATAGGGTCTAATTAGGGTCTATATAACATAGTCGTCACTAAATTGCGCTCTGTTTCTTAAACCTTAAGTGGTACACCATCCATCATTATCATAGCGTATATTTCAGGACTTTTACAAAACAATTTTCATCTCAAGATCAAAATAAAATGCCTTTCTGATATTCTTCTTAATCCTTTTTCGTCTCGAATGAACAAAGTAAAAAGTTTACCAAAGTGCACTTTTCTTTAAATGCTGTCATGACTTTTCTTTAAATGCTGTCATGACTTCTCTTAAATGTTGCACTTCCCTTTCTTCATGTACAAATCGTTTTGCGTTACTTAGAAGTACAGTATAAAACTTCATGTAAACTCAATTAGCCTCTTTTCTCAAAGGGGTCATTGCATGTCATCAAACCTATAGCAGTATAAAACTCTTGTGCAGGTTCCTGTGCCGGTTCCAGAGCGGAATATTCAGGCCAAAAGAAATGAGTTGCCAAAGATTTCGCGTATAATACCTTTTCTCTTTCACTTCTCGTGTATTTTTCTATCCAGTCAATTTATACTTTTCGTTTGTTTTGTTGGTGCTTTAGGGCCCTTCAACTACAAGGTTATTAGAGCCCCGTCCACAGCATAGTTCTTATGCAGAGACTGCACAGACACTACACTAATGCGATGATTTTTGGGTATTAGAAGTACCAAGTTTTCCCAAGTGCCCACCCATTGTCAGTACTAGCTGGGGTTGCACTGCTTAACTTCAGTGATGTAACGAGAACTGGTGTGCCCAACGCAATTCTCGGCTCCCTTCTACTGAATCGGCTTCCTCGGCTTTCTCCTGAATTTTATAAAACCCAAGTGTAGGGCAAGATTAAGACATTTATGGGCCCCAGGTCAAACCGATAGAATGAGCACCCACACTCTGGAATCGCAATTATAAGCGGCAGAGAATGTTTAGGTGGTGTGATGAATGACAATCTAACAACGCATATACGAATACCGAAAATGTTCCAACGTTTCAAACCCAAAATTAAGATTGAAGTGTGTATTAAGATTGATTGCGGTGTACGACGGCGTTTGCACGTAAATGAACCCTCTCCACTATGCAACGGGTATATGAGGCAAAATTTTCAGGTGTAGGATCTCGCCCCTCTGGCGTCGGTAGCACTCCCCAACGAACACTAGACAGCCGATAAATAAGCGTAAGAGTGCAGCTTTGACCGGCAACCAGCTGCAGAAAAAACTACGGTATGACCAATATATCGCTCTATATCATCCAGAAAGACAAGATGGGTACCCGACCCTGCCATAGGCGGGAAAAGGGTTAGGAGTTGCTTTTTTTGCTTTTCATTGTCATCATGATAATCACTAACCCTTCTACCACCAATGACAGGGTCGGGTGCCGATTTGTTTTGTCCCATTGGGAAACATGAGCAATCTTTTGGACTGTAGTTTTACGTAGCCGGCTACCCGTCTAAAGCTGCATCCCTCTATGCTTATTTATCGTCGGCCTATTTGGATTTGTTGGGGCACTTTTTCTATTGTTTTGGTAACACCAGTTTTCGTCTAATCACTGAAGTTAAGCAACGCAACCCCAGCTAGTACAGGCATTGGTGACCGCTTAGGTACACTAGGTACTGCTAACACAGAAAAATCGTCGTACCACTGTAGTGTCTGTGCAGACTCTGCATTAGAACCACGCAATCGGACGGGGGGTGGGGTGGTCCTCCTCCGATTTCAAAGGGAGCGAGCTACTAAACCTGGAAATGTTGGTGAACAACATATACATCTTATTCCATACAGGAAGGGTACTTTTATGTGCAGATGACTACATTCACAAACGTCCAAACCTTGGAATTAAAGGGTTCCACATTCGCTGGTGCACTTGCTCAAGGGAATATTTAGGCAATTTTTTAGCCATGCGCAGCTAGTAAAAATAGCAGAGGCAAATATCGTAATGCAAATTATGCAACACTTTCACTTGTACTGCTAGGACAAGAGGTTATTTTGGAAAACTACTACCTGCGAGCGAGACCCTCTACAATGCAACGGGTAGATGAGGCAAAATTTCTAGGTGTAGGAGCGCGCCCATTGGTGTCGGTTTTGTTTGTTTGTTGGTGTTTTAGGGCCCTTCAACTACAAGGTCATTAGAGCCCCGTCCACAGCACAGTTCTTATGCAGAGACTGCACAGACACTACACTAATGCGACGATTTTTGGGTATTAGCAGTACCCCAAGCGGCCATCCATGTCAGTACTAGCTGGGGTTGCGCTGCTTAACTTCAGTGATCAGACAAGAACTGGTGTGTCCAACGCAATTCACCGCTCCCTTGGTGTCGGTGGAATACCCCAACGAACAGTAGACCGGCGATAAGTAAGCATATGGGAAGCAGTCTTGGCACATGGCTGTTGAAAAACACTTTCGAATATATAACCCCCTGCGTCCATTCAGAGGGACAAGATAGGTACCCGTCCCTGCCATAGGCGGGAAAAGGGTTAGGAGTTGCCATTGTGATGGGGATTTACACAATGTCGCAGCCAATTTTTTTATATTTGAGGAATAAACCTTTGTCACATTAACGTAGGCCTACGTAAGTTGGAAATTGGCAGAATCCAAAATTTAATTGAAACGACAAATTCACTAAAACAGATAAATGCAGTTGATTCCAACTGGATTTCGGAGTGCTGACCGCATTGAATTTCATGTCCAAAGGCGTTATTAATTGGGTAAGAGAGTTGACGAGATTGAATTAATCTTGTTAAACGTAGTGGTCGTGCACTGCACATCTAAAGCTCTCAAACTTCACCTCAAGCACAAATCAAAGCTGAAAACCAAAATTCCTCTTGGTCGCCACAACCGAAGATCTCTTTAAATTCAATACTGTAACCTTTCAAAAGCACTCATGATAATAACCTCACAATGGATATTTTCGGATGTGAATGTGACATCACGTGACCACGTATGGTACCAGATATTTATTCCCCAGAGCACCAAAGGCGCATTCGGGAGGATGTTTTTCTTCCAGTGCGCCCTTCAACTACAAGGACATTTAGGACAACTACAAAGATTACACACAACTGCGATTTGTGGGTATTAGCGGTACCACGTTTTCCCAATCGGCTACCCATGTCAGTACTAGCTGGGGTTGCGTTGCTAACTTCAATGGTCAGACGAGAATTGGTGTGTCCAACGCAATACGGCCGCTCCCTGTCTTGGGGAGGAATCATCAGCCACTACTAGTGGTGGTCTTGGTCCCTTTGGACATTTCAAAAACGACAGTAGTAATATGAAGAAAGAGAAATCAATATGAATCAAATTCCTTACTACAACACTAAATTGAAGAACAGATTTCAGTCCATAAAATGAAAAATGAAACCGAAAATTAATATGACATATCGACACCTTCCCGGTAAAACTTTGTAAGCGACATTTTTTGAGATTTTCACGTTTGAATTTAATCAAATTCTGCACAATGAAATTTTACCCTACGTTACCCTACCTCCCGTAAGTATAAGAATAAATGAGGAAATCAGAACGTTTTTCTCATTTCCTGTAAAATTTACGAAATGGCGCTTACGATGTTTTACCGGGAAGGTGTCGATATGTTCTTAAAGAAATAACTCCAAGATTGGTTTATTTGGAAACAGGAAATCTAACGTCAGCATCTCCGATTTCATTTAAATTTTAATTAGCTTTCTGTAATGGCCCATTTTTGTCATCCTTAATATTTAAGACTTGAAAATAACATTATTTCATTTTAAAAAGCTTAATAGCGTGCTTAGTTATCAGAGAGTTAGTGGTGAACGTCGACGATGACGATGCGAACGATAAGAGGCGAAAATGGGCAACTGCGCATGCTCACGGAAAGCAGACCAGCAAGTGAGCATGCGCAGTTGCTCATTTCTGCCTCGTTTCTGCTCATCGTTTCCCACTAACTCTAATGATTTGATGAATTAAATACGTGGATAGAGATATTTTTGTAATTCAAAAGCTACGATGGCATTAAGTTTTATAGCAAATAAACGTTTTTGAATTGACTTTTTTTAACCTTCCGTCCACAAGGTGGGGTCTGGCAGGTCTCCTAAGTAATTAGCATATTTTATTTCTGGTTAAGCAATGCAACCCAAGTTAGTACCAACATGGTTGGCTGGTCAGAAACACTGGTTACCAAGGCAGAAATGGGAGTAGTATGTCCATAAGGATATGGTAGTGTCAGGGGTGGATGGGGACCTAGTGGGAGATAGGCAAGAGTGGAGGACTAGACCCTGTAGATCCGACCCTGTCATAGGTTGGATAAGGGTATGGTGATGATGATGTCTTGTCTTGTTGGGTAATATAGCATTTTTACAGCATGTTTCCAAGTTATTTTAATTGCTAGAGCTTTACATAAAAACCCGCTGTGGTGGCGTAGTGGTTAGCTCACTCGGCAACTATGCCAGTAGTTATAGGTTCGATACTGGACCATGGTGGGTCGGCTTCTTTTGGGCGAGAGAGAAGCCGCGAGTGTGCCTTCTTTCGGATGAGAAGTAAAACCGAGGTCCCGTGTGGGTGTACGATGGCGCTTGCACGTAAAATAACCCTCTCTACTACGCAACGGGTAGATGAGGCAAAATTTCCAGGTGTAGGAGCTCGCCCCCTTGCGTCGGTAGCATTCCCCAACGAACACTAGACCGACGATAAATAAGCGTAGGGGTGCAGCTTTGGCCGGCAACTGGCTGCAGAAAAAACTATGTCCAATATAACACCCTGTGTCCATTCAGAGGGACAACTGGGTACCCGACCCTGCCATAGGCGGGAAAAGGGTTAGGCGTTGCGTTGCTAAAGCTTTATATGGATGATATTTAATTCAATATCCGTTATAATGCCCTCAATCTGAATACTTACGCCTTGAAAATCAAAAAGTCTTTTTGGGGTAATGACAGACCCCACCTTGTAGTGTGTGCTAGAAATCGTCACCTTGTGGACGGAAGGTTAATGTGCGCCGTCTTTCTGGTTTTCAATCAATTTTTCCAGAGTAATGAAGAAACAGATTCCGATGTCATCCATAGGATCAATGTAGGATGTATGAAGTGGGGCACAGGTAAGTGGAGTCCTATGTGAAAGAGCCATGGCGACAGAAGGAGGGCAGCTGAAATGCAAATGTTGTAGTACATAAATGGGGTGTCATAAAAGGACCCTCTAACGTCAGTGGAGGATAACAGCACCAACAGCTTCAAAAAGGGTTAGTTGCGATGAAGGTTGAAAGGATAGTATGGACCCGTAATAACCCAACTAAGGAGATGGAAATGAGGATAAGTTGGTTCATATTGTACATGATTGTGTCAAGACAAGAGTGGGTAAGGAGGAACAGGTTAAGCACGAAAACACCCTTTCCTGGTCCTCTGCTTCGATAGCGACAGGAATGACAAGAGTTACAGGATCGATTCCGGTCGAGGCAGGTGGATGGAAAAAGGAAAGTCCTAAGTGCGCCTTCCGTCATATGGGAAGAAAAGCCATGGTATCGACAGTGGCGTAGCTAGGATTTTCAACGCCCAGGGACAAAGGTGACAAGGTGTGAACTATAAGGGGCCCGCCATGCTCTCCCCGAATAAATCCTTTCTACATGGAGTTAAACATAAGAAAATGCAGGTACCCCAAGCTCGGTTGTAAATTACCCTTCCAGAATTTCTTTTGTTGGTGTTTTAGGGCCTTTCAATTACAAAGGTCATTACAGCCCCCTTCCACTGCGCAGTTCTAATGCAGAGACTGCACAGACACTACGCTGATGCTGCGATTTTTGGATAGTAGCAGCACCCACTTTTCCCAAGCGGCCACCAATGTTAGTACTAGCTGGGGCTGCGTTGCTTAACTTCAGTGATCAGACGAGAACTGGTGTGTCCAACGCAATAAGCCGCTCTACCCTTCCAAAAGTAGATAGGCCGAATTAAAATCAATCAAATCTTTCGCTCCTCTTGTCATGTCGTTGATAATAATGATAATACATCACTTTTTTTGGGTAGCACTGTGCACGCCTGCCATTACACATATGATATCCCTGGTTACATCACCCACCTCCTCTTAATACCCCAATTCCGATGAACAACACAAGAATAGAATTAGCAGCTCACTGGAGATTATTATGCCTCATGTATTTATGGATACAGTTTCGATTGTGTAAATACTGATGAGTACCTGAAGTAGAAATTGTCATCCTACACCACGTAAGTACGTGCTAATGCGTAAGATTTCAGTCGTGCTTTAAAGATAACGAATTCCTTTCTTTCGTGTTAGGTATTGATCGACCAAAGTTCCAAGGTCCCACTAACGTAGGGTTGCCATACGTCCCGGTACACCGGGACATGTCCCGGTTTTGAGGTCTGTGTCCCCGTGTCCCGGTCCGACAGTCATTTGTCCCGGTCGATTTAAAATTTTCGCATGTTAAACAATTATTTTTTGATAATATCATTGCATACAGTACTGCGCATATACAGAACATGCCTACAGATTTGGTACAGCTTCGTCCATGAAAGCACATCACATTTTGCCAGTGAAACTGACTGTTCGGAAATGATCCACCATTGATCCCTGGGGCGGATCCAGACGAGGGGCAATGCAGCAATTGCTCCCCCCTCACTGCCTGAAGGGGCCGCAACTGATGAAGCATTTTTGCATTGCTATCCCCATTTCTATACTGCCAGTCCAACAGTTGCAGTCCAATCTGTAGTTGGCTAAACCACTGAAGATAGGTAATTGTCAAACGGCCAGGAGAGGACCTTTTTGTAATTGCTAGCTAGATGTATAGTCAGGGATTATGAATATTTAAAAATATTTGGGGCGCACAATTTTTGAAGTTCTACCCCATCCAGATCCGCCACTGATTGATCCTAACGTTTTTTTTTTGGGTCCTCTAAAATATTTTATATTTCAATGCGTTAGTGAAAGGATTATGGAATTTTTTAATAAAGCTATGAATGTTTATAATATGAATTCTTGCCATTTTGTTGAAAAAATATTTTTAAGGGTGGATGTCCCGGTCGGTGGTCCGACAATTATGGCAACCCTACACTAACGCCAACATTAACGGGCACTTACGTAGCAACTACCGCCTTTTCCCGACTATGGCAGTGTCGAGTACCCATCTTTGTACCTCTGGATGAACACATGAGCGATCTGTTGGACGGTATTTTTATGCAGCCGCCTGGCTACTACAGCTGAAACCCCCTATGCTTATTTGTCGTCGGTCCACTGTTCGTTGGGGTACTCCACCAACGACAGGGGCGAGTTCCTACACCTGGGAATTTTGCCTCATGTACCCGTTGCATAGTATAGAGGGTTATTTTACATGCAAGAGACATTGTTCCCCGCACATCCGACGGAAGACGTACTCAGGGTCTCTATCTCACCAGAAATAAGCCAACCCACCTCAATCCAGTATCAAACATGGAACTGTGGTGTATGTGGTGTGTATGGTCGCCGCTGTCAGGGCAGACTGAATCGCGGGAATGGCCAAAGGAATTCAGAGACTGGTGTTGTAGTTAATTGGTTTTATTCGTTAGTTACAGTTATACAGAGATCTCGCTGGTCAGAGAGAACTGGCTGAGACCTCTGACTGGTGAGAGACATGATGAGCGAGAGTGGAGAGAGAGAGAGAGGAAGTTGTGCCTTCCTTATATATTCCCTTTTGTGCACCCCTACCAGTGACCACAGGAAGGGCGGTTATAAGATGAGGTCACCGGATGCTTGGCCTGTTAGCACCCTGATGTTATCTAGTGGTGACATCATGGAACTAATAGATGGTCAGCACTTGATTGAAAGGAGAGGGAAATCAATTACCTCACTGGGATCTTTGACCTTATGCTTTTCGTTCTTGGAAGGGGAGTGTGGGACAGGGACCCCACAGAACAAGGGAGCATGCTACCATCTGCACCACCAAGGCGAGTCATGTGCTCTGACGTCAAGTGCACAGTGGTGTACCTAGGGAGGTGTACCCGGTGCGGCAGAGGCATGCCTCTTTTGGTGAACTCTTTTTTTTGCGAACGGTAAGTCCCGGTGTCAGCCCTCACTTGTAATTCCCTTGTATTCGCTTCCCAGTGTCATCCCTGCCCCGCTCGGTAAGCCACTTATGTGCGTAAAAGAAATTTTGAACATGCTCCTGTTAGAAGAGACAATATTTTTCATTTAGCCCTTTTCTTAACCTTCCGTCCACAAGGTGACGATTTCTGGCACACACTACAAGGTGGGGTCTGTCATTACTCCAAAAAAAATTTTTGATTTTCAAGGCTTAAATATTCAGATTAAGGGCATTATTATGGATATTGAATTAAATACCATCCATATAAAGCTTTAGCAATGAAAATAATTTGGAAACATGCAGTAAAAATTCTACATTACCCAAGAAGACATCATCATCCCCATACCCTTATCCCACCTATGATAGGGTCGGATCTGCAGGGTCTAGTCCTCCACTCCTGCCTATCTCCCATCAGGTTCCCATCCACCCCAGACACTACCATAACCTTATGGACATCCTGCTCCCATTTCTGCCTTAGTAACCAGTGTTTCTGACCAGCCAACCATGTTGGTACTAACTTGAGTTGCATTGCTTAACCAGAAATAAAATATGCTAATTACTTAGGAGACCTGCCAACTTCCCTAGATAGGTAAAGAAAACGTCGGAGAACAGGTACTCAAATGTTGGTTAAGATTGGAGAAAGTTGTACATGTGTAGACACAATTTTGTAGGTCTGGGGTTTGCCGAGACCCCACCTTGTGGACGGAAGGTTAATAAAATCATTTTCATTAAGGGTACCCTTTATTTACAGCTTTTTATTTTAGGCACCTATATATTACATTATGCTAATAATGTTACTATTTCATACTGCGTTTATAATAAAGCATCTGAATTGTTTGGAGATAAACACCCATTGGTGGCACTGCGACGCGAACCCTTAGCAGAGAAGTTGAAATGCCAATTATTATACCACTACACGTTCATTGATTTTCTCGACAGGCCTTTAGAAAGTTTATAGCTGAAGTTGATCAAATTCATTTGGAAAACCAACTGAAACGAAGTCGTAACTAAAATAGTAGCCCACAAGTAGTATCAAATCAAATGAAACCTTTTAAATTGATTGATGTCACTATATTTATCCACATAATCCATCATATTCCCTCTTCCTTCCCTCTACTACTTTCAATGATCATGTTCTTGACCATAACAAAATCTCTTAACATACGAAGAATCCGCCAAAGGTAACATCCACAGTAATTTATGTGACCCGCCTCCGTGGCGCAGTAGGTACAGTAGTGTGCTCGGTATACATACTGCATAGCTAGTTCCATGTTCGATAGTGGATCGAGGTGGATTGACTTCCTTTGGGCGAGAGAGAAACCCCGATTGCGCCTTCCTTCGAATGAGAAGTAAAACTGATGTACCGTGTTGTATACGATGGCATTTGCACGTAAGAGAACCCTCTCTACTATGTAACGGGTAGAGGAGGCAAAATTTCCATGTGTAGGAGCTCGCCTCTAGCGTCGGTGGAGTGGGGACAGGCGAATTGCGTTGGACACACCAGTTCTCGTCTGATCATTGAAGTTAAGCAGCGCAACCCCAGCTAGCTAATTTTCTGCATGCATTGCTTAGGACCGGCCTCGGTGGCTCAGAGGCAGTGATTCCAACTTCGATACTGGATCGAGGTGGGTTGGTTTCTTTGGCGAGAGAGGTCCCGAGAGCGCCTTCCGTCGAAAAAGAAGTGAAGCTGTGGCCCCGTGTGATGTATAGGTTTCACTTGCACACAAAAGAAACCTCCCAACTATGGAACTAGTAGATGGGTAAAATTCCTACGTATAGGAGCTCGCTCCCTACGCGACGCGTCGGGTCGGCGGAGTGTTTCAACAGACAGTAAACCGTCGATAAGGTTTCAGCATTAGGTCGGCAGTTAGCTGGGTAGAAATACCGTCCTATACAGAGAGCCCATACGTCCATATGGGAGAGAAATGGATAACCGACTCTGTAATAAGGAACAGTAAAATTTCTAAAAGATATTTTTTGTTGGTATTTAGGAGCCCTTCAACTACAAGGTCATTAGAGCCCCGCCCACAGCATAGTTCTTATGCAGAGACTGCACAGACAATGCACTAATGCGACGATTTTTGGGTGTTAGCAGTACCCAGTTTTCCCAAGCGGCCACCCATGTCAGTAATAGCTGGGATTGCATTGCTTCAGTGATCAAACGAGAACTGGCGTGTCCAAAGCAATCAGCCGCTCCTTTCTAAAAGATGGAAGTTGGCACAGTGGCGTAGCGTGGTGAGGGCGGCCCGCCCCGGGCGGTCGCACCTATAATTCGGACTGATTAAAATAAAAGAAGAGCTAAGGAAGAAATATTAGAAGAAATGAGGGGGCTAAGGACTTAAATACCTAAACAAAGGGGCGGCGAAATTGGCCTACGCCTCGGGCGGCTGAAACCCGCTCTACGCCACTGAGGCCCAGTGCACACATGCGATTTTTTTTCGTGTGGCGCCCGCGCGGCCTCGCAATTGCGGCATGAGATACATTAGTTGCAATTGGGAGAGTGCACACATAGTACCTCTGGCGCCGCCGCCGCGGTCCCGCAAGTCGAAGTTGCGTCTAAAAATGCCCGCAGATCCCTACCGAACCGCAACGGCGCCGCACCCGCACATCCGATCGCGTAATACCTCTTGGTCTATTGAGTGGTGCACACATATAAGCCACGCTGGGTCTTAAAGGATTATCGATTAAAGTTATTGTCATGCTGGGTTGGAAGCGATTCCACAGCGCAACCTACCATAGACTGGAAAAGGATTGCTAATTGCAATGTGTTTTTTTTTTGTCTGCAATTTTGATGGCACTTTTTTGTGTCTGATAATGCATTTGTTTTGTTGGTGTTTATGGCCCTTCAACTACAAAGTTCATTAGAGCTCCTTCTACTGCATAGTTATAATGCAGAAGCTGCACACACTACGCTGTTACAACGATGTTAGGGTATGAGCGGTACCTGTATTCCCAAGCGGCCGTCCTTGTTAGTACTAACTGGGGTTGCGCTGCTTAACTTCAGCGATCAGACGAGAATTGGTGTGTCCAACGCAATACAGCCGCTTCTTTGTAATGCAAAGAATGCCTTTAGATCCATTATCATTAACTTTATATGTACTTTTAAAAATACAGTATAAAGTTAAAATCAATGCGCATTTTGGGAATTCTTGAATCGATTACTGCGTTTGCAATGAATTATTATGTTTAATTAGCACAGTATTTTTACGGAATTAATCAACGGTGCTAATTTTGGTTGCTTGCTGTGAAACATTTTGAAAACTATTTTTACAGGAAGAGATATCCTGTAGTATATTGCGGTGATTTATTTTGGATCTTTACCGCCGCCATGGATGAAATATATCTGCCGAAAAACATAAAAACGACAAGTGCATTTTCCGTTTGGCAGGAAGTTTAATGGGTGGTATCACTGACGTCAAATCACATAAAAGAACCGCACACCCCAGAACGACCCCAGTCACTTGTAACAATGGAACAACTGGAATGCAGTTTGAGGGCGGCTGAGAAATTGAACCTTTAATTTAATTCGTATCAAAAATCTGCAGCGAGACACATCAGTTTGCACTGAATTCAATCAGACATGGCAACCACGTTTATTTAGATTGTTTATTTGTCTTCAAAGTGACTTCCAGAAAGTAGATACCTTTTTTGATTTATCGTTGATTAAAATCCCATCCAATTTTGTTCGATGGAACACGGCTCCAATTTATCTTCCTTAAAACAGTCCTGAATTTTGTTCACTGACATTCTCCGATATTTCAACATCTAAGGCAGCGATTCTCAACCTTTTTTTCGTCACGGCACACTTTTAATAATTTAAAAATTTGGCAGCACACTAACAACGACACATTTCGGGGCCCACAGACGCCAAAGAAAATATATGAGTTGTAACCTAACCCTATACAAAAGTTCGCCTCGGTGGCACAGTTTGTAGCACACTTGGTAACTGCGTCAGTAGTTTTTGGTTCGATATAGGACCGAGGTGGGTTGGCTTTTTTCGGGCAAGAGAGAAGCCCTGAGTGCACCTTCTTTTGGTTGAGAAGTAAAACCGAGGTCCCGTGTGGTGTACGATGGCATCTGCAGGTAGAGAACCCTCTCTATTATGGAAGAGGAAGAGGACAGGTAAATTTCCCGGTGTCGGTGCTTGCCCCCGGGTTCGGTGGAATGTCCCAATGAAGAGTAAAAAGACGATAAATAGCATAGGGGTCGCAGCTTTGGTCGGCAACCAGCTGTGGGAAAACAGTGTTCAATGTATCGCCCTTGTGCCCACTCAGAGGGACAAGATGGGTACCCGACCCTGTCATAGGCAGGAAGCTGGTTAGAAGTTACTTGTACCCTAGCCCTATGCAAACATCAAGTGGGTGACTAGTAGAGTAAGTTAGCTTAGGTAGCCAGTAGTGAGAACTGTAATATTCATGCTCATTGGTTGAGCTAGTCCCTTCTAGGAAGACAAAACCGATTGAACTACTTGTCTGACGTCACTTATGTATGGGTGTTCGCAGTGGCGGCACATTTAATGAATCTCGTGGCACAGTGGTTGAGAATCACTGATCTAAGGTATATCTGCCACCTTGACATGGAGTAATCGCTTTGGCACTGACAGGAAGTAGGCTGCATAGAATCAAAACTTAGAAACCGAAACTAAAGGCACGTTTTGGCAATTGACCAGGTCACGTTTGTCACATTAGGCGCGTTTTGGCGATTGACCAAGTCAGTTTTGGTCACATTGTTTCAAAAACAATGCGTTTTGGCCGTGCACACACTGGTTTGGGCAGTTGCTTTGGTCAACTTTGGTCAGACCAAAAGGATGACTAAAATAAAAGTGTGGTCTGTGCGTCTGATCAAAGAAAAATAAAACCGGCGGCAAGCTCCAACCAGTTGTAGCAGATGATGGAAGGTACCGGTAACTAGTTCAAATGATGCAAATCTGTTTTTTGTGTTAATGTAGTGATTTTTTTAAGTTTATCAAATTCATTTTTTTTTTTTTTTTTTTTTTTTTTTGAAGTTTAGTCGATTCATTTTTTTTCATTTTAGGGATTTTTTTTTATTGTAGTGATTTTGATTTTAAGTTAAGGGAATTCATTTTCTTATGTTTTGTGAATTCTTTGTCATGGGTCTCAAAATGTTTGACTAAAGCGGTTTGGCGATCCCTTTTGGTCAGACCAAACATGAGATTGTGGTCAAACCACAATTGTCCAAGTAAATCGCCAAAACGCGCCTTAAGATAGCTTACCAGGAAAACCACGAGGGCCTATAATAAAATCAGCTTTCATTGAGTGGGAGGAAGCGGAGGAGTTCTTAGCTGGGAGGTCTACTAAGGCGGCCAGTTCTAGTGGCGCACAACTTAATCTTATGACAGCACTACCCCCTCCCAGAGTGAACTATTATCTAGTATTTTATGTAGTCAGTTGCAAATCTATTTAAGGCTGCGACCCTTTGCTTATTTAACATTGTCTTGTTTCTTGGTTGGAGCACTTGTCTACGCTGACGCTGGGGAGAGGGGCGAATCTGAAAATTCTGCCGATCTACAGGTAGGAAAGAGCACACCACCTGAAAGGCACACTTTGGGTCTCCTTCTTAAAGAAAAGAAATACTTTGCTTCGGTCAGGATCGATGTTGCAATGATGGAGTCACGACACGAAGTCAACCACATTAACCACTGAGTCTCTGACCATATAGATCAGGAGTGTCCAAACTTTTTTTTCACCAAGGGCCATATGTGGTAAAATTTCGTAGAGAACGGGTTGGAGACTAAGCCAAGCAGCCATAAGCGGGATATGAGGAGATAGGTATAGAGAATGTAGGAGAGAGGAAGGTTGCAGCACCCAACGTTGGTATTAAAGGGGGCTTGCGCTGCTTAAATGCAATGATCTCATGAGAACTGGTGTGTCCAACGCGACTTGGCTGCACCCGGCGAAACTTGGCTGCACGCAACGCAACTTGGCTGCACCCAACGCAACTTGGCCGCACGACGCAACTTGGCTGCACCCAAGACAACTTGGCTGCACCCAACGCAACTTGGCTGCACCCAACGCAACTTGGCTGCACCCAACGCAACTTGCCTGCACCAACGGAACTTGGCTGCACCCAACGCAACTTGCCTGCACCAACGGAACTTGGCTGCACCAAGTTGCAATTCAAATAAGTTAAGATTATTAACAGATCCGCTAATATTTGGTTATAAAATGATTCCATGCGGTAAGCAATACGGTCATATTCTGATATATTTTTGAAATTTGTTGCGGGCCAATTAAAAATGGATTGCGGACCGTGGTTTTAGACACCCTTATTGTAGACAGACTCTTGCCGAATAGGAACCAGAAAGAGTAAATTAACTTTCTCGTTGAAACGGTAACGTAAGGTCATATTAGAGTTAGTGGTGAACGTCGACGATGGCGATACGAGGTCAAATGAGGCAACTGTGCATGCTCACGAAAAGCAGACCAGCAATTGAACTTGCGCATTTGCCTCATTTGACCTCGTATCGTCATCGTCGACGTTCACCACTAACTCTCTATTAGCTTAATGTTATTTAATGTACGACCAGAAGCTCAGCAATATTAGCAGAAAAAAGTGATGTTTACTTACGAGTTGACAACTTGAAAGACAGATTGAACTGTTTGGTAAATTTGATATGGCAACCAACATATTGCAAATAGCATCACTACAGCAAACAACATCTTAATTACCTGAAAAGAAAAAGCAATGTAAGAAAATTTCAATACAATTGTATTCATTTTAAATGTAGAGTTCAACTTGGGTACCACATAGTCCCATGACAAAGAGCTTTTTAAATCGGACAAATACTACTTGCTTTCAACTAAGAACTTTCGATGAATACTAGATCGGCACATAAAACAAAATTTTGGGTTCATTTATACAGAATTAACAGGGCCGGTCCGCCCAAACTAAAAGTAACCTAAACGTAAAACTAAAAGTAATTTAGTTTGTCCGCTTTAAGTGGTAGCGCACGCACGCCCGCTCACGCTAGACGCTGCCACTTAGGACATAGCCTGATCGCGGCTTCCTTTCCTCGCGATTCTCGGCGCGTTTTTTAAATATGGCTGCCTTCGTTGCCTCCACTGCCGAAGTTTTGAAGCTACCTGTCGTGTGGGATTTTGAATGGAAAGGATACCACAGTAGAGACTCTGTGAATCTAGTGGCGAATATGATTGTGAATCTAATTTTTTTTTATATTTGTTATGACTTTTTATAATTTTTTATGATCTATGTTTCAAGTGATACGTCGGTGTACAACGTAAATTACGCAAAGCAGACGAATTTACACTATACACCACCGTTCCACTCATGATGAAATTATAATTCACGCTATACTCAACAAATAAAACTGCAATCAGACTGCAATAAATGCATAAATTCTCCAAACATCTGAAAAACTGATCGTGCAGCCATGGAATACCACACTATTTTCCAGAGTCATCGATAAACACTTAACACTGCATTCTTGCCGCCATGTTTTTGACGCTTTCAGAGCTCAAAGCACGCTGCCACGCTGGACACTAATGACAGGCAGAATGGTAGCGCTTACACTCTAGACGCACGCCCGCTCACGCTAGACGCTGCCACCTAGGACATAGCCTAACACGAAACTTTTAATGCTTTGATGCTTCAGGAACGAATCCCGCCTCGGTGGCGCAGTGGACAGCGGGCTTGGTAACTGTGTCAGTAGTTCTAGATTCAATACTGGACCGAGATGGGCTGGCTTTTTTCGGGCGAGAGAGATGCCTTGCATACGATGGCATTGGCACATACTGTAAAAGAACCCTACATACTATGCAATGGGTAGATGAGGAAAAATTTCCAGTTGTAGGAGTTCTCTGCCTGGCGTGGTTGCAGCATTGATCAGCAACAGGCTGCGGAAACACACTGGCCATTATACTGTATCACCCTTGTGTCCATTTAGAGGGACAAGATGGGTACCCGACACTGCCATAGGCGGGAAAAGGATTAGGGGTTGCTTTTGCTTTGATGCTTCAGGAAAGAAAGGTGTTCTTTCCATGTTTTGGCAAACAAGAAAATCAAAACAAAATAACGATTTCTTTACTCAAACAAAACAAATCAATTTTAACATGCACAGGTTAAGAAAAATAAGTGAAAATATTATGAGGGGGAGGCCTCGACATAACTGCACGCTGGCGGCCGAACGTTTCGGGCCGGCCCTGTATACTAATAGAAAATCCTGCGGGATAGTAGGGTTCCCATAAAGTTGAAAGGGAGGTTTTACAGGGCAGTGGTTAGGCTAGCTATGGTATACGGATCAGAGTTTTGGAAGGAGTTGAGGAAGAGCCACGTAAATAGAATGCAAGTAGCCGAGATGCGAATGCTGCGGTACAAGAGTGGGGTGTCGAGCTGATAGAATTAGGAATGAGTCTATTAGAGGTAGCCTGGGGGTGAGGGACATCAGGGAAAAAATGAGGAAGAGTAGATTGAGGTGGTACGGACACGTAAAGTGAAGAGGGGAGGAGGAGCTCGTTAGGTCCATTACAGGAATGCAAGTAGTTGGAAGCACTCGGGGCAGGTTGTCCGTAAGGATATGGCAGTGGTGGGGTGGACGCGGACCTGGTTGGAGATAGGGGAGAGTGAAGGGCTAGAACCCGCAGACCCGAACCTGCCAGAGGCGTGATAAACATATGTCGATGATATAATAATAGAAAAGTAAATCACAAGCGATCAATATATCGATGTTTTAAATCACAGTCCGCAAAAGACTAAGGAAAATCAAATTAAAAAAGTCTCTAAAATTAAGTTGGTCATAATGGCGTGATTTCCTGCGGTTTTGATCATTTTTCAAGCCCAATCTTTTTTTGTAATTTAAACTCAAAATCGCATTTACAGAGGTTTCATAGACATCTGCGGCTTAATTCGAGTGGGAGAATGAGTTGCATTGATCCAAAACTAGCGCGTTCATGATTGAGTCAAGACAAATGATGAATCTTTTTATCGAGACGAAATATTTCAGAAAAGCTTCTCAATTAGGGGTGGTTCTGAAAGTGGTTCAGGGATAAGAAAGTCAACATATAATGCTCATAGTCCATAAACAGAGCAACAGCATTCCGGATGGCTTTCTGACAGTGATTACCTACTAAAAAGCAATTGAGTGCAAGTCTGATGTAGAATCCTTCTATGGTTTCCAAATATTAGTGGACATACTACTGTGCATGAAAAAAGAGTGAGCTGAACTAGGAGGCTTCCCAGGCTCACGGGGAGCGGCTTATTGCGTTGGACCCACCGGTTCTCGACTGATCACGGAAGTTAAGCAACGGGTGATCACTTGGGAAAACTGGGTACTGCTAATACCCAAAAAATCGTCGCATTAGTGCAGTGTCTGTGCAGCCTCTGCAGTAGAACTACGCAGTGAACAGGGTTTTAATGACCTTTGTAGTTGAAGGGCCCTAAAACACCAGCAAGACAAAACCAGGCTCACGCTATTAACCGATGAAGCCCTAATGGCACAACAAAAGGCCTAACCTGAAGTAGGAGCCTAATATGCTAAACGGTAGGTAAGTGTTCTAGCCAGTAGTCCGAAACTGAATGCGCAAACGCATTTCACCTACCCCGAAGAAAACAGTCACCGACTTTCAGCCTGGACTTGAAGATTATGATGCTGAGTCCTATCGAAGGAGGTAAATAAAAATAGACAAAAATTCAGTCAAGCTCGGTAATGAAGCGGACATTTCATCTTTTTGCTTCGTTGGTGTTTTAGGGCCCTTTAAACTACAATGGTCATTAGAATCCCGTCCAATGCGAAGTTCCAGTGCAGCGTCTGCACAGACACTACGTTGGTACGACCATTTGGGTATTAACAGTAGCCAGTGTTCCCAAGCGGCCACCCACGCCAATACTAACTGTGGTTGCGCTGTTTAGCTTCAGTGATCAGACGAGAGCTGGTGTGTCCAACTGAAATTCAGTCACTTTGCGATTTTTGTGGCAGTGGTTGGCAAAAAATCTAAAAATGCAAATGTCTCAGGAATATATTGGGAACAAGCTTTTCTCTGATGAGCTCAAAGGAATTCACCGAGGAGGTTAGCTGCATTTCTGACCAATTCTTACCAATTTTAATCATTATATCTTTAATCTGTCTGTGGCAGGGTCAGGTCTGCGGGTTCTGGACCTGTACTCGCGCCAATATCAGTCTAGGTCCTCATCCACTCACATACTGTCGTATCCCCTCCTTCGCAACTGCAGTTTGTACGGCTTGGGAAAACTGGGTACCGCTAATACCCAATAATCGTGGTATTAGTGTAGTGTCTGTGCAGTCTCTGTATTAGAGCTACACAGTGGACGGGGCTCTAATGAACTTGTAGTTGAAGGGTCCTAAAACACCAATGAAACGAAAATTCAAAACTCCAGATTTCAAGTTCCCAACATGTTCGGCAAACATGTCCAAACATTCTTTGTTAGACTGTATGTGGTATTGCAAACAAAAAATATACGAAATTTGCGAAAGTGTTCTGTCTAACGTTCTGCAATCATCATCATCCCCTTATCCCGCCTATGGCAGAGTGGGGTCTGCGGATCCAATGAGCATGCTCTGACTGGGGGCATCCCAGCCGCGCGTCAGGCTGAATTGTGTGTGGGAGATGCCGGCCTACCCCACTGTTCCAACACCGCATCACACAACCATTACACAGCCAAGTTATGTTGGACACACCAGTTCCAGTGAGATCACTGAAGTTAAGCAGCGCAAGCCCACGTCAATACCAACAAGGGTGGTTGGTAAAGAACGTTGGGTGCTGCAAATTAACCTTCTCCTTCGTCCATTCACCAACCTCCTCATCTCCTGTGGGCAGCCTCTTAAGGGTTCATCCTGTTATGGCTGCCTGGCTTACTCCCCAACCCAGGAAACTAATCCAATCCAAAATAGAAATTTTTGGCAGGTAAATTAATGCTTTGTTGGTTATAATATTGCATGGTGTCTGACCTTTTGCACAATAACTACAATGCAAAAGGAGTCAGGCTCATCTGATGTTCTGCAATAACTGAAATAAAATGTGATGATTTTCGAAAAATGTAATTATTTTATATGTATGCGCCAATCACTTCAGTCACCCACAGCCGGAGTCAGTCAGCCATAGCCGCCAGTCAGCTACATTCTTTCTCCACTTTCTTGAAATAAACAAAATTGATAAGATGATGCCAAATAAGCAATTTTTGGTACTCGGATTTTTTGAAAGTCAGAATTCATTAGATGCTCATGAAAGCAGAATAGCTGAAATAACTAAATAACTTACATGTGCAATAAAATGTGTGCAGTGCACCGTTTCTTATCAAAATTAAATTATCCAGCTGGGAATAAAAGAGTTGAAAAGAATTGAGGGGTATTACATTTCAAACTACGAACGTTTTGAAAGAACCAAGGCATGAAAACGTTCAATACCCATGAAATGAACATTTTTGAGATAATAAAAATATCTTCTAAAACACCAAAATTATGCCCATTTTCCATTTTGATAACTGCAGTGCGGCAATCATTTTTCAAAATTAAATAACTACAACTGCGCAGATTTTAATTGGTGTAAACATTTTTTTACGTTTTTTTTTCAAACGGTTTGTCAAAATATAATCAAGTATTTTTGTGTGGTTTCAAAATGAAAAGCGGATATCATAAATAGTTTGCTCACTTTAATTATATTCAGGGAAGTACAAGAAGTCCTTAAACATCCTTTATAATAGGTGACAGCAGTGGATGACAGTCCTGCACAAGGCGGAATTGACCACTGTGGATTCAACACACTGCAATTCAGTGGCGTAACTTGTAGGTGCAATGGGATCAAATTGCCCCAGGCGCCAGACAACGCGCCACCGTGGGGAAGGGGGCATCTTGCTGGAAATCAGCCGCCGCGAACCTATGTTTGTACGATGACTTTATGGCAAATAAAAAGTGCCTATATACGTGCACCATGTCTGTTCAAGACAAGCAACAGGGTAGGGGAAACTTCGAAAGCTTCCTGCCCCGGGCGCCACAACTCAAGTTACTTCCCTGCTGCAATCAGGGCCGGCCATCCGGGAGGTGCAGAGGGTGCATTGCACCCGGGCCCCACGATTGAGGGGGGCCCATCATCAATACCCATCAAGGCTCAGATCATTGCTAATATTAAAAGTTTAATACGTCATTGTAGGGGCAACAACCCTCATTCGACCCTGCCAATGCAACATAACCTAAACGTAACCTAACAACCCTGCCATTGAACTACACCAGGGTTGTACAACCATTCTGGTGTTGTGTGTCACTCGGCTGCTCCATGAACTGATTGCCAGCCACAGGCTGTCAAAACCAAAATGGGTGAAGATAACGTTAGGTGTTACACAGCACGTAGGCTATCATGCATAATTAAAAATAATGCACCATGGGCCACATTACAAGCCTCAATGGGCCACAGGTTGGACAACCCAGAATTAGAGATTAAGAGTCAATTATTTAATAATGCTATTATTTTGGGGTTGTTAAAACCTAAATACCCTGATTAATCAGAAGTGGAATAAAAAACAGGTGTGGACGTCCACATAAGCTTTCAGACCAACTCATAAATGCAATGGCGACATATTAGGACACATGGCATCATCCAAAAATGTAATACCTTCCAAAATTAGGAAGGATCTCAGAATGGGATAGGAGGACATCTAAAAGGAGTCCATTTACTCTTAATCCTTTTATTTTTACTTTTGGAAAAATATTTTGGGGCCCCAAAAAGGATTTTTGCACCCGGGCCCCTTTAGAGAGAAGGCCGGCCCTGGCTGCAATAATTGTTTTGTGCGATCGTCACCATGCTGGTGACGGTAAAAACTAAAAACAGTTCTACATCTTGAAGTAGGAATTGTGTCACGCATACGGTCTGGAATATCCCTGTTGCGCACTGTTATTGTGCAATAGGTCAGACACCATGCAATATTATAATCAACAAAGCATTAATTTTACCTCCCAAAATTTCTATTTTGGTTGTATAATGCGGTGTTGGAACACGTGGGGTATGCCGGCATCCCCACACAGACAACAATGCCAATATTCCTGCGGGTTTCAGCATGTTCAGTGGACCCGCAGACCCGACCCTGCCACAGGCGGGATAGGGGTATGGTGATGATGAAGTAGGAATTGGGTCATGTAATACAGTACAGTTCGGCTATAGCGAATCCATTAATAGCGAACTCTTGGTTATAACGTACTGTATTTCAACAACGAAAGTTTCCCATTGAAATCTTATTCAATGAACTCTTTCACCCGTTATAACGAACCGTTTTTAGTACATTTTCCTGGTTCGTTACAACCAGACTTCACTGTACATCAATTTGGGCTAAAATTTCACCAAGAAATCGTTCATGATATTAGCTTTCACCACATATTAATTGTTACAAAGATTTCCAACAACTGTGCTGCATCAGGCATGAAGATTGTTGGAAAATACGCGTGCGGCACGTACCGAGATAATCCTTCTACCTGACATTGCCCATAACTTTAATCAGTACCAACCGGGGAGAGATCCAGGATCACATCCGTTTGTGTCAGGTAACTCTCTAACAAGTTTCAAGAAAATGTCCCAGCTAATAATTTTTTGCTTCGTTGGTGTTTTAGGGCCCTTCAACTACAAGGTCATTAGAGCCCCGTCCACTGTATAGTTCTAGTGCAGAGGCTGCACAGACACTACACTAATGTGATGATTATTGGGTTTTAGCAGTACCCAGTTTTCCCAGGAGGCCACCCATGTTAGTACTAGCTGGGGTTGCGTTGCTTATCTTCAGGGATCAGACGAGAACTGGTGTATCCAACGCAATAAGCCGCTCCTCAGTTGATAATATACGTCATAGTGGTCGACTCAGAACTGCAGTGGTCAGAACTTCCACTTTCCTTAATTGACATGGATCCACCGTGATCATTTCGACCTTGTGCAGCATATTCATCTTTATGAAAGTCGTTAAGGCACTTTTTGAATCACCTCTATTTGCAACATTCCTGATATGATGTTGAGATTAAACGACTTGAATGCCCATAAATGAAAGGATTTTAATATTTTATCAACCACAGTTATAATAGTGAATATATATATGATCATTACACGTAATTAAATATTTAATTTCAAAAAACTAGCTGAGGTTGCTATCAAACATCCAAAACTAAGCAAACAAACATGAATTCCAGTTAACATACCTACTCAATGTAAAGGGCTTTTACTCATTTTGGCTCTCAACCTACTTTTTGATAACGTACTTGGCTGATACCGGTACCCATGACATCGGAATGCCTTGTATAAAAAAAGCAAACAGTAGACAAAGGAATTTCTGGTCGCAAAAAGTCCCATCTGACAGAAAAAGGTAGACCTCTAAAATTAAGTTACTAACGGCAGGAGTCGAACTCCAGAAAGGATCTTTTTATATGGAGCTAGGGTCGTGGCGTTTGTTCCTATCCGACGGGATAGAACGAGTTCGAAACAAGCACCCACCTCGGTCAGGATTGAACCCAAATTTATGGACTCAGAGACAAATTGGGCATTGGCTTTATGTGACAAGTTGCCAAGAAGGCGCAGTTCGTTTTAGTCATCTCTGGCAAGAAACATGGATATAAGGACCTGATGGAACCACTGAGGGATACCCTGGGGAGCCACTATAGAGAAGAGAAGATTTCGGAGGAACTAATTTACAACGCCATCTATGCCACCACATCATCTGGATATCATCGGTATTATTCTTCTCTAGTGGTTTCTCACTGTAATTTTATAACAGGATTAGAAGTAGTACAGTAAAATTTATTTCAAGGGCACCCCGGAGACATAGGATGTCGATCATAAAAAGAACTGGTGTTATTAATGCCTATATCTGGCCATACCGCTCAACAAGTCTACATTCATATATTTAGGAAGTAACTTTCATTTTCATTTCCCAGGCACTCCATTTTATCTGAATTACTATTTCCACAAGCAAAAGTCTGTGGAGTGCCCCAACCGATTACAAGTCAAAAAAGCGAACGAAAAAAGGGTGCTGCAATGAGGGCGCAACGAAAAAACGGCACAGCGATTAAAGGGCGTGATGACAAAAAGGCGCCTTGACAAAAGGGCGCAATGACCAACGCATGCATTGGAAAAAAGGTACAGAGGCAAAAGGGCCTACTTTAGTGAATTGCTTGAGCGGTTCAAAATCTGATAGAACCTCATAAGAAACATCTCGTTATTTGTTTGCATCATTCGTTTGCAGGACCATAATTAGGCAGCACCAAACTTCTGGGGGTCTAGCACAGTGGTTCTCAAAGCGCGTTCCGGGAAACCACTTCAAGTGTTCCACAAAAAATTTAATGCACAAATAAAGCAATGGAGAGATACTCTGATGTGACCTGCAGAATCAGTAGGGGAGGGGGTCACTGAAGTGGAGACAGGCAAGCGGAGTCCTGTGTGATAAAAGGATCCCAATCTAGTTGAAAGGGAAGTTCTACAGGACAGTGGTTAGACCAGCTATGCTATATGGATCAGAGTGCTGGGCAGTGAGGAAGAGCCACGTAAGTAGAATGCGAGTAGCCCAGATGCGAATGCTGTGGCACATGTGTGACATGTCGAGAGCTGACAGAATTAGGAATGAGCATATTAGAGGTAACCTGGGGTGGTGGACATCGCCGATAAAATGAGGGAGAATAGGCTGAGGTCGTATGGACACGTCATGGGAAGACGGGAAGAGGAGCTCGTTAGGTTAATTCCAGGAATGCGGTGATCGGTAGCACCACGGGCAGGGGGAGACCACAGCAGATGTGGGAACAGGTTGTCCGTAAGGATGTGATAGTGTGTGGGGTGGACGGGGAACTGAGGGAGATAGACGAGAGTGGAGGGCTAGAACCCGCAGAACCGACCCTGCCACAGGCGGGATAAGGGTATGATGATGTAGTAAATACCAAGTGTAGAAGGTAGCCTATACAACCTGCTTTAAAGATCCTGTTGAATTGTAAGTGTTCCGTGCTAGTAAAATGTCAGTTTAGTGTTCCCCGACTTCAAAAAGATTGAGAACCACTGGTCTAGCAGACCAAAAATAGCAATTCTGGGGGGGAGGGGGGTTTGAAGTCAAATTTGGCAAACCTTTATTGAAGACAGGTCACAATTACATGAAAAAAAGTTGTCTGTGGGTCAGGTGCAAACATCATATAATTTTGTGAGTAAAAGTAAATTATTATTCATAATGAATAGTTGATTAAAGTAGCAAATAGAGAACATCATCATCATGCCGTTAACCCACCTGTGGCAGGGTTGAGTCTGCGGATTCTAGCCTTCCACTCCTGCCTACCTCCCCCAGGTCTCTGTCCATCCCACCCCCTACCATATCCTTATGGACAACCTGCTCCCATGTCTGCTATGGTAAAGTATCAAAAAGAGAACAAACCTTAAAATAATATTGAAAACAAATCACGTGGGAACAGGTTGTCCATAAGGACATGGCAGCGTGTAGGGTGGACAGGGACCTGGTGGGGATAGACGGGAGTGGGGGGGCTAGAACCCGCAGACACAACCCTGCCACAGGTGGGATAAGGGTTGATAATGATGATGATGAAATCATTATTCATTATATATAAGTACCCACACATTGAGCGCCCTTAAGTCCTGGTCGCCCTTTTTTGTGCTGCGCCCTTTTTTCCTTGTGCCCTTTTGTCGCAGCACCTTTTTGTCACAGCGCCCAACTGTCATGCGCTCTTATGTCATACACCGTTTTTGGCGCACCCTTTTGTCATGCTTCCGCCCCAACCAACGGCAGGCCGACAATGAACCTGGAACATTGTAATTGGTCCTGGTAGATGTAGGCTCCTCTGGCATGTGACCATAAGAAAACGCCTACCCACGTGCTTGTCGTGCATGGAGAGCCAATGGTGGTTTAGGAAGGATGACTGGTGTTTGAGGGAGCCCTCTGGGCTGCCCTTCACTGACAGAACAACTCCGGCCTTCATTGGAAAATGGGCAGTCAGACGGATACCAGGTCTGATCAATCGTCTGAAGGGGCATTTTCGCCCCTTAGGGTTACTTTTGGAAATGTCATGTACAGCCCCCCTATGCCTATTAGTCCTGGTACTTGGTGGTCATGACTCTCTGACGGTTACCTGTCCGAGCAACCCTGGTGACCAGAATGGGCGTCCCCTTGTTGAGCTCCGTGGTGGGTGTGGACTGCGGACAGAGTTGAAAAAGCCAAAACATATGTTAATCAATTCTGAAAACTCCAAAACTACTGTGAAAGGGATCAAACACCTTGTGCTGACGACCGTCAGGGGTGAGTGAGCAGGTCCTGGGCCATCGTTATCATGCTTCTGCAAGGCCATGAGGGTGCAGACCTCAGCTGCCATGACAGATAATGCTTCGTGTGTCTTTCTGCATCCAATATTCCTGTGGGTTCCAGACGCCTGGCTGAGGTGCCCCCAGTCAGGGCAGTTTCTTCAAAAATCTGGGCTAATCTTAGATTAATAACGTAGAATGTGGGACCCTTACAGGCAAAACACAGATTGTTGTCAAGCACGGATCCGCGATTTTCGGGGGGGGGGGGGGGGGGTTGAGCTAATACCTGTGCATGTTTACATATATTATGCGAATATAAGTTTATATGTGCATGGGGGGTTGCCACCCCAAAAACCACACCCTGAATCCGTGTGTGATTGTAACATTTAAAGGGTAACATCAGCCTCTAGTCCAGGAATTCCCAATTCTGTGCCCGCTACTTTTCGGCGGCGACAAATATTTGTCATTACGCTAACTAAAAATTCAAAAGAAAATCATTTTTCAGTTATAGGAAAACTTGGTGACTGCAGAGAACAGTTAGAGAAGGGACTAAACGATATTAGAGGGGCAATAGAAAACGGAGGGCTAACGATAAACATGAAGACAGAGTATTTAGCTTTCAATTGGGAAAGACAGTAAAATAACGGTAACGTACGTTCGAGGGGCAAACTGGTGAAAAAGTTGCAAGGGGAAAAGTATGATATCAACGTTCCAAAGCAATGGAGAGATAGACTCTGATGTCACCCGCAGAATCAATAGGGGAGGGAGTGGCTGAGGTGGAGACAGGCAAGCGGAGTCCTGTGTGATAAAAGGATCCCAATCTAGTTGAAAGGGAAGTTCTACAGGACAGTGGTGAGACCAGCTATGCTATATGGATCAGAGTGCTGGGCAGTGAGGAAGAGCCACGTAACTAGAATGCGAGTAGCCCAGATGCGAATGCTGTGGCACATGTGTGGCATGTCGAGAGCTGATAGAATTAGGAAGGAGCATATGTGGAGCACCTGTGGTGGACATCGCCGAAAAATTAGGGAGATTAGGCTAGTCAGGTTAATTCCAGGAATGCAGGTGGTCGGTAGCACCAGGGGCAGGAGGAGAGCAAAGCTGACGTGGGAACAAGTTGTCCGTAAAGACATGACAGTGTGTGGGATAGACGGGAAACTGGGGGAGAACTAGACGAGAGTGGAGGGCTAGAACCCACAGACCCGACCCTGTCACAGGCGGGATAAGGGTATGATGATGATGTAGGGGGAGCGGCGAATTGCGTTGGACACATCAGTTCTCGTCTGATCACTGAAGTTAAGCAGCGCAACCCAAGCTAGTACTGACATGGGTGGCCGCTTTGGGAAAACTGGGTACTGCTAATACCCAAAAATCGTCGCATTAGTGTAGTGTCTGTGCAGTCTCTGCATAAGAACTATGCTGTGGACGGGGTTCTAATGACCTTTGTAGTTGAACCCCCCCGTCACAATACTAGCAATGGTGGGCTTTCCTTTGAGGAAGCCCTCCACTTTATCCTCTCCAAGGCTATTCCATTGTCGAATGGTCCTTGGTAAAAAAAAAACCAGTAGTATGAATCTGTTTGTGCCCTAATCTCCTTCAATTTATATAGATGATCTTTTCTCCCCTTATACTCAGCCAGGGACACACTTCCAGCCAGAGGTCCATTGCATTCCAGCAGCAGTCTGATAAAAAGTCTAATGCTGTGAGATATACGCCACTGGCTTAGTGTGTCCCGCCCTAGTTCCCTAATCATGGCAGACACGCTCTCCCTGTGAGAAAACCTGTGGAGAACAATTCTTGCTGCTCTCCTTTGGATCCTTTCAACCTCCCAAGATAGGTTCTGCCTGAAAGGAAACCAAATTGGACTACCATACTCCAAAATTGGGCGTACCGTTGCAATACAGGCTGTTTCTTTTACTTCCTTTGTGCTTTCCCTAAGGACCCTACTAATCAGAAGGAGGAATTGACCAGCCCTCCCAATCACTTTACCAAAATGATTCTTCCAGTTACCTTCACTATTTAAAATAATTTCAAGGTGCTTAGCATGTAGCTTCCTAGATCTGGACATCGTCAGTATCCTACATTTTGCAGGTTTAAAGGCAATTCCCATCTTACACACCAATTGTGAATCTTATTTAGATCCTGATTCGATAGTTCAATGGTAGTTCACTGACTTTGAGCGAGGTCCCAAGCGTGTCTTCTTCGGATGAGTAAACCCACGATCCTGACTTCAGTAACAGGAAGGTCGACGTTAAATGGTCAAATAAACAATCCTTCAGTAGTTTAGCTGTAGGGATTTCTTCTGCATGTTGTACGCTTCAGTCAACTTTTCTATTGTTGCCAGGTCTGTAATGCAGTTTATGTTTCTTCTATTCTTTCTTACTGCCCTAATAGAGATTTCAAAAGAGATTTAACCGCCTTCAACCTACAACTTGTCACTCTTGTAATGGATGTACAGCAGTTGCACTTATCATTACCTTGCTTCAGTACTCAGTAAGTACACCCTACTAAGTCACGAAATTCAAGAGAATGAAAGAAGCAGCAGCACTTTGATGTGAAATATCTCGAGAGGCAGACATTTTTAATCAATGAATAGCGGGTCACATAAAAAGCTCCCTAAATGAAATTCGAACAATCTAAAAACCACAAAATGGGAGATGAAGTAAATGTGCTCAGACAGATTAGACGGAAATGAACATGAAAGGTCGGATCAGCTGGCCGTTTTCGGGTCTCATGTTTTCCGCAATGTCCCCCACCCCCAGGCTACCTCCAACGTAATCATTTCTGACCTGGTCGGCTCTAGACACCCCACACATATATCGCAGCATTCGCATCTCCGCCACTTGCATTTGCCTTTCATGGTTCTTCCTAACTGCCCAGCACTCTGACCCATACAGCATAGCAGGCCTAACAACGATTCTGTAGACCTTGCCCTTCAACTTTACTGGGATCCGATGGTCACACAGGACCCCACTTGCCTGTCTCCATTTCAGCCACCCTGCATTAATCCTACTGGTCACATCTGAATCTATTTCCCCATTGCCCTGGAAAACTGATTCTAGATAGCGAAACTCTTGCACCGCTGGAATCTCCTCTCCCCCACAACGAATCTCACCTCCTTGCCCCTTGCCACTAAAATTGAAAGCTAGGTACTCAGTCTTCTTCATGTTCACCTTAAGGCCCCCCCCTCCTCCATTGCTGCTTTCATGTCTTGTAGGCCCTTTTGTGCATCTTCCTTGGACTCCTCAAGCCTTCCCACATCATCTGCAAATACCAGGCACTGGGGGCCCATTCCCCTACTCCCGTCAGCAGCTCATCCATCACCAGGGTGAATAGGTATGGGCTAAGTGCTGACCCTTGGTGCACACCAACCTCTACTTTGAAGCTTGCAGTGTTTCCCCATGCTGGTCTCACCCTAGTGATGGAACCATCATACATATCCTGCACTACCCTAATATGGCCTTCATCCACACCTTTCTTTCTTAAAACATTCCATACTAACTGTCTGGGAACACTATCATATGCCTTCTCTAGGTCAACGAATATTGCATGAAGATCCTTCCTTGCAGCTCTATGCTTCTCAATCATCTGTCGGAGAATGAAGATTGGTTCCATGGTGGACCTACCTGGCATAAACCCAAATTGATTTCCCCGGACACTGGTTAAGTCTCGTAGGCGGCACTCTATGACTTGCTCCCACAGCTTCATAGAATGGCTCATCAGCTTTATGCCCCTATAGTTTCCACAGTCCTGGGCGTCACCTCGGCCTTTGAACAGTGGTACTATCCAACTCTCTCGCCATGCAGAAGGCATCCTGTCCCCCTTTGCTAACTTATTGAAGAGCTTCCCTAGCCATGTAATTCCCGTGGGGCCCAAAGTGTGCCAAACATCCATGAGGATCTTATCAGGGCCTACTGCTTTCTGACCTTTCATCTTCTGAAGGGCTCTGACTATTTCTGCCTCACTCACCCTGTCCACAGCCTGTGGTGTGGGTGGGTTTCTGCCTATGACAATCGCACCAGAGTCTGCGTTTAAGAGACTGTGGTAGTATTCCTCCCACCTTTTGTCTACCTCTTCTGGTTGAAAAAGGACCTTACCATTGGTATCCTTGACCGTTATGGCCCTGGTAACATCCTTACTAGGCCTATCCCTGGTCCTGGCCAGTCTAAAAACTGCATTCTCTCCTTCCCTTGTCCCCAACTTTTCATATAAAGTCTCATACTTCTGGTACTTGGCCAGGGCAATGGTCCTCGTAGTTACTAAGGCTATTTTCTTCATTGAGACAATTTTGTCCACCAATGCCTGGGGGCGAACTCCTACACTTCTAGAATGAATTCTTTTGTGTGAAGATGCACCTTTGAGATCTCGCTTTTGTCCAACAAAATTTGTCTTTCTCGGACAGGATCGAGCCTATTCGATCGAGCAATTTTACATGTTCTAAGAAAAACAGATTGGCAACATGTATGGGAATTTCATATGAAGTATATTTGCATACTTCAACAAGTCAAAAAAAATTTATACCAATAAAGTAATGCATTAAATGCATAGGAGATAACGTCGAACTACTTTTCGTTCCACATCTTAAAGATGTGCGATCAATCAGAATTCTGAGTTATCCAGTCATGAAATTGAGTAAATTGAGAAACTGAGCGCGAGGAACGCTGACACAACCCTTCCTTTCATAATATAAAGAGATTCTCCTTCTCTCTAGGGAAGTATAAAAGCACTCCTATTCTGCATCTCAACTGAAGAGCACACTTACGCTTATAAACTTAGACTGAAACTCACGGAAGCGGGAGGGTGGAGGTTGGCGGCGAGAAAGAAACTTAAGGGCACATTTCTTTGCATGGAAAATGCAGTCGTAATTTCATGGCCTATGTACGATATCACCATGCATGGAGAGCGGCTTACTGCGTTGGGCACACCAGTTCTCGTCTGATCACTGAAGTTCAGCAACACCTTTTTTTTTTTGTTGGTGTTTAAGGTCCCGTCAACTACTCAGCAACACCACCCCAGCTAGTAGTAACATGGGTGGCCGCTTGGGAAAGTTGGATCTCTACATTAGAACTACGAAGTGGACGAGGCTCTAATAATCTCGTGGTTGAAGGGCCATAAAACACCAACGAAACAAAAAAATATGGGCATGTTATTTTATCAGAAGAGAGGAGGGGCTGTTAGGTGCATCACCAGGAGGTAGGTAATCGGAAGCATCAGCGATAGAGTAAGGGCACAGCAGACGTGGGAGTGTTTGAGGTGGTTGGGGACGTAGTGAGGACGACGGAAATGGACGGCCAGGGCCGGCCTTCTCTATAATGGGGCCCGGGGGCAAAAATCCTTTTGGCGCCACAAAATATTTTTCCAAAAGTAAAAATAAAAGGATTCCGAGCAAATGGACTCCTCTTAGAAGCCCTCCTATCCAATTCTGAGATCCTTCCTAATTTTGGAAGGTATTACATTTTTGGATGATGCCCTGCGTCATAATATGTCGCCATTGAATTTATGAGTTGGTCTGAAAGCTTATGTGGACGTCTACATCTTGGAACATTTTCAGTTGGACCTGTGTCGTTATATTTTTTTTATTACACTTCTGATTATTAAGGGTATTTAGGTTTTAACAACCCCAAAATAATAGCATTATTAAATTATTGACTCTTAACCTCTAATTCTGGGTTGTCCAACCTGTGGCCCATGGTGCATCATTTCTAATTATGCATTATAGCCTACCTGCTATGCAACACCTAACGTTATCTTCACCCATTTTGGTTTTGACAGCCTGTGGCTGGCAATCAGTTCATGGAGCAGCCAAGTGACCCACAACACCAGAAAGGTTGTACAACCCTGGTGTAGTTCAATGGCAGGGTTGTTAGGTTTCGTTTAGGTTATGTTGCATCGGCAGGGTCGAATGAGGGACGTTGCCCCCTACAATGACGTATTAAGCTTTTAATATTAGCAATGATCTGGGCCTTGATGGGTACTGATGATGGGGCCCTCCCCTCAATCGTGGGGCCCGGATGCAATGCACCCTCTGCACCCCCCGGATGGCCGGCCCTGCGGCCAGGATTCGCAGACCTGACCCAGCCATAAGTGGGACAGCAGCAAGATTATGCGTGTTATGTGATACTAACGGGTTGGGGAGTAAGCAGCCATAACAGGCTGAACCCTTAGGAGGCTGTATTGGTACCTTGGAGGATGTCATTGGTACCTTGAACACAAGCGAACTATTGTACAGCATTTTTAAGTAGCCGGCTGTCAACCTATTTCCACATTCCCTACTTATTAGCCTGGCGGACTACCTTTTTCTCTGGAGGTAATTTCTTGTACCAACGTTGGTGACGAGCCCCTACGTCTGGGAATTCTGCGGACTTAAGTATAAATTTTACTCCACACAGTTCAAATTGCGAATGTGAATCATCTACTAATATTATGCAGTAATTTAAATTCATTACTGTGGTAAAGGTCTTGATGATATTACAAAGGCGGGATCTGTACACACATTTTATAAGTACTCGCCTTGACCTTCCTTCATTTTTAGATTAGATTACGCTAGACTCCGGCCCTCAATGTCTGTAGTGGACATATTTTAATTCGATCAGATAAAAGTGGGTTCGTGCGACACGTTTCTGTCGTCTAACACGCGACAAATTAGACAGGATAATCTGCAATACACGAGGATGGAGAGAGCCTGTAAATTTCCTAATTCATTACTGAAGCCCCGAAACGTATAAAACACACTGACAAGGAATTACAATCGCTTGTGTTTGAAATTCATATCAAAACTTATGATCATCAGCACAGTCTTCATTAACCTTTTACCGCCTACGCCAGGGTAGGGTGCTCATTTATGACCAATTAGGACGACACATGAGTGATGTGTTGGACGGAATTTTTACGCAGCCGGCTAACAAACTATGCTTAGATAATTATCCTAGGCCAATTCTTCTTCATTGCCTGCCTCGGTGGCGCTGATCCAGCGTGCTGGACTATAGAGTTAGTGGTTCCATGTTCAATGCTGATGGAGGTGGGTTGACTTCTTTCGGGGAAGAGAGAGGCCCCGAGTGCGCCTCCCGTCAGATGGGAAGTAAACCTGTGGCCCCATGTGGTGTACGATGTCATTTGCACGCAAAAGAACTGCCTCTGCTATTCAACTAGTACATCATTCCCAGGTGTACCTTGCCCCCTGGCGTCCGTGGAGTGCCTCAAAGTACAGTAGGCTGGCTATATGTAAGGATAGGGGTTGCAGCTTTGGTCGACAGCCGGCTGCGAAAAATACTGTCCAAGCATAAAGGGAACTGGAGGACCTATTGTAATTGCTAGGTAGATATATGCCAAGGGAATCTCATTGTCGTACCCTTTTCCCACCTATGACAAGGTCAGGTCTTTGGGTTCTAGCCATCCACTCCCGCCTATCACCCACCAATCACTGTCATGTCCTTAACGACAACCTGCTCCGAAGTTTGCTTTAATCGTCTCCTGCCCCAGGTGCCTTCAATAATCTTCTTCCTCATAATGGATTGAACGAACTCCTCTGTCCCTCTTCTCACAACATGCCCACACCACCTCAATCCTCTCTCTCCCCCTCTCTCCCCTCTCTCTCCTCTCCTCTCTCCACTCTCTCTCCTCTCTTTCTCTCCACTCTCTCTCCCCTCTCTCTCCTCTCACCTCTCTCCCCCCTCTCTCCTCTCTTTCTCTCCCCTCTTTCTTTCTCTCTCCCCTTCTATCTCTCCTCTCTCTCCCTTTCTCTCCCCTCTTTCTTTCTCTCTCCCCTTCTATCTCTCCTCTCTCTCCCCTCTCTCTCTTTCTCTCTCCCTTCTCTGTCTCTCCCCTCTCTCTCTCTTCTCTCTCTCCCTTTTCTCTCAATCCTCTCTCCCCTCTCTCCCTCTCTCAACTTTTCCACGATGTCCCCCACCTGCAGGATATTTCTATTAAATTCATTTCTAATTTTATATGCCCTCAGCACCCGATACACATACTGCATTCTGATCCTTATAGCGTAGGTGGCCTTATCACTGCTGTAGAATATTCCTTTCAATCTTATTGGGACCCTCCAGGCACAAAGGACTCCACTTCAACCATCCCACAATGATTCTATGGATCACGTCACACTATTTCTCCATTGCTCTGGAATACTGACCTAAGGTATTTAGAATCTTGCTTCTTTGGTACCACCTCACCTCCGGAGAGAACGTCGCCATTTTGTTCTTGTCAAATCCAGTTGAAAGCTAGATACTCTGTCTTTTAAATGCTCACCTTCACGCTTCCGTTTCTATTGCAGTCTTAGTTTCATTTAGACCCTTCTGTGCATCCTCTTTGGAGTTCCCACGCTCCTCCTCATCGCCTGTTAATACTATGCACTAGGGTGGCCACTCCGCTACTCCAGACATCAATTTGTCCGTTACTATAGTGCTCGCCACGAAAGTTGACACATTGGTGGGAGGCAAAGGATGAGTCCTCTTCAAAAAATAGGGAAAACATTGAAGTTGTACTTGCCATTAATGAATGGAGCCTGCCATTTGACCTTTTTCAAACCCCCTAATTTTTGTAGTGAACTTTCTTACCTTCTACCTCCCATTTGTCATCTTTCGTGGCGAGCACTATAGAATGAAAAGGTAAGGACTAAAAGTTAGACCTTCGTGCACCCCTACCGTCACTGAAAGTCTTATGTATTTCTGTATTTAGTCCTTACCCTGGCTATAGAACCATCATACATATCCATACATATCCTCCTTCTTAATCCACCCCATTTTCTTAATACTCCCACAATGTTAAGTTGCGTTGGACACACAAGTTCAAAATTTCCCCTCTCCTTCTTCCTCTACACCTACCTCCTCATCTCCCGCGAGCAGCCTCTTAAGGGTTCATCCTGTTATGGCTGCTTGGCTTAATCCCCAACCCGTGAAACTAATCCAATCCAAACATTACCTGTCGTGGGACATTGACATACGCCTCCTACCAGGTATAAACCCAAACTGATTCCCTTGAGCAATAGTTGTATCCCGAAGTTGGCATCACTTACTCTTTCCCACACGTTTATAAAATGCTCATTTACACATCTTATAATCAAAACTTTTGAAGTACTCCCTCTTTATGACGCTTGGATCCGCCCTAACCCTGCCATAGGCGAAAAAATGATTAGTAGTTGCTGTAGCTTAGTTGTGAATGCCTTTTACGTGCCGATGATAACGTGCACACCAAACAGCATCAACGGCTTTACTTGTCATCGGACGGAAGGCGAAAGCAGTCATCTGCGTCGGTGCAGCTTCGAAACTGGAATGATTTGAAGTTCAGAAATGAAATGGCAAAAATTGGGCACAAGTAGGATTGCCCTGACAACATGGAAGATGTAAGATTTGTGACTTTGGCTACCAAAACCTTTTATAAGCAAGCAATCAACTTATATTTTTCCGCTTATGGCAGGGTCGGGTACTCATTTGTCCTTCCCGAATTTTAATTCTCATCCGAAGGAAGGCGCACACGGGATTTCTCTCTCGCCCGAAAGAAGTCAACCCACCGCGATCCAGAAATCGAGCATGCTACCTATTGCGGCACCGATGCAGGTCATCAAAACTTTTCATAAAAAAGATAAAAATTGGAAATATAATTCATTGTATTCTTCTTATTATTAAAAGAAAATCTTGGCAGGTCATGTGGATATTTTCACATCTTTCACATGGTCAATTTACATCTGCATCCTACCAAGCGTGAAACCAAGGTCATCAGATAGAAATTCAAACAGAAGGCAACTTTAACTTGGTTTACGGCAAGAACCATACGGGATCATTGATCATGAAGCATACAATGTGCTTTACGTTGATTCAACAGAAAAACACTGAAGGGCCTACGGTGAAAAATTTAATTTATGCCAATCTTGCTTGATCTCATCGTAAATACACCGAATACGTAGAAAATTAATCTAACTTGATGTGGGTCTGTTTTGGTTGAATAATGCGGTGTTGAAACAGTGGGGTAGGCCGGCATCCCCCCACAGACAACCAACCAATATTCCTGCGGGTTCCAGACGCCAGACTAAGCTGTCCCCAGTCAGAGCATGTTCATTGGACCCGCGGACCCGACCATGCCACAGGCGGGATGAGGGTATGATGACTATGTGGGTCTATCATCTTAGCCAGGGGTCGCCTTTGCTCTCGCCTTGCTGTCATCTTAGCTCAGAGGGTCACCTTAGCCAGGGCTCTTTGGGTCCCTACATGCAACTTTGAAGTAATCTCGAGTGATTTTAATAAAGTTTTAATTAATAATATGCAGTTTTAATTATTAATAACGTGCAGAACTTCTGGCAATTTCTAACTGAAATTTTATGCAATGTTCAGCCTCCCAATTTTTACTGCCCGCTGCATTTTAACATAAGTAAACAATATTCTATATTCTTTCGTCAAAACTTTAGTTTTAAATATTACTTTCCACGGATTTCAAAATATCTCCGGGCTTCTAGGATTAAAAAACAACATTTGAATAGAGAAGGATTCCCAAGTCTCAAAAATAGATTGAAATGTAGTAGAGTATATAAAGTAACATTCACATTAATAATATATACTGTACATACAATAAAAGATATGGACTCATCTCGGTGGTGCAGTGGGTAGCACAGTCAGTAATTGCGTCAGTGGCTCTAGGTTCGATATTGGTCCTGGATTGGTTTCTTTCGGGCGAGAGGCCTCGGGTGCGCGTTCTTTCGGATGAGAAGTAAAACCGAGGTCCCTGTTTGGTGCACGATGGCATTTGCACGTAAAAGAACCCTCTCTACTATGCAACGGGTAGATGAGGCAAAATTCCCAGGTGTAGGAGCTCGCCACCCCCTGGCGTCGGAGAAATTTCCCAACGAACAGAAGACTGTTCGAACGAACCATTCGCCTCTACCAGGAACGAACTTGAAATCAACAAATTCGAAGTCAACAAATTTTTTTCAGGGGAGAGAGGTTTCAATGTTAAATAAAACCGTAGTCCTTGGAGCAAAATAAACATGCAGTTCGGCAAACTTTCTAGGTGCAAGTACTGAGTAGCGTCGTTAGGGTTGGCGTCACCCGGCGCGGTGACGCCATGGTGTCACCCCCTCTCCCGAAGAAAGGCTGCTTCTTCTGCTTTGGTTTTTTTGTTGTTTGTTGGTGTTTAAGGTCCCGTCAACTACGAGGTCATTAGAGACCCGTCCACTGCATAGTTCTAGTGCATAGACTGTACAGACACTACACCAATGCGACGATTATTGGGTATTAGCAGTACCCAGCTTTCCCGAGAGACCACCCATGTCAGTACTAACTGGGCTTGCGTTGCTTAGCTTCAGTGATCAGACGAGAACTGGTGTGTCCAACGCAACTCCCCGCTCTCTGCTTTGGTGTCACCCCATTTGTCATGGTGCGAGTGGTGTCACCCGGTGCGGCCCGCACTCCCCGAACCCCCTAGTGACGCCACTGTAAGTACTTAATCATTGAAGCTCACAAGTATGCCATTACTTCAAAGCAACTACGAATAACGATGTTGTCTCTCCCAATGGTCACAAGGGTGATAAATTGGGCAGTGTTTTTCAACAGCCGGTTGCCGACCAAAGCTGCAACCCCTATGCTTATTTATCGTCGGTCTACTGTTCGTTGACATTAGGAGAGAGGAAGAGTTTATTAGGTCCATTGTGGGACTGCAGGTAATTGGGAGCACCAGAGGTAGAGGAAGACCAAAATGGACGTGGGAGCAGGAGGTGCAAAGGGACATGGTGGAGTGCGGGGTGAAGGGGGATAGGTGGGAGTGGAGGAGTAGAATCCGCAGACCCGACCCTGTCCCAGGCGGGAGAGGGGTGAGATGATGATGATGATGACTGTTCGTTGACATTCCACCGACACCAGGGGGCAAGCTCCTACCCCTGCAAATGTTGCCTCATCTATCCGTTGCACAGAAGAGAGGGTTCTTTTACGTGAAAATGCCTAGAACTACTGGCGCAGCTACCGAGCGTGCTTCTCACTGCACGCCACCGAGGCGGTTCTAAGTAAGCCATTAATTCGACATCAAATTTTAAGCTGAAAAAAGTGACGCTTGCTGTATTTAATAAAAATTTAAAGGAAGATTTAGCAGAGAGTGCATTAGCTGGTCTTACTCTGGCTTAGTGAATAGACTTCCTGTCATCCACTCGAGTCCTGAACGCCTGAGGAGTGTATAATCCAGATCTGAAGACGAACTAATGCAGTTATTTTATATTCTTTTTTTCTCAGTCGATCGACAAAAGTAATATAGGGTAGTACCGCTTGATGCACGCTTTTATTAAAATAAAGAATGTGTGTTTATTAATAGCATAATCACACGTCATAAAAGGCCCAATATGAGGATCCTAGATATTGCCGAGTCTATTTGTTTTTTAAAAAAGTCTGCATATCGAGATAAAGCAACTCAGTATCTTATCTGTATTTGAATTCCTCTTACAGTAGATGTGATGTCAGAACAGACTAACAGGGTTTATTTAATAGGTTCTTTTAGTGTTTTGTAATTTATTTAAAATTTACTACGTTTGAAACAAGCGTGATTGTTGTAAAACTCGTTCAAAATGAGCCATTCCACACCATGGCCATAACTGGATCAAAAGAGCTGCGTGTCTCTTGATAGCCCGATGACACCCTAATCTAATACAGTATTACATACGGAAAAATGCCATCGCAAACCTCAAAACTAGTTTCAAATTTCAACCTGTTCAACAGTAGTCCAATTTCTGGGCTTCAGTGTCACAGCTCTAAAGATTATACAATAAATTAGGACGCGTCGTCTAGTGACTCGAGTCCAGAGTCTCCCAAACTGTGGGGGAGCGGCGAGTTGCGTTGGACACACCAGTTCTCGTCTGATCAGTGAAGTTAAGCAACGCAACCCCAGCTAGTACTGACATGGGTGGTCCCTCGGGGAAACTGGGTACTGTACTGCTAATACCCAAAAATCGTCACATTAGTGTCGTGTCTGTGCTGTCTATGCATTAGAACTATGCAGTGGACGGGTCTCTAATGACCTTGTAGTTGATGGAACCTAAAACACCAACAAACAACAACCCAAACTGTGGGTCGCGACTTTTCCACTTTGTAATAGATTTTAAGAGTGGAGCGTCGCGCCTCCAAAAAGTTTGGGAGGCATTGCTCTAGTTCAGTGGTGGCGAATCTTTGTTTGAGGACTGGTCACAATAACACGAAAAAAAACCAAAAAGTTGTCCGCGGGTCAGGTGCAAGCACTATTTAATTGTATGAATAAAAAATTAATATTAATAATGAATACATTAATTTATTAAAGTAGCAAATAGAGAACATCATCATAATGCCCTTATCCCGCCTGTGGCAGGGTCGGGTCTACGAGTTCTAACCCTCCAGGTCCCCGTTTAACCCACACACTATGATATGACAAATAGATATGATTCACGTTCGGTTCACTTAAAATTGCACGGTAGGTCACAGGTTCGCCACCACTGGCCTAGTCCATCAAAAGACATCATTTTTAACGTAAAGGAACATCCGATGAGTAAACCAATTGCATGGCTACCTACCAATGCCATTTATTTATCCCGGGTGTCTCGAAATGAGCAATGCACCCCCAATGAGAACGTGGACGATTCATTACTTGTGGGGTGTAGGTTAAACGGACAACACTGGACTACTCAGCGTCCGCTCTAGCGCTTACGTCGCCCCGGGACAAAAAGACAAATTGCCGCCCCTTAACAATATACAGTATATGCAAGTTCAAGCAGCGTCCTCTACAAATTCTGTGTTAATTTTTTTTTCAATAATTGTGTAATATTTTTAGCTTTTAGACATAGGGGCCAATGAACATGCACTGACTGGGGGTACCCCAGCCGGGCGTCTGGAGCCCGCAGGAAATATTGGCTGAATTGTCTGTGGGGAGATGCCGGCCGGGATACCCCCGGTGTCTGACCTTTTGCACAATATCTAGAATGCAACAGGAGTCAGGCTCATGCCCACATAGGGGCCTAAACAATATGTACGAGTATATTGTAAATACGCTACTCATTGTAAATTTGTAGATAACGAAAAACAATTGCTATGTGAAATTTTCTATTACTGTAATGGGGGGATTGTCCGATTGTCCGAAATGTCCGGATTGCCCCCGCCCCTAGAGCGGGCTAAAGGTGCTCAATGTTAGGAAAACCAGGAAGAAGGAGGTACAGTAATTATCATCAACTTCACATTAGAGAGTTAGTGGTGAACGTCGACGATGACGATACGAACGATACGAGGTCAACTTTTCGTGAGCATGCACAGTTGCCTCATTTGACCTCGTATCGTTCGTATGGTCATCGTCGACGTTCACCACTAACTCTCTATTATCATCCCGCCTCTGGGGCACAGACGGTAGCATGCTCGGCAACTGCCTCATTGGTTCTTGGTTCAATGCTGTCCCGAGGTGGTTTAGCTTCTTTTGGGGGAGAGAGATCCCCGAGAGCGCCTACCTTTGGATAGCAAGTGTAAAACCAAGGTCCCGTGTGGTGAACTACGGCGTTGGCACGTGACAGAACCCTTTCTACTATGCAACGGGTAGATGAGGCAAAATTTCCAGGTGTAGGATCTCGTCACATGACGTCGGTGGGGGAGCAGCAAAATGCGTTGGACACAGCAGTTCTCGTCTGGATACTGAAGTTAAGCAGCGCAACCCCAGCTAGTACTGACATGGGTGGCCGCTTGGGAAAACTGGGTAGGCCTACTGCTAATACCCAAAAATCTTTGCATTAGTGTAGCGTCTGTGCAGTCTCTGCATAAGAACTGTGCTGTGGGCGGGGCTCTAATGACCTTGTAGCTGAAGGGCCCTAAAGCACCAACAAACAAGACGTCGGTGGACACGTTCATAGCTGGTTCAGTACTGGGCGAAAAATGTCGTTTCTTTGGAGTGTGGAGTGCTCATTCCATTGGAGGAGAAACAAAACCATGGGCACCAATTGGAGTGCGCGACGCTTCCTACATTAAAAAATAAAATGCCACAGAAATGTACAAATCAACAGGAACTCCAAGTATGATTGTCCCCAGGCGTCAATAAAGCCGCTCATAACTATAATGGCGCTGTATAATAACGTCATTAAGAAACAATATATTCAGACACTGATGGATAAACTCCAACAGGAATTTTGGTAACGACTGATGCCCTTCAAATAGCGTAGGACAGTTGGCGTAGGATAATAAAGAGTTAGTGGTAAACGTCGACGACGACGATACGAACGATACGAGGTCAAATGAGGCAAATGCGCAAGCTCTATTGCTGGTCTGCTTTTCGTGAGCATGCACAGTTGCCTCATTTGACCTCCTATCGTTCGTATCGTCATCGTCGACGTTCACCACTAACTCTCTAATATGTTGCTGTTTAAAGGAGTTGTTTAATGTGTTTTACCAGCAGTTGGATCTTCCGACATTCGAAAGGGTTGACTTATGTGACATGTCCACACTACATGAGACATGACGCTGGTCAAAGCAACGTAGTTTTTGACAGTGCATCTGGTCGGTGGGATGGATCAATTAAAGATCTATAATCAATATTTCGCTCTAACTACATCGTGCAAGAGAAGCAGTGACAGACAAATCAATATTCAGAAGTTCCATTTATGGTAGAAAAAGTCGTGGACTCGACTCTGCCTCAATGCGTACGATTTTGTGCTGCTCATTTTTAGCGCTGACAGGTAGCGAAATGTAACATACGAGAGAAGTTTAGTGATCTACTCATTTCTCTTCCCCCAAAATGGTTATTTTTAGAGAAATTACCATCATTTACACCACATGAACCCTGACATAATCCATCATAACAAAGCTGTATATATTGAACCTATGCATCGTGTACTGACAGTCAACCACACAACCCACATAATGAACGAGTTTGAAACGCGACAGACATCATTCCATTAAGAATCCCAACGGCATCATCACACGACTTCTGCATGTCTTCAACAACTACTGCGTCAGTAGTTCCAGGTTCGATCCTGGACTGAGATGGTTTGGCTTCTTTCGGACGAGGAAGAGAGAGGCCCCAGTCAGGGCCGGTCCGTCCATAGGTTCAAAGTGTGCAAAGAACGCGGGCGGCGGCACTTATGGGGGGGGGCGTCCGCCTTCACAAACTTAAAAGTAACATGAAACTTTTAATGCTTTGATGCTTTAGGAAAGAATCCCGCCTCGGTGGAGGCAGTGGATAGCTTTCTCAGTAACTACGTCAGTGGTCATTGGTTCGATACTGGACCGAGGTGGTTTGGCTTTTGGGCGAGAGAGATTCCCGAGTGCGCCTTCCTTCGGATGAGAAGAAAAACCGAGGTCCCGTGTGGTGTAAAATGGCACTGTCGCGTAAAAGAACGCTCTCTACTATTCAAAGGGTAGATGAGGCAAAATTTCCAGGTGTAGGAACTTTCCACCTGACGTCGGTAGAATGCTCCAAAGAACAGTAGACCGACGATAAATAAGCACAGGGGTTGCAGCTATGGTCGGCAACCGGCGGTGGAAAACCACTGTCCAATATATCACCCTTGTGTCCATTCAGAGGGACAAGATGGGTACCCGACACTGCCATAGGCGGGAAAAGGGTCAGGAGTTGCTTTTGCTTGGATGCTTCGGGAAATTCTTTCCGTGTGCTGGCAAACAAGAAAATGAAAACGATTTTTTTTTACTCAAACAAAATAAATCAATGTTAACTTGTAGACGTTAAGAAAAATAAGTGAAAATATTTTGAGGGGGCGCCCTCGGCATAATTGCACGCGGGCGGCCGAACCTAGAGGACCGGCCCTGGCCCCAGTGGGCCTTTCGTCGGGTAGGAAAAAATCCATAGCCCTGTGTGTTACGTACGATGTCATCTCCATGTGAAAGAAACCCTACTACATCATCATTCTAATTCTAATTTAATACACTGCAAGCATCCCTGATAGGCCATATTGGCAGTGGAGAGAATGACTCATTCCTAATTTCTACCCATTAAAAACCACAAGGAACCTGAAGCATAGCATCTATTCTGCTCTATAACCTGCTTAATGGCACCTTCTTGCAGAAAGTCCCTCACATTATCTTCACCAAGAGCTTTCCATTGCCAAATGACCCTTGAAAAACAAAGACCAGTAATACGAGTCTGTTGATGCCCTGATCTTCAATTTGAATGGATGATCATTTCTCCCCCTATACTCTGCAAGGGAGAAATTGCCAACTGGAGGACCCTCGTACCTTATTTTCAACAGTCTGTTGAAAAGCCTAATGTTGCCAGATACCCGACTCTGTATCGAGATCATCATTATCATAATACGGGCTCTAGCCCTTCACACCCTCCTATCTCCACCAGCCCCCGTCCACCCACACAATACCATATCCTTACAGGCAACCTGCCCCTTCTATAAAAGAACCCCTACTACATAGAGAAAATATTCAGGTTTAGGAGTTCGCTCTAGGAAAAGTGCCCTAAAGAATCAACATAGGCCGACGATAATTAAACGTATGGATTTTAGCATTAAGTTGGCAGCCGGCTGCATAAAATATCTTCCAATAGATCGGTCACGTGCCCCAATGGGATAGTGGAAAAGGGTTGGGGCAATATCTGAGCCGTCTAATGGATTATATTATAGTGGCTCTGGGGTGATATTTGCACATTAGACGGAACGTTTGACCTTATCCCATCAGCCATTAACGACCATAACGCAGATGAGATTTTATCAATTTATCCGAAAAATTCAGTAGGGTCGAAATAATTGAATTTTCCAACAAATATTTAAAATTTTCAGTCAACAAAAATATATGGTCCTAACTTGAAAAAAGCTCTGCAAAAAAACAACAAATATTTACAATGTTCAGTCAACGCCAAATGATAAAAAAGAATAGGGCAGCAAAGAAAGATCTCCATGCCATCTTCATCGACCTAGAGAAGGCCTACGACAGTGTCCAAAGACAGGTAGTTTGGGAGGTATTACGAAAAAGGGGAGTAGAAGAAGGGTTTATTCAAATAGTCCAGGATATGTATGATGGCTCCACAGCCAGGGTAAGGACACCTTGGGGAAATACCGGGAGCTTTCCAGTGAAAGTTGGGGTGCAGCAAGGTTCGGCACTTAGTCCATACCTTTTCATCCTGATTTTGGACGAATTGCTTACGGGGGTAGGAGATTGCGCCCCTCAGTACTTGGCATTTGCCGACGATATTGGAAAAGTTAGCGACAGCAGAGAACAGATAGAGACGGGACTAAACGCTAGAAAAGGGAGGGCTGAAGATAAACATGAAGAAGACAGAGTATTTAGCTTTCAATTGGGAAGGACAGAAAAATAAGAGTGACGTACGTTCGAGGGGCGAACTGGTCGAAAAGGTGCAAGAGGTAAAGTACTTAGGATCAACGTTCCAAAGCAATAGGGAGATAGGCTGGGATGTGACCCGTAGAATCAAGTGGAGACAGTCAAGCGGAGTCCTGTGGGATAGAAGGGTCCCAATCAAGCTGAAAGGGAAGTTCTACAGGGCAGTGGTTAGGCCAGCAATGCTGTATGGATCGGAGTGTTGGGCAGTGAGGAAGAGTCACGTCTATAGAATGCAAGTGGCCGAGAGGCGAATGCTGCGGTTCATGAGTGGCGTGTCGAGAGCTGACAGACTTAGGAATGCGCATATTAGAGGTAGCCTTGGGGTGGTGGACATCGCAGAAAAAAAATGAGGGAGAATAGGCTGAGGTGGTATGGACACGGCATGAGAAGATGGGCGGAGGAGCTCGTTAGGTCCTTTCCAGGAATGCAGGTGGTCGTTAGCACCCGGGGCAGGGGGAGACCAAAGCAAACGTGGGAACAGGTTGTCCGTAAGGATATGGCAGTGTGTGGGATGGACGGGGACCTGGTGGGAGACAGATGTGAGATCCGACCCTGCCACAGGCGGGATAAGGATATGATGATGATGATAAGTCAACGTCAGCAACACGATGATCCTAACTTGAGAAACTCTGTATAGTAAAGTACCCAAAATCCGTCCCCTGCCCTAAATCCTTCCCCCCTTTAACTTTCAAGGGGAGGGCTGTGGCCTTCAGAACAGCACATGGAAGCCTTCAGAACCATCCAGTTTACTACTGGCTCTGATTCAGTTGCTTTGTTCTGTTTTTAACTATTAAATTTTTCAAACAATAGGTTCTGTGTAAGATTACTATACTGTGGAATCGAACCTTAAACCGTTATATTGACACTTCCAAGTAATTTTTTCATCATTTGGCAATTGATAATTAAAGATTGCTCCTTAAATACTGTGTTCCAATTGTCAGAACCGTGTAGTTGTGGTTGTTTGTTCAAGAGATGGGACTTTTTCTTTTGTTATTGCTGGGATCCTAAATCCGTCCCTTTGAAATTCCCAAATTCGTCTCCGGGACGGATTTAGGACCCTCATAATGTATTGCTCTTTTTTTACATTCTATAATTTCCCAACCTCTTAGACTAGTATTGATTCATATATGATCACGTGTTGACCTTTTTATAATGTGTTTACCACTTCTATGCCTTATTATTATAATGTAGTAGAGCTGAAGTTCTATGAAGAATATCATTCCAAAATTGATATTAGGCTATTTTATTTAAACAGTCAATAAAAAGTTTTCTCTCAAGAAATTTATTATGAGAGATGTCAACTGTGTTTTAATGAAATTTCCCATAAAAATAATTCAGTAGATGTTAGCTGGAAAGAGGGGACGGAATTAGGACACCTTTTTAGAAAAATCAAAATCTGCGTTCTTATAAGTTTTAATTTTTTTATGGTTTAGAAAGTTTTATTTAATAGTATCACACGAGCCATACAAGTAGGTAAGGAGTTGAGAAACTTAAATCAGTTTTTAAATTATTTTTCCTGTAATTAATTTCCTCAGAATTGAAGATTTTGCTTAGGGGGACGATATTTGGGCACTTTACCATATAAATATTTTGTCGAAGGCCTGTGACATTTCAAGAGTCAGATAATAAATTAAAATCTAACTATATCCAAGATATACAACGATTCGTCGACTTACCTTCTTTTTATTTTTAAGTACAGTTGCATCTCTTACTCCTTGAGCATTTCCAGGTGTTCTCGCACCCCAAAGTACACAACATATTCGAGCATAGGCGTAACTTATAATTAACACGGGGATAAAATATTCAACAAAAACTAATATTTGGATGTACATATTCCAAAAAGATTCTTCAAACACAGTATTCTCACACACTAATATCGTATTACTATTTTCTACTAAAGTAACTTGAAAAGCGATTAAATAAGGGAGGCCAAGAGCTCCTCCAAAAATCCAGATGATAATAATCACAAATTTGACTTGAACTTTACTAAGTTTATGTTTCAAAGGATTCATGATGGCATAATAACGGTCCACAGCTATGACAGTTAAAGTAAAAATACTGACATTTACTGATAACACTTGTATAAATGGGCACAAAGGGCACATAAAAACTGGTAATTCCCATCGTTGTAATAAAGCAGCTTGAAATTGGAATGGTATTGCAAATACACTAATGATGATATCGGCACATGACAAATTAATTATGTAAAAATTAGTGACACTGTGCATTCGTTGGCACGAACATATGATCCAAATAATAATAGTATTTCCAAAGAAGGCAATAATGGAAATCATCCCATATAAAATACATAATATTACAACTAAGTGCGTTGGAACTTCGAATAATGGATCTGAATTCAATTCGCTGGTTGGTGAATGTGTAGATAAGTTAAAACTCAATTCTATAATAGTTCCAGTTACTTTTTCGGTTTCTAACATATTACTATCGGTTCCGTTAACCAACACATCCTCAACATCCATCTCACAGTAACAATGTCAGTAGAATGTGTAAATTCTTGGTTCACATTTCTATTTGTGAACGAAGCACGATGAGTAGTTCACAAAACGTCCAATTGGTGCGCTTTTTTCCCGCCCAAACATATTCCATAGTTTCACTTCTCGCTCATGTTATCCTACCTCAATTCTTAAGCTGGGTTTACACTGCGCGCAACATACTCGCGCAACTGTTTCCGCAGGCTTGCGGCATTGAGCGAAATATTGCGCGAAGCAAGCATGCAAAACGTATCTAGAGTAACAGTACACGAAGTGGGAGTGGCGAAACCCTTTGATGCCCGTCCAAAAACCGACAGTGCGGTGGCTCACCAAGAGGCTGCCTCGCGCAGCAAATTTCGGGGCGAGTCCCCGTTTACACTGCGCGAGTCTTTCCTAATGAAACAGTTGCGCGCAGTGTAAACCCAGCTTTACCCCTTATTTAAGATTTTTTAAAGTTTTAACTACAGTCGACTCTTGTTATAACGAAACCGACGGGGATGAATAATTCGTTCGTTATATCGAGTGTTCGTTTTACCACGAGGCAGAGCTGGTGTGAAGCGGGTTCAGCCCGTTTGCCGAACCCGCCATCGGCCCAGTTTTAGTTTATTTTGTTACTGGTTTACGGCCCCTCAACTAACAAGGTCATTAGAGCCCCGTTCACCTTGTAGTTCTAATGCAGGGACTGCACAGATACAACACTAATTTTTGGTATTAGCAGTACCCAGTCTTCCCAAGCGGCCACCCATGTCGGGAGAGGCGAATTGCTTTGGACACACCAGTTGTCGTCTGATAACTGAAGTTAAGCACCACAAACCCAGCTAGTACTGACATGGGTGGTCGCTTGGGAAAACTGGGTACTGCTAATACCCAAAAATCGTCGCATTAGTGTAGTGTCTGTGCAGTCCCTGCATAATAACTATGCTGTGGACGGGGCTCTAATTACCTTGTAGTTGAAGGGCCCTAAAACATCAACGAACAAAGAACAACGAACCCATGTCATTACTAACTGGCATCGCGTTGCTTAACTGGTGTGTCCAATGCAATAAGCCACTCTCCTTTGGCCCAGGTTTGTGCCCAGGTGCGAGCCTGGTTCACCACTTTTGCCAGAACCCGGCCTCGCCTTTACTAAGGTCCCATACATGGGCCTCTATATTACAGAATGTAAAATGTATTTTCTTACAAAAGGCCCCACAAAATATTTGTTTTTGAACCCGTTTCTGCAAAAGCTCATGCCAAGGGGCCTTGTTTCACACATTGTTTTTGGTCCCAGGCAGTTTTCGTGGATTTCTATAACTTCTAGTGGTTTTTACTTAAATTTGCTCCCAAAATTTTTTCCCAATGGCACAAAAGGAGCTAATACATGGGAGGTATAGGCATTTTGGCCGGGACCAGCTACCCTTTTCGTTATATTGAACAGTTCGCTATATTGAGATTCGTTATATCGAGAGTCGACTGTATTTCAAAATACCTGTCCAATTTCAAAATACCATCCCCCCACAGACATCATCATCTCACCCTTCTCCAGCCTGCGGCAGGGTCGGGTCTGTGGGTTCTAATCCTCCACTCCCGACTATCCCCCACCAAGTCCCACCTACCCCACATGCCTCCATGTCCTTTTGCACCACCTGCTCCAACGTCCGTTTTGGTCGTCCTCTACCCCTGCTGCCCCCAATTACCTGCAGTCCCACAATAGGCCTAATAAGTTCCTCCTCTCCCCTCCACATCACATGCCCATACCACCTCAAACGATTTTCCCTCATCTTCTCCGCAATGTCTTCCACCCCCAAGCTACTTCTAATGTTATCGTTTCGGATTCTGTCGGATCGCGACATCCCACACATGTAGCGCAGCATCTCAGCCACTTGCATTTGCCTTTCATGGTTCTTCCTACTTGCCCAACACTGAGCCATACAGCATAGCGGGCCTAACGACAGTTCTGTAAACTTTGCCCTTCATCTTTATTGGGACCCTGCGGTCACACAGGAAAAATAAGCAAAATTCCAGCACCACAGGGATCCCCTCTCCCCCACTACGAAACTCACCATCTTGCCCCTGGCCACTAAAATTAAAAGCTAGGTATTCAGTCTTCCTCATGTTCACCTTAAGGCCCCCTTCTGCCATTACGGTTTTAATGTCTTGTAGGCCCTTTTGTCCATCCTCCTTGGACTCCTCAAGCCTTCTCACATCATCTGCAAATACCAGGCACTGGGGGGGGGGCATTCCCCTATTTCCGTCAGCAGCACATCCATTACTAGAATGAATAGTTATGGGCTAAGTGCTGACCTCTGATGCACACCAACCTGCACGTTGACGCTTGCAGGGTTTCCCCATGCTGTCCTCGCCCTAGCGATGGAACCGTCATAAATCCCCCCCCACAGACAACTCAGCCAATATTTCCAGTGGGTTCCAGGCGTCTGGCTGGGGAGCCCCCAGTCAGAGCCTGTTCAGTGGACCCGCAGATCCGACCCTGCCACAGGCGGGATAAGGGTATGATGATGATGAAGTGGCAACTTCAAACTGTTAGTGCATCCGCTACACGCAGTGGCGTAACTTCAGTTGTGGCGCCCGGGGCAAGAGGCATTTAAAGTGCCCCCTCCCAGCCCTGTTGCCTGTCCTGAAAAGACACGGCACAGACACTACACTAATGCGACGATTTTTGGGTATTAGCAGTACCCAGTTTTCCCACGCGGCTGATTTCCAGCAAGGCGCCCACCAAGGTGGCACTTTGTCCGGCGCCCGGGGCAATTTGACCATACAAGTTACGCCACTGGCTTCACGTCTAGAGGCCCTATGTTCTGGGTTAGCGTCGTCGCAGTAGTCCGTCGTAACTGGAATGTGAACACTTGAACCTTTCTGCGAAGTTATTCTCTTCGTTTGATAAGTCGCTACGAAAGCTAGAGTTGCTAGTGCACAGCAGCTACTTTTCTCGCCTACGGCAGGATCGGATATCCAATTTTTTCCGTCTGGATGGACACATGGGAAACTTTTAGGGCGATATTTTTACGCAGCCGGCTGACGACCATGCTTAATTATCGTCGGTCTAAATAAAGAGGGTTCTTTTACGAGCAAATGACATTGTATACCACACGGGATCTCCAGCCCGAAAGAAGCCACCCCACATCAATTCTGTCCTTGGGGTATAAGATCCCCTCCTGCTCTGGGATCTTGGCCCAACATTATGAAACTTTACATACTGTGACCTTATTTTATATTGTATACTGTGACCTTTACATCCTGCAAAATCAGCCATTTTACCACGTTAATTTCCTGTCCACTTTTTCCACGACAGTAGGCTCGTCAGGGCCGGCTCGTGAGTTTCAGGCGCCATAGGCAAGTGGGTCCATCGCCGCCGCCCCCATTGAATCTAATACAGTTCTAAATTGTCCAAGCGTCCCTCACCTGCTTGGCATTTGTCCCAATACCAACATTTATAAAAGGTCCAACCAATCAGAGAAATTTGGGAACCCCACGACTATGAACATTTTAAATGACTGATAGACTGCATGGCAAGGAAGTACCTCTGAAATCAGCCGCCCCTATGAAATTTGCCGCCCTAGGCAGCCGTCTGGGTTTGCCTGCCCCACGAGCCGCCTCTGAGGCTCGAGGTAAGATTTTATGCTTAGCTATTTCGACTTACATATACAGTATGTGCAAATTGAAGTTTAAAGTTAAAAGGGAAGTTTTACAGGTCAGTGGTTAGGCCCTCTATCCTATATGGATCAGAGTGTTGGGCAGTGTGGAAGAGCAACGTAAATGGAATGAAAGTTGCTGAGATGCGAATGCTGCGGTACATGAGTGGGGGGGGGTCAAGAGCTGATAGCAATAGGAATGGGTATATTAGAAGTAGCTAGGAGTCGGGGACATCACAAAAACGAGAGAACAGATAGAGGTGGTAAGGACATCTAACGAGAAATGAGGAGGAGCTCCTCAGATCCATTACGGGAAAGCAGGTGGTTTTAAGCATACGGGGCGGGGAAGGCCAAAGCAGACGTGAGAGCAGGTTGTACGTAATAGTGTGTAGGGTGGACGGGGACCTGTTGGGAGGTAGGCGTGTGTCCCCAGCTGAGTATAAGGGGAGAAAGGATCACCCATATAAATTGAAGGAGATTAGGGCACAAACAGATTCATACTACTGGTCTTTTTTTACCACGGACCATTCGACAATGGAATAGCCTTGGAGAGGATGAAGTGGAGGGCTTCCTCGAAGGAAAGCCCACCATTGCTAGTATTGTGTGTGGGGGGAGGAGAGGTACAAGAATTATAGGTTAGGGTTTTAGGGAGCGGCGAATTGCGTTGGACACACCAGTTCTCGTCTGATCATTGAAGTTAAGCAGCGCAAACCCAGCTAGTACTGACATGGGTGGCCGTGTGGGAAAACTGGGTACTGCTAATACCCAAAAATCGTCGCATTAGTGTAGTGTCTGTGCAGTCTCTGCATAAGAACTATGCTGTGGACGGGGTTCTAATGACCTTTGTAGTTGAAAGATCCCTAAAACACCAACAAACAACATTAGGGTTTTAGGAGTTTTATGGTATAATATGTAGGAATGAGAGTTAGTTTCTCCACTTCCATATTGGCCAAAGAAGGCTGCTTGCAGTGTAGTGAATTAGAATTAGAATAATGATATACAGGTATAGCGGTAATTTTTTAATGTTGTATAATAAAATGTGAAAATTATGTATTTCCTACTGTATATTGCGAAGTCATCATGTTATTCCAAAATTATTCACAGAATTTAAAACTAGCAACTAAATGCTCATTGCTAATAACTTTTCATGTTTGTATCTCATCATGACATTTATTATAACTAAAACATTTTTTTGCAGAAATGAATGCTATTCAGAAGTCCTGACGAGGAAATTACTTGGTTGCCTAATTAATCAAACGAAGCATTAAAGTAAATGATGTGCATGCTACCGAAAAAAATAAAATTTATGTTTTTATAATGTATCCATGGGCTAGCATAGATTGCTCTTTTTTGTCATCACTAACCAGAAACTCAAAGAAGACAGGAAAATGTCAGTTACAGTATATGGAAAGTCAGCTGTAGGGAACAACACTTTATAGTCATAACTTATTCTTATAGGGAAAGTTTCCCAACAAGAAACTCTCTTTATAGCCATGGAAATTCAATTTCCCCTGGGGTATGCTTATAGAGAGTGTGGAGTGTATGTCCATTTCACAGTTAACGATAATTCGTAATAGCTCCAGTCTGCAATTAGACTAGAGGCTGATGTCACCCTTTACAAGTCACAATCACACGCGGATTCAGGGTGGGGTTTTTGAGGTTGCACCCCCCTCATGCACATATAAACTTATATTCGCATAATATATGTGAGCTTGCACAGGTATTAGCTCAACCCCCCCCCCCCCGTGACGAAAATCCTGGATCCGCGCATGGTCACAATCACCACCTAAACAAACACTAGTCCTTTTCCCGCCTAAGGTAGGGTCGGTACCCATTTATGTCTCCCTGATTGGACACATGCTTATTTATCGTTGGCCTACTATTCGTTGGGCCACTCCACCGACGCCAGGGTTGCATAGTAGAGACGGTTCTTTTACGTGCAAAATAACATCGTACACCATACGGGGGCCATGGCTTTATTTCCATACGAAGGAAAGCGCACTCGGGGTTTCCCCTTCCCCCCAAACGAAGCCAATCTGGAATCCCAGATACCGGTCAGCCACCGAGGCGGGTCCCTCCTAGACTGCCTCCTAGACCCTCCTAGACTTTAGCGTTCATTTCTGCATTTGAATGTTGGGGCTCTGCTGCAAAGCAACTTTTAACCGTTTTCCCGCCTATGGCAGGGTTGGGTACCCATCTTGTCCATTTGAATGGACACAAGAGTGATATATTGGGCATTAGTTTTTCTCAGCCAGTTGCTGATCAAAGCTGCAACTCCTATGCTTATTTATTGTCGGCTTCTTAAGCGTAAAGGTCTCTTAAACGGGAAATTGGGTTTTAACATTTGAATATTGAGTTCCATTGAAGTAATCATCACGATACCCTTATCCGGCCTGTGGCAGGGTCGGGTCTGCGGGTTATAGCCTACCACTCCCATCTATATCGGGAGCTGCTTATTGCGTCTGGCACACGAGTTCTCGTCTGATCACTGAAGTTAGGCAGCGTAACCCCAGCTAGTATTAACATTGGCAGCTGCTTGGGGAAACTGGGTACCGCTAATGCCCAAAAATCGTCGCATTAGTGCAGTATCTGTGCGGTTTCCGCATTACGAATTAAGCAGTGGAAGGGGCTTTAATGATCTTGTAATTGAAGGGTCCTAAAACACCACCGAAACGAAAATAAAAACAACCTGCTCCCAAGTCTACTTTGTTCTTCCCCTGTCCCGGGTGCTTCCATTCCCGTAATGAATCTAATGAGCTCCTCCTCTCTTCTCATCACATGTCCATACCACCCCAATCGACTCTCCCTCATCTTTTCCACGATGTCCCCCCACTCCAAGCTACCTCTAATATACGCATTCCTAATTCTATCAGCTCTTGACACCCCACTCATGTAACACAGCATTCGCATCTCGGCTACTTGCATTGCATTTACGTGGCTCTTGCTCACTGCACAGCACACTGATCCAAATAGCAGTCTGGCCTAACCACCCCTGTAAAACTTCCATTTCAATTTATTTGGACCCTCCTGAAATAAGGGAAAAACCCTGGAACCACTGATGCAGTAATCAAGCACCTTGCATCCTACACCACCGAGGCGAATTACAATGGAGGCAAACCATCAATTAATCCTGGATCAATCATTAAAAATTTAAGCAATAATAAAATTGATTGCAGATGACATTTAAAACCTTGGTAACCCGCCCGAGCCGTTCTGCAAGTCTGGTTGGCGGAGGTCGTGATCCCGATGATGAGAAGGATCCCCAACCATACTGCCTCTATGCGTAAGGGAGACGAGACCAGCCGCAAGGATTCTGAGCGTCATGATTGACAACAAGCTGCTATTCAGGTAACACGTCCGACAAGCCGCGGGTAAGGGTAGTCTCGCACTGGAGCCGACTACGAGCGACTTTATAGTCGTGCGTAGTCGTACAAATACGCACGAACGATCCCATTCTTTGTTTCTTTATTCATCCTCTCACTTGGGCTGCGACTCAGTCGTCCGACTACGTGCATACACTTCCAACTTGCCACTAGATCCCAACTGGTTGGGAATTTTCTTCCGACTTTGTGCAACTTGCACAGTATCTTTTGTTTTAGGCTAGCCTCACACTGGAGCCGACTATGTGCGACTCCGACTACGCACGACTTAGTCGGACGACTTGAGTGCTCACATTACGCACGACTTGCGCCGGCAAAACCCCACTCATGCCCCACAGCTTTGACAAGAAGGGCAAAAGAAACATAAAACAAAAGAGACTTTGTGCAAGTCGCACAAAGTCGGACGAAAATTCCCAACCAGTTGGGATCTAGTCGCAAGTCGGAAGTGTATGCACGTAGTCGGACGACTGAGTCGCAGCCAAAGTGAGAGGATGCATAAGGAAACAAGGAATGGGATCGTTCGTGCGTATTTGTACGACTATGCACGACTAAAAGTCGCTCGTAGTCGGCTCCAGTGTGAGACTACCCTTAAGCCTGGTTCCCTGGCACGCGACACTCACGAGAATAGCGCTCTAGCAGACGACAATCCACATAAACTGATGACGTAGTTACACTACCATTCTGTAAAGTAAGTGCGAAATCAACGGTGAAGTGGAGTTGAGAGTTAGTTAACTGCATTTGTTGATGGAATGCGTCACCCGAATTTGATTGGCTGTTTGAATTTTTAAATAGTCTACTGTTTACTTTTCATCGGTTTATTTATTTTTTCGATTTTGGCACCACCAAACGTTCATATTGAAAACTATTAATCGCTTACCTGAATTCGCTCATGCCAGGGAATGAAACCAGGTGCAATTTCTGTTAGCGCCTGTGTCATACTTATACTGTCTGCTCAAGTGCTATTCTCGTTGGTGTCGCATGCCAGGGAACTAGGCTTTATGAGTGTCTTTTGCGCTTCCTATCAATGCTGCGGGGCATGAGTGGGGTTTTGCTGACGCAAGTCATGCGTAATGTGAGCACTCAAGCCATCCAATTAAAGGCTGGTTCTGTGGCACGCGACACCGCCGCAAATCTCGTTCGAGCAGACGAAGTGCCACAGAAACTGATGACGTAGGAACTCAACTTTTTTGCCACAGTAGCGCGAAATCAACTGAAAAGTGGAGTTGAGAGGTAGTCAACTGCATTTCTTGCTTACAACTGTCGCGCGCATTTCACTGGCTATTGGTTTTCGAACAACGTTTGCTATTTAAATTTTATTGGCTGTTGGCTTTTTGTGCTGTGGGCGCCACCTCACAGGCATTTTCGGAAACATTTTCACTTCGTATGATTTCTCGCCTGCCACAGAACCACAACAGGCGCAATTTCACCTAGCGCCTGTGGTTGACGTCATAATTTTGTCGTCTGCTCAGGCGCTATTCTCTCTCATGTCGCGTGCCACAGAACTAGGCATTAGTCGTGCGCAGTCGGAGTCGCACATAGTCGGCTCCAGTGTGAGGCTAGCCTAAGGCAGTAAAAGGAGTCAACGCTCTCAGAGGACTGATGGCAAATATTGGAGGACCAAAGTCCAGTTAGCGAGCTACCGGAAATGACTGGGCAGGTGCAAAAAACGTGGATCACTCATTATTGTCTCCGCATACCACAAGGTGATCGTGGGCATTATCTCGATCGCCCACCTCTCAGCTAGGGAACGTCAGATAATATATCGCAGGAAGGCGGAAGTCGATAGGAAGTGAGCAACTGCAGAGGAAAGAAAGACCATGCTAGATTCTTGGCAGGCGATGTGGGAACAGAGGTGCTGAGGAAGATGAACTGCGAAGCTCATCTCAAACGTAAGGTCGAGGACCGGGGGGGGGGGGGGTACCGGGAGACTGAGTACTGCGTCACCCAGGTCCTGAGCGGATATGGGAACTTCGGCGCCTACCTGCATCAGGTGAAAAAACAATCTGGGCGGAGTGCTCGTTCCCCTAACCACCACTAGTGCTGCAGCCCCGCTGGCATGCAGAGCCGGCGCGAGGCGGGTTTAGCGCGTTCACCGAACCCGGCCCCCCGTTTATATTGCATGCTTTTTCCTACAAAAGGCCCCAGAAAATACTGTTTAGCTCAGTATCCGCTAAAGCGGGTTCACCACATTCACCAGAACCCGGCCTCGCGCGTGGGCCTCTATAGTCAGAATGTAAAATGTATTTCACCACACAAGGCCCCGCAAAAGCTTGTGCCGGCTCTGCTGACATGTGTTTCTTGTTTGGATTACTGGATTAGTTTCAAGGGTTGGGGAGTAAGCCAGACAGCCATGAAAGGACGAACCCTTAGGAGGTTGCCCACAGGATATGAGGAGGTAGGTGAAAGGACGACGGAGAGGGCTAATTTGCAGCACCCAACGTTCTTTACCAATGACGTGAGCTTGCGCTGCTTAACTTCAGTGATCTCACAGGAACTGGTATGTCCAACGGTTTACGGAAGTTTCGCCCCTGGGTACTTTTCGCCCCTTGGATGTTTCGCCCCTGAGAGGGTAAATGGCCGGGTTTTTTGTTGCTCTGTTTAATGTAATAATAGAGAGTTTGGGCAAACGACGTAAACGCAAACGAAAAATTTACGTCGTCAAAGTCTTTAAATGATGTTCGTCTGCTAAATTATACTTAAAAAATAGCGGCAGCGTCGATGCTTAAAACTACCAACGTAAAATTTGGTAAAGTGAATTTCCAGTCGTTGATGTCCTCCACAATACGTAGAATTCTTGCAGAAATTGCTGAATTTTCACCATACCTATTCCTTGAAACACTCAGAAAAAGGTCCGAACGAACAATGCTGTTTTTCTAGGTAAAAACAGAATAACAAAAAAACCGGCCAAAATAAGGTAAAAATCAAGGGCTGGCATTGACTCAAGGGTCAGTTGGCACTAACTCTTGAATTTTACCTTACCTAAAACAGATTAACAAAATATAACAAAAAAAAAACGGTCATTTGCCCTCCCAGGGGCGAAACATCCGAGGGGCGAACTTTCCGGATCCCGTGTGCAACGCAACTTGGGGCATTTTCATTCTACCGACGCCAGGGGGCGAGCTCCTACACCTGAAAATTTTGCCTAACTACACGTATTTCTATTCTAATTTTACTACTCTACTTCCCTTTCGATGGAAGGTTCATGGGGGCATGTCTTTCGCCCGCAAGATCCCAAGAGCCAACCTGGAACCACTAGCCCGGCCCATTTGTGATATCCGAAGAATGTTCAGTTCGACATGTATAAAATAGTTATCGGACCTTAGTAGAGATGTCATTATTGAATAGCCCTACGCCAAATTTTTATCAATGAAACCGTCCAAACTGTTTTGTCAGCTATCTGATGTTGCATACATTGACTTTGATGGCTGATAACATGTAGGTGTAATCATCTTTTTTTAGCTCGCATATCTATTTATAACTTCTTTACATATTTGTAAGTATGTTCGCTAGAAATATTATTACTATAGATTGATTCAAAGAGATGCTTGGAAATGTCTGTCAAATAGCCTTGAAGAACAAGCTGAGAGGAAATGACATTCAATGTCCTTGAAGGTCTCCGCAATTCGTCTTTTGTGGTAGTTGACCTCCTCCAAAATTTCAAGTTGTTACTAAAAATCCTGGTCATTTCAAAGCGGAATTACGCCATTTGTATACACGGATCAGATTTCTGCTAGCAATTCATTGATGCCAAATATGTGGACGTGCCATAAATGTAAAAAACCAGTCTATTTTGGTGAGACTCGAACATTTTAAAATTTATACCACTCTCTCATATTTTTGAGTTAATTCATTTCCAAATATTAATTACAAACTGATGAAATTGAATCTTTTGTGTCATATGTGTTGTAGCGGAACGTAAACAGTCATTGGGACACGATTGGCATCCAGAATGCTTGAGATGTGAAGAGTGTGGGAAACGACTTAATCCTGGCCAACATGCAGAGGTTATATATATTTCTATTCTTAAATATATTGTTTTGTTAAGTTTATAAACACTATATCTGATTGCCGAAAAAACTTGTCGATATTATCAAAAGGTAAACGTGATATTTACCAAGTGTTAGACAGATGTCCTTATCACTTCGCTAAGTTGACTGGAATTGTGTGAAGAAGTTGACACATATTAAGATGTTTATCCCTAACACCTTTTAGTCTACGTAAGACCTTAAATAATGCATTAATCTAAACGTTGCCTGGAAAATAAAGTCCGCGTTTCAACAAGGGGCCTATGAAGATGTCAGAGAATTGTACTGGATATTAATTCTGCAGAAAATCTTACAAACTGCTTGCCCTAATTTCGCAGCACACACAAAATTGTTGTCAGTAAGATAATATAAAATCTAACCATTATTTGTTATTATAGTTACCCCCACTCCTGCATCATTAAAACGTTACCAAGTATACGAGGAAACTGTCAAAAAAAACTAGAGCACCGGGCCAGTAAAATCACTGCTGCATTGAACAGATAAACCAGTTTGGCAACCCTAATTTGATCATGAGTTCATGATTACAGGCTCAATCCTGGCCGAGGTAGATCGTATCTTCCGGATGAGAGAGAAGCTCCAGGTTTTTCTTTTGTCAGAGAATGAAATAAAAGTGTAGGCGTACATAATTTCCCGATGTAGCAGCCCAGCTCATCCTGTGGCCTCCCAGGAATTAGGTTGAGATTAAATAAGCGGTGTTTCGACCGGGGTTTCCCGGGAGAAATGAGGTACATGATCCTGTACTAGACGGGAAAGGGTTACGACTGGTGACATTATGTAATCTGGATATTCTTGGTGAACATGATATTTTTATAACTTTCTTGTATAGCATAAAGGAGAACCTTACTGTCATGTCCCGTGTTACAACATGTTATTTGGACCGATTCTTTTTGGACATGGTTCACAGGTCGAAGGGCACAATAATTTTGGCAAAATGGAAAAGAAATTTCCACCAGGAACAGACAGGTATTTAATGTGTTAATAACTTCGTAACGGAATTACCTAATGATACTGCTATAATTAATTATCAGTCATGCTTTCAGAGCAGCGCTAGAGTCGAAATTAAAACTCTATAATCAGTATTACGAGGGCAACAGGAGGCAGCTGAAATGGAGAGAGGTGCTTACCTTTTAATGTATGAAATTCTTTAATTTTATTTGGTTCTGATAACTATTATTTTTCAGAGAAATGGCAAGCTAATTTTAGAAGGAGTATTACGAATATATTGGGGTGTCCAAAATCTTATTCATTTAAAAGAAAACGACGATCAGCGGCATCATGTTCAAATACGAAAACGACTCAGCTATCACGAACCGCGTTCTGCATGGTCAACTACATCAAGTCAGCAAAAGGTAAGAGGTGAAATAATCCCTTTTATCGTAAGACCGCAGTTAAAACAACTAAAAAACCGTTGTTTCTGTAATTTGCAATGACTTTTGATTAATTGTGGTATTTTTACAGGAAATCAAAGAACGTGTGAACGACAATTCCCTTTCCCAGCCAAATCAAAATCTAGAATCTAACAAAGAAAATTTAGAATCGAAAAGTGAATCGCCAGATGGTAATTACTCCAGACAGCACATTATTTATCCTAATACTTGAAAACAGCAACGACAGGAATTTATAATCCACAGATAATTCCAGAAGCAAAGTAGAATCTGGAAATGATTTGTCAAAGGACTCAAGTGAATCTGAAGTTGCAGAAGTGAAGAACAGCATCAATGGCGACACACAAGAAATCCAAACTATGGAGACAATCGCATATGCAGTTAATTCAACACAATCAAGCACCAAAATGCCTGCAGATTATAGTTCAAAACGAAATCAGTTTTCCGACGAAGATGATTATGACGACGAAAGAAACCAAAGAACTAAGAGAGAAAAAGTTGATTTATCACATGTCCAAATTCGGAAATTATCCTCTAGTCGCTCAAAAACAAAATTAAAACGTCGCTGTTCCATCAATGGCCATTACTACAATCGAGAGGTTAGTTACCCATTGCCAGAAATTTCTGAAAGTAGTAAAAAAAAACAACAATTTTAGTTAACAACTGTAGCATTCTTGTTTTGACTGAAGGTACTTGTTGGTACTTCAGAATAATGTAGAGGTGTTACAGCTGGCAACCCATCTTCAAATAACTCAGTCAGGCCAAATGTCAAACCTGTGTAACTGAAGAAACTCGGAATCATCATCATTATACCCTTATCCTGTCGGTGACAGGGTCGGGTCTGCGGGTTCTAGCCCTTCACTTCCGCCAATCTTCCACCAGGTTCCCGTCCACCCACACACTACCATATCCTTATGCACAACCGGGTCCCACATCTGCTTTCGTCTTACCCTACCCCGAGTTTCTAGTTTGTTGGTGTTTTAGGGCCCTTCAACTACAAGGTCATTAGAGCCCCGCCCACAGCACAGTTCTTATGCAGAGACTGCACAGACACTACATTAATGCGACGATTTTTGGGTATTAGCAGTACCCAGTTTTCCCGAGCGACCACCCATGTCAGTACTAGCTGGGGTTGCGCTGATTAACTTAAGTGATCAGACGAGAACTGGTGTGTCCAACGAAATTCGCCGCTCCCTCCATACCCCGAGTGCTTCCAGCGAGGAAACTTGGAATAAATTAACTAAATTTTGCTTTTACACGGTAGGTAGGTTCCCGAAAATTGTATAATACTTTAAATTCCAATAGTGAAATGCTCTCTGTTAACGTGTTATTCTGAAGGAAGTAAGTTTTGCAGTGTAATAACGTCAGTCTGGTCTTTATTTTGGGGACTTCCTTACACAGCATTCGGGACATTACGTCAAAAAAGACACCATTTAAACCGTGTTACATTAAAATGGTGTGAAAAGAGAATTGGATTGTTTTTTCAAACCGTACTAAATCAAAATTATGAAAAACAGAATTGGGTATATATTGGGTGTTATTCTGTCAGTGCTGGTTCCAATAATGCAACCGTCCTTAATTTTACATGAACGCATTTTATGAAAGAGGCAGAATTTCCTCAGCTAATGAAATTATGGGCAGTTACCATCAGGGACATGGTTGGTGACTGGCTATCGCTTGGGTTCAGTGTAAAGCGTAATAGTAAGAAAGTCAAAAGTTTGCTGTCCCAATAAAATAAATGACGTTTTAGTCCAAAATAATATAACGAAATACATTTCATTGGTAAGTTTTTAATTTCACGCTCAATGTCGTTTCATTTTTCCAGACCAAAACCTTTACTCCGCCATTTAGCAGTGCGTCAAATGTTTGGGTGACCAGTATGGTGAATACATCAGAAGTAATCAACTTATTATTAGATAAATTTCGTGTGGAAAACGATCCGAAAGAATTTGCGTTATATGTCGTAAGGGATAACGGGGGTGAGTACTACATAAATACCGGGTAACTACAATTACCAATTAAACAACATTTGCCTATGAAATTCGTTTTTTAAATAGAAACCCGACAAATCAAAGACGAAGATTATCCACTATTTGTTAGGGTGTTGTTGGGCCCACATGAAGACGTAGCAAAAGTGTTTATTATGGACAAAAAGAAGACTAACGAAATATCAAATGAGGTAAATAATTGATTTTACTCATTTGAAATATGGTCCGAATATTGGTTATTAAATGTCATTGATATCCCGCCTGCGGTCTGGTATATCCCTATTGCTATTGTGCAATAGGTCAGACACCATGTAATATTATAACCAACAAAGCATTAATTTACCTGCCAAAATTCGTATTTGGGTTGTATTAGACGGTGTTGGAACAAGCGAGGTAGGCCGGCATCCCACCGACAGACAATCCAGCCAATATTCCTGCGGGTTCCAGACGCCTGGCTGGGGGTTCCCCCCAACCAGAGTATGTTCAGTGGACCCGCAGGCCCGACCCTGCCACAGGCGGGATAAGCGTGTGATGATGAAATATCATTGATATAATAGTACATTTTAATTAATTAATAGGTTGCCCAATACCTCAATTTCCAAGAACCAGAATTGGTAGCAATTCTTAACAAGTTTTACGAAGAAGAAGAAATGGCAGTTCGAAGAATAAAAATGAAGTATGAAAATATTGCACTTCAAATGAAGGAGGGGGAATACAGATCTTGATGATCATGCTTATATCATCTATTTTAACAGATATAAAGAAATGAAGCGGATAATGAAATCGAAAATTGCAGATTTTCAGAGAGCGTGATTCCTCCTTCAACCAACAGGTTTTTCAAAGACCACAATACTTCTTTTAATGTTTTTTAATTGTTTGATAGCATTTTAGAATACTGAGCTCAAAAAAGCGAGGTTCTAACGAATTAAAACGTTTATTTAAAAAAAAAATTTTGCATGTACAATAAGGGACAAGTTCTGTTCTTACGACTTAGCACTTGCAATAACGTTGATACCAATTTTGATTCAGTTTTATCCTGACGTAATCCGTACTGCATGGTGAATTTTTCATTTTGCATTACGAGTATTTTAAATTTTTACATGTTGAAAAAGGTAAAGTCGACAATCACTGGATGTTACGGTGCATATTCACCTGCCAACATTTCAATTCTACCAAATTCAGACTTTAATAACGATAAAATTGTTGACGAATGTACCGGGATACTCCCGCTATCCCGTTATCAAGTGCCATCAACGTCATTTTCATACACTTCAATCGAGAAATGCTGCTCAATTTTTCTATCCTTATAAAAGCAATGCCTATTTCAGTTAGAAATTGTTTCACGCATGTCTACGAAGATCGGAAAAGTGTGAGTACAGTAGAAACTTGATTAAATGATTATCCGAACTCTCTGGAAATCGCAATGTGTCTGGAAGCCAAGAGGTGGATCCAAAAAATCTTGTGCTTGGAAACTGTCAGTGATTTAGCAGCAGAGTGTTTTAAATGTTTTTATTTGTTTATTTGATACGTCATAATTACAGTCTAGTCAAGACTAATACCCCCCCAAGGATAACGGAAGAACGAACACCCCTACTCGTTTTTTTTTTTACAAAGTAAAAGATGTATATGGAACTTGGTAACCCCAATGTGTATTTTACATAATTTACGAAATATTTTGTAAACCTAGATAATTATAACAATCCACAACTGAGATCGTCAACTAATTATTTAAATAAAGATTATATTTCATGTGTAATTATTTTTCATCAAACTTGCCTGCTATGAATACACCAAATCATAAGTTATGTTGCAACCATGGAGTACCTGTGCAGAAAAAAATTGCAAACAAGGTAAGTCATCAGCTTCCATCAATTAGCAAATTTATTAGTCATGGAATACCTGTATTTTTAAGTAATGGTTTCAAGGAAGCATTTAATCAACGAAAAGCTGGTAAGGTGACACTTTCTTAAATGGGTGAATAAAAAAGACATCATTAAGTACTGCTTTCATTCTTCGAAACTTGACCACTTTAATTTGGGCTAAAGTTTGACAATTTAAATCTTAATTTGCCGGAGAACTCCACGTAGCACGAAGGTGGACAAGAACCTATTTGGGAATGCTAGAGTCTAAAAGACAGGAACTAGCAGACCCAACCCTACCATAGGTAGGATAACAGCCGAAGGACGGCGCACTCGGGACCTCTCTCTTGCCGAAAAAAGGTCCAGTACCGAACCTAGAACCACTGCGCCACCGAGGCGGGTCTATTTCGGCAAGTAACGCATTTAATTTTACAGCCGAGCGGAACTCATTACAACTGCCCTACCGAAACTTGGAACAAATCAATATCAGAGACACAACTCATGTAACAGGACGTAATATAAACGCCAACGTACGTGGGTGCATTTGACCATGTCTGAAACTTTAGAAAACACAAATACAAGACATAGATAAACCAACCAATTTCTTTCCTTGTTGTTTTAAGGCTCATCAACCACAAAGTCATTAGGGCCCCGTTCACTGCGTAGTTCTAATGCAGAGACTGCCCAGACACTATGCCGCTGCGACGATTTTTGGGTATTAGCAGTACCAAGTGTCCCCAAGCTGGGGGTTGCGTTGCTTAACTTGAGTGATCAGCCGCTCCCATGAACTAACCAAGAGAGTGATGAAGATGTCGTATGAAGTTCACCATGAAAATGACTAATGCGAAATAAATTTCGTTTCAGTCACACTCTTGTGAAATTCTTGAGATTCATTTTTATTTAACACAGAAATGTTTACAATAGGTACAGAACTTGTAATAGGCAGGTATAATGGACAGATGAGGGCACAACCAATAAAACCTGGGTGGAAGTGTCACTGAATACGATAAAAAACCGGCTATAATTTGTTAAGAAGTAAGAAGGGCAGCCAAAATATCCCAATTAAATGCTCTAGTAAAATGAGTTGCTCACTTAATCGATGATGACGTGTTTTGGTGGACATCCAACCAAGCAAGACCAGAAGCCACAGAGGATTAGTTAACAGTCCACAGTAAGTTCAACATACCATCTTCATTTATATGAAAGAGGATAAAGGGAATTTTGAACAAGGCATCTAGAATTTCAAGGTTTTCTCTCAAAAAATGGAGAGATTTATCAAATATCTGATATCGTTTCCGTACTCCCACCCATCACTTACGCAACATTTTAAGAAACTTCCCTTTCCAAAGCTACAAATGCATCGATTTCTTTACTTTTACAATGACATTCAACTATCTTTGAATTTATGATTGATAATGAGCTCCAAATCCTAGTGTCAACACTAGGATGGATGAGACACTAGGTTAGCATCTGCCCTCAATGGGCGCAGAATTGCACACCAGGTAAAACATGGTTCGTAGAGCCTATGGAGCGAGTGGCTGTCCTTCTAGAACAGGATTGAGTAAACATTTCATTTATATACAAAGGACATAATGGACTTTGAAAAAGTATCAATGGCAAAAGTTGTTGGGTTGCAAAAAAAGGAGGAGGAAGGGAGAAGGAAGGTTCAGCATTGCACATCAGTTTTACTCACTTTAGATTTCAAATTACACACCCAATTACGAAAAACGGAATGAGGCGGTGGTCAATGGAAAAAAAATAACCTTTAAGACAACCACATCCATCAACCAATGCACATTTTACCGTGTCATTTGGCGACACTGTCATCATATTTGATATGATTCACGAACGAGGGGAAAGAGATTATTATTTAGTATGCATGGAGATCTTATTTCAAACATGAACTTAATAATACTTTAGTAACGAGATGGTGATATCGTCATACAAAATTATGGATTTTAAAGGTGGAGGAGGAAGCACCTGAACACAAAAGACTCCCTCAAACCCCATCTTTGAAAAATATACCGTCACGACGGTATATTAATAGGAAATAACCGCCTATCTTCACAAATCAAAAGTAAAGATTTTGTTCCGTACATTATTATATCGTTCACAGGACTTAAATTTTCTCAGGCGGTATATGGGCTTAATAGACGTGTCGATAAGTGGATTTCATGAAGGTATCAACACACCTAATTGGTCATAAGTTCATATAATGAATTTAAAAAAGCACCTATCAAAAATTAAAGATGCTCTTTCTTTCTCTAGACAACGGATTATTTACAAAATTTCGGATTAATTTCTCTATTTTTCAATGGCAGACATTTGAAAAAAAAAAAAGTTATTTCCTAAATACCAAGCACATGATAACATTCAACTTTTTCACTAATAAATAAGAAAGGCAGACAAGCTTAGAGGAGGATTTTAATTCAGAAGTTCACTTTGAAGTATGAACAGAAGGACCAACACACTCATGAGAGGGATTACAAAAGTGCCCCAACGTTGGATGGATTCATAGATTTTAAAGTCTCGTGTCTGCTTGGGATCGTACTTTTTTCAAAATGCTCGCAACACGTATGACCTGCTCACATTTCAAAATGAACTCAAATTAAAACCTAACCACTGAAATTCGACTACCCTTTTAACAAATATAACTCAAGTGCAACAATGTAGATTTGTTCGCCATAACAGACCTTGTAATAGTAGAATGCATCGGCTTTGTAAAAAAAATATTTAGATTTCATAGATATTTGCTTTCGACTCTAAAAACTAACAGGTCTGACGTGGCAAGTTTGATCACTGAGGAATAAAGTTGCATATTAATCAGTCATGGTCCAAAGGATTTAATGGGCATGACAAAATGGCTAGAAATCACATATCCAAAACGTGGGTAAACACACCAAATGAATGAAGATCTATTCTTTTAACCATGACATGTGCCCCAAAAATATATATATATATAAATAGTGGCTACCGTCTCTCCGAAAAGATGAGTGACTAGATCACAAAATGGAGTGGCATGTGACACCTCAGCATGGCGATTATTAATAAGAAATGCAGAAGAGTGAAATCAAGAACATTTCGCTATCTTCCCATTTTAAAAGAATTAAAAATAAAATAGGCCATTAATTTAAAACTATATATTAAAAAAATTCGTGGTTGCCACCGATTCGAAAACCAGGAAACACTTGATGGATTACTGTGAGTCGAAAGTCTCTAACAAGTTCGGAATGCATTCACAAAACTCCTTAAGATCGAAATATGTCTGAATAATTTAAAATATGACAAGTGTCTATCATTAAGAGCTGATAGTCTACTATCAGCCCTTCTTCGCATACTGTCTTGTTAGGTTCACAGCAGTCATTACTTTTGAAAGTGAAACGAGTTAACAAAGTTCTTGTTGAATCAATTTCAGAATTTTGAACAATTCTGTGCTTATTGGTCTGTCAATGATTAAAGATCACTATAAGTTAGGAAAATTTTTTTAACGGTTTCGTCGTTTCACTCTCAAAAGCAGAGTTCACGTATATAACCAACTATCGCTCGATATCAACACCACCACAAAAATGGTGGTGGAGGTGGTGTCCAAAAACCAAAATACCTTTAAATAGAAGGAGTATCAAAAAAAATTCAAAATTTAATGAAGCAACAACAACAACAACAGTTAATTCTGTATAAAAAAAGAATTAACTCATAAAATACCTCATGAAAAGAAAAAAAATCGTCATTGTAGTAGAGTTGAACCCAGCAACGGTATATTATTCAACGGTATGGAGTTAAAATGGAGCTTGAGACCAAGGTGACGGACAGGCATGAAATGAATTACAGTGGATGAAAGGAAGTGGGTGGGAGAGAAGAAAACCTGGATACACATTTGAGTGACGAGCAAGAAGAACAAACTGCGTGGACATGCAGAGAAGAGATATGTAAAGAATAACAGAATAGCTTAACCAGCATTCAAAAGAAAGCACTCGGAAGCATGAAAGGGATAGGAAGGAGAAAATAGTGTGAGAGTTTAATAATTATAATAAACACCTTTTTCCAACAATCCAAAAAAATGTCAAAATTCATCTTTTTTTATATTCTGAAAAAACTTAAGACATTCATTTAGTCACAACTCAAAAAAAGTAAAACAACGATGATAATTATAATAATAAAGACTTCATATATGTATATATGAAATATATACATATATATATAATGTGTGTGTATGTGTGTATATATAATGTATATTTATATATATATATATATATATATTTATTTATATTTATAGAATTTAAAGATAGTCAACAAAATAGCTCCCACAAAATTTGGCGAGCCCTTCTCAGTGGGGAGTCGAGGAAAAAGAAGAGGGCAAATAACAGGATAAAAGCCAAAGGGAAATATGAAAACGACAAGTATGCGTGGTTGTGCTAAGTTCTCAATATACAACTACATACAGTACAAAGAACACGACGAACTGCGGTGTGTTCTCAAGAGTGAAATATAATTACAAGTGAAGTTAAAATACTTCAAGATTTGTTTGTTGCAACACAAAGGCTGACGGCTATGCGCATCCTTGGACATGTGTTCATGCAGTAGAGAGGGCGTGTGCTGGGTAAGGACATCACAGGCGTCAACCTTAAGAATCAGTAGAAAGAGAAAAATGCGAATTGGAAATAGGATTTGGGAAGCGGAAAAAAGAATAAAGAGGAGCAGGAGGATAGGTTAAAAGGTGGCAAACCAAAAAATTGGTATCAAAAAGAGAAATACTAATAACAAAACAATAAAACCCACACACACACACACACACACACACATACACACACACACACGCACAGGGCAGCTAGACGTGAGCTGTATGATTGCACTTGGGTAGCCCTGTCAACCCCTCAAATGCGTGCAACTGTTCTGTACAACGGGGAGAGAGTTTCAAAATCGGTATCAGCGCGACAGATAATGCAAATAAAAAATGGGAAAGGGGTAAAAAGGCCCCTGTTTAATTATCGGGGAGGTGGAGGAAAAGGGGGCCTGAATTATGGGATTCAAATTTACAAGACAGTAATAGTGTCGATCACAAGTATGTTCATTTATAAGAAGAAGAAGAAAAAAACAAAGACGCATAAATAAAATAATTGGAAAGAGAAAAGAGATAGAAAAGTATTATTACAGGTCGGTGAGAGATGGGTAGGCGCCTCGCAAAAGACGTGGAGGCCGCTCTAAAGCTAATAGTTTTTGGTTAGGATACAAATGCATAGGAATAATTTACACACAACCTCTGTCTGGCAAGCTGCAAATGTAAGCAACGTAAAAAATCCACGAAAAATCAGAAATGACCACTCATAAGACTGAAGATGCCAGAAGACTTAAAACCCACTCATCTTCCAGAATGGACTTATCACCAATACAATGGGTGGAACGGAAATAGGCTTTCTCCCGCTTATAACCAATATATTACGGTGACTGTTGACATACGATGATAAACGACAACTGCTGAACTCAATTCCCTAACAGTTATGTCAGGAGAAAATACTAAGTTGAGCACTGGCTTGCGTGAACAAGGAAGAATTTCACTGCACTGTAGAAATAAAATTAATAGCTTGGTCACGTGGCGACAGGAATGCTGGAGGTGGATGGCAAATGTAAAAATGTCTGAAAAGTGACCAAGGAGAAGAGGGATAGGAAGGTGGATGAAAAAACGGAGCAAAATCATACTTAGAAACACAATGCTGGTAAAAATGAATGTTAATAAAAACAGACCAGCGCATAGGAAGGGAATAGGAAAAGGGGCAGTGAGGCACAGCTCGACGCTAGTCACCCTCAGGAACTACTGGAGGCAGTACTGTTAACCTGCGGTTGACCAGGCTGGCCACTGTGATTTGTGGGACTCGGATGATTATCATCTGGCTGTAGAACGGCATCTTTTCTTGGCGGCATACGCTCATTGATTTTATCTAATCCTTTGGCTTCTTCGAAGGATGTTATCTTGTGAGTAGGCGAAAACCCCTGCAGGGCTGCTATAAAATTTGCCCAAGAAAAGAAAAAAAAAGAAAAAAAAAAGGCAAGCTCTTGATTACTGATTAAGTAATTTGATACACATTTGGAGAAAATGTCAACCTTTCAGTGAAAATAGGAAAAATAGAAAATGTGCCTGTAGAAAGGTGATTAAATATTTGAGAGCCGAACCAGTCATCCACAAGCAATGTTGAGCATAGGATTTCTGCATAAAGCAAGTTCAAAAAAACATTCTTTGCATGGAATTAAGCACGGTCTTAGTTAGTGCTTGCAATATTAACACCACATTAGTTATTACAATTGATCACTGACACAATAACCCATTGCACCAGAAATCTTTTAAGATAAGGGGCAGTCGCATTATGTAGATGGAAATAATTTCGTTCTTTGCAAAGGCGTTTAAAAGGCAGTAAGACGACATGCTAAAAACTGTTAGGCGTGCATTAAATGCATAATTAAAAATTCAATCATCAAATCGAAAAACAAATTTTTAAACTGACAGAAGCTCACCATTTCTTAATGATGTCTTGCCACCTGACAGGGCTCCCAATGGAAGCACACCAGTGGGTGTCAAACCCTTGAGTTGCAGTACACTTTCACTCTCCTCCCTAGCAACGAATAAAAAGAGTAAATTGGTAGTAACTACTTGAAATTTGTGTTAATTCAACAATAAAAACAGCCAAAAAAAACAAAATTTATTACATTGAAGTCACCATTATCACTAAATGAAAGATATATGCGGGGTCGAGTGTTTAAAAGTCACCCGCCTCCAACCTGAAACCACTGCAGCAGGAGTTCAGTGAGCTAATTCTGTCCCATGAGGCGGGGCAATTATTTAAGTCAAATACTAAGAAATGTTTTTCTTTTGATCGCTCCCGGCACAAAGTAAAGGTGACATCATTTTAAGGTAAGAATAAAAGCAGCCATGGATCATACACAATATATTAGCAGGTCTTGTCATCCGAATACATGCTCCTGACAAATAAAATGCATTTATTCGTGACACTACAAGACTTACCTGAGTACTGAGAAGACTCTAGCCATCTTGCCGATAGCACGGATTTTATTACGAATGACTTCTTTACGTGCGCTCGCTGAACCACCTTCATGAAAATTGAAAAAAGTAACAATAAGTAGTCAAATCAAAGCTCACTCATGAATTTTTGCGATGCATAATCGAATTTAATAATATATCACACGCACACAAGCACAGTAATCGCCCAATTATTTCTGAAACACAAATTAGGCTATTATATAACACTTTTGCAGGTATTTATTTTTCTTAGACTGGAAGTATATATCCTTCTCTTAACAATTCTATATTTTTCTTGAAGATGAACGAGAGAAAGCTCGGCCATGCTGACCCTACCACCAATAAGACTAGTATTTTTAGCAAACACTAACATCATACACTTTGCTTAATAAATAGAAACAGGCCGTTCACTGTAGCCCATTGCTATTTTGATCATTAAATTCATGTGCCACTACTACCGATTGCTATTAATTCTATTTCTAACTCGACAACCTTTGTAATTCAAACCATTTTCCGACAAACCTTTGCTGCCTTTAATCAGTACGAATACCGCGACAAGCTAACATAATAAACAACTAGTATATCTACACTCGTTCTAATGGTTTATTCCTGTCAGAAGCAGGCACGATAACACTTACCATTGAGAAACGTCACGGGCACTGTTCCAAAGAAGGGAGTGGCACAAAGACATGCAGGGCGGCAGGAGACAGCAGTATGTGCAGAGTGGAGTGCAAGAGAAAGAAAAGAAATAGAAGTGATTGATAGCTAAGTGTCAATGCAGTGTCAAGGAATTGCAAAATTTAAACGATAAGTGAGAAAAGTCTTTAGGATGAGCGTATAGTAAAAAAAGCAAGGCAAAATGTTTGTATATTAACCTTCTGTCAAGATAATATGGACTGATAGAGCGGCTAGTTGCGTTGGACACACCAGCTCTCGTACGACCACTGAAGTCAAGCAACGCAGCCCAAGTTAGTACCGACATGGGTGGTTGATTAAACATTGGGTGCTGCTAATTTCCCCTCTCCTACATACCCCACTCAAACCTCCCTCTCACCCGCGAGCAGCCTCCACAAGGTTCGACCCGTTATGGCTGCTTGGCCGACTCCCCAACCCATTGGTGTAAGATACCAGATACTACAATGACTGCCAATTTACACAACTCAACAGGTTGTGGCAAAAACATGTCATTGTCTCTAACAATTTGCACTCAAATTCACCCCAAAATAATTTATATCACTAGCCACACTTTACAAGTCCATATTACTTGCAGACCTACTATAAAAGTGATTAAGTGCAGAGCTAAAAATAGTGCGAATATTGAGGGGGAAATATGAAAGTGGCGACTGAAAAATAAAATGAAAATGATCACTGCAATAAATGAAAAAATATTTAAATTATTGACCCTCCATTAAAAAATTTTTAAAGTCCCGCAAATGAAACACTGATAAGCATGTGATAAACGTTAGTTCTATGCGTCATGCTCAATAAATCATGCAAGCTCTAATACAAAGCAGCTCAATTATTGCAGCAAAATAATTCAAGCTTTGAAAAAAAAAACACAATCACATCAGTAACATTCTTCAACACCGTGCAAGACAAGGAACGCATCACATCAAAAAACCAAACAACAGACATACCGGTATAAGTAGAAACACTAAAGCCTAAACATGGCAAAAAAGATCGCAGCCAACCTTAATTGCCGTTGCACACCAACGTCGATACAACACTGAAATGATTCAATGTTATCGGTAGGTTATACGTGTGTGGTGTGGAGCGAAGGATATCTCCCGTTGCACCCAGAGTGTTATAGGAATTGAATGGGCGTAACACTAGATTATAAGATCAACACAAGTAAAAATAACGGGGTTTTAATGAAATTTTGACGCTAAAACATAATCAATTCTTAATCAGTACCTATTCAAAATATCTCTCAATGTATTCCACGTAAAAATCAGTGCTAAATTGTGCCATGTTTTCTGATTATTAGAGTACTTTTGCCCTAAAATGCCACAGCCCTGAAGAAAATCATCCGTGTGCAAAGTAATGATCAACAACTCATCGATGGAACAAATATTCGGCCACAACTACCGTTTCCAAAAAATGACTTCTAAAAAACGTAATTATTTCTTAACGAATTAGCTTAACTTGCAAAGTCATATCTAGTTCACCCCATTCAAGAGGTTAAATTCAACTTCTCCGAATAAAATATGCATTGTAAGAGTAAAGAATGTCGCCAAACTAAGAAATCCGCTTTAAGTTAAAAGGCTAATGAGACGTAAAAGTCTCTCTCACAAGGAGTAGAATAAATAAACTTCATAATACACTGGGCAAGTGACTAAATAAATTTCGCCATTCCAATAGTATAGCTTCAAAGAATGCAACATGCAAACAACATATACAAAACAAGTCTGGAAACTCCAATATAAAAACGTTAATTGAATTTTAAAGCACTTTAAAGCCAAAGGGCTACTTTACAGTTGATAGCATTAAATGTATCAATTATTGCTGAGGTTCGCGATCCTTTATAATTTTACTTACAACTTTGATTCTTAGGAGTGTTATGTTCATAATACAACAAAAATGCTAACTATAATCTCTGTTAGTTACGGTAGCAACTACAATTTGCAAATACTTGTAGTTAAACCCAATAATGCAACGCTCGATTATCAAAGCACTTCATTATCAGAGTGGTTCAAATACGGATCAAGTATATGAATACTATTATTTTTCTAAGAGTAGTTAGTGGTCCAACTAGGTAACAACAAACCAAACTTTACCCGATGGTCAGACTAAAATCGATCACAAATCACTAAAATCCCTATCAGATAACACAACACTTAATAATACACTGATTTATCATCTTACTGATTTAAATATCAACTAGGAATTTCTGTTTAACAAGTATTAAGCATAGTGAGATGCAAATTGAATCGCAATCCACTCAAGCATAACAATTCATTCTACGAGCATCAACTGTCGATGTATTAAAACTTATTTCTGGCAAGCACATACTTTCATTTCTAGATAAATAAGATTTCTTTTCTTAACATATGTCAAAAACTAACTGACCTATTTACAAAATGCCTTAAACGCACTATGAACAAACTTCATACACAGATGAGGCATCAATTCAGCCAAACAGAAGCACAAGAATTTAATTGAAATTCTTCAGTTGGGAGAGCACGTCATTGGAGGCAAACCGACTACAATTTCATTTTGTTCTTGTCATTAAGACTTCTCTTATTCGCCATTGCTGAGCGACTAAAGCCCCCAAAATATCCGTCAAACTGACAGCAAAATATAAACGGTTCTACTCACAACCATTATTAAAGGTCGAGAATACAGTAATACCTCGATTTTGAGTAATAATATTCGTTTCATAATTATTCATTCAAAATTTGGCTACGATAGCTCACGATGGAACTGCAAAATTAGAAAACTCTGGTTTGAAATTAAACGCATTGCCTGCTGAACCAGACAATAGCTACAAAGAATAATTATGACAAAATGTGCACCAAATATCATTCAGTTAAAGCACACTTGCATCTAGCCCCTGAATAATTTAGCGAGTCATTATGTAATAATGGATGTATCCTATATTAAGAGATCGAGGTTTTACTGCGTGATTAGCACCTTAATATTTGGTGAACAACTTTCTTTCACAGTAAATTCAAATCCCATTTTTACATTTTAAATACGGAGGTTATTCTGGGTCTTTTAATTTAAAACCTCTGAGGATTTCACGCTTGCTAGTGTAATCCTAACAAAGGTCTTTTAATAACATAATTTTTCTATTGTAATATATACCCCATGAGATAAAACTCCAATTTCGTGCTGTCCAACAAATAAAATAATTAATTCATTCTATTGAAAGCTTCAAACACTTGCATCTGTATATGATAACTTCAATTCACTTTTTTCACCACTGTAAGCCATAATTACTTTCATGGTAGAAATACAAAATGCAATAAATCCCATTTTAAATACAAAAAAAAAAAAAGGTAGAAATTATTTTTTTTTCATTTTACTCTAAAACCATCAAACTTTTTAAGTTAATTTTTAAAGATCGGAAGCAAACTAAAAACACAGAAACGCTTGTGCTAAATTATAGAAAACCAAATACACAAAATGCAACTGAAATGGTTAAAAAAAATGGCCTAAATCTTTAAGTATCTCAAGTGAATTAAAGGGCATTATGTTTTAAAAAAATGACTAGGTGAATAAAATGAGGGGTAAATAGGATTTTTATAACGCCCTACCTTCAAATGTATCATCTCCTTCAGACATGAGTTCATCATCTGAACAGATATTTAGCACATTGACTAGCATTTCAGTCACTAAAATATTAAAATATGAGGATAATTAACATCCATTGAAATATAATTCACGTTATGATAATTGAAAAAACGTACTACATATTGACACCAGTTTTACCTTTTTCACCTACAAACGGTAGAGACCACGTAAACACATCCATAAAATTAGGTAACCAATAGGGATGTGGCGAACAATTAAATTGACGAATGTTCATGACATTGTTTTCATATTTTAGTACTGCAGCTGATGTTAAAAAAATTATATGTTATGCTACCAAATTAGTTTTTTAAAAAAGACTTTTGATTATCCATATTACACGGTTATAAGAATAAGTTACACAAATTCATATAAAGCGGGTTACATAGTTATAAATTGACACTGGCTAAGATTAAACTTAGTCTAAAGCTCCCTTCATATTGAAAGGCAATTTCGTTGGATTGAGACGTCAATTTTAAACATCGTTTTTATGGCCAGCGACACACAGAGAAAGAATAGCAGTGATTGCAGGGGCAACATTGTTCTATCTCGCAATTATGTTTCTCATACAAACTCTAGCTACAGTCATTTACTCTACTTCCTAGTTAGTCATTTTAGAACTCGTTCAAGAGTAGATGAAAGTGAAACAGCTTACTGTGTCTTCCTTACACCTGGAATAGCCCTACAATGAATGTTCCTAACTAAATTTTCGCGCAGCATACCTAATCAAAACGTGACCTGACCCAGTTTAATTCACTCTTTAATTAAAATGCAGTAGCAAATGAAGCCAATATCAAGTTTGCATCCTATGACACTATTGTTGCGAACGTCAATTATTGCTTCACTGACATCATGCATGTAGCCAGATATGAAGTTATTAAATAATTTTCTAGATATAAGTGAACTTTATAACTAAACTTGACATTCAATGGTAAAGTAAGACAATATGTCATTAAAAACGATTATTTAGGCCACTTGCCTTCTATTCAAATATTGCCTTAAAATAGTAAAATGCTATTCTGATTCTGTGTGATACTGCTGAATTCATGGATACCTGGATCCTGACATAGGTGGACATATGAATGTTTACTCCAATGGATAATCAACAGTCTAATAACAACGAAAAGTGCACGAGTTACATTCTTCTGATGCTTACCCTTATTGTTGTAAACATCTAAGTAATTAGGCGCTGAAAAAATTGTAATTAACGACGGAAATCCTGTTGTTTGACTTTTTCTGTACATGCGATACCTATATTAAGAGTAGAAACATGTAAAAAGGTAATGGCAAATTATTTCGATATGACAATGTCATACGATGTTACTGATGGATTAAATTACTTTAAGGTTCTGAATGCGTAATTTGTATCCTCAATATTTCAACAAATGGATTCTGAATATTAGAATGCAACACTTATACTTGCCCAGCATCTTGAGCTTCATGAGCTCGGATAATAGATAATAAATTATTCTGCTGTAAGAAATCACAACATGCTGCATAGCTATAAGCAGGGAAAAGTCAACCAGACATTAAAAACAAAAAATATTTTATGACGAAAACATCACTTCTTTCCTTTTGCTTACCTATAGAAATATGAACAACCTCGGACACTGTTGTGACTAAAGTGCTCTGAACTCTTCTCATTTCCAAAATCTTCTAAAGGATCCGACCATAAAATGTCACACATTGGACCAAATGCAGGTGGTTCTTTAAATCTATCCAACTAACAAGAATGAAATGTACATTCCGTATTTCCAAATATTTAAACACAATTTGCTGAGACGTGACACTCAGCTATTTTGTTACTGCAGCATCAAAGGGCAAACACACAAAAATAGCAGAATAGGGTTATAAGTGACTTTATCTCTTACCCTCCTAATGTCATCCAAGGTGTGGATCTCTGGCGAGAGGCCACCATGAACACAAAGGAATTGTTGATTCATTAATGCTGCCAAAGGGAGACAATCGAAGGCCTCCATGCAAGCATCATAAACTCTTTCCGAATACTTTATTTTACCTAAAAGAAACCCAATTATGTTGAGCACATCATAAACAGTGAAATTAACCCAATGCCGGAGTATTTAAATGCCATTTTTCAGTTTCTAAATGTCAAACCATCGGTTTCGACAACAGATCGTCAATTTTCTCTCTCTTTGTCCAAGAAACTATTCTGCACAAAGTTGTCCACAACAGATGACTACACCACACATTCGCAGATGCCAAAGGCAGTTGATCTCCTTCAAGTATTATACGTGAGTACTAAAACTACTAGACGTTTGTTCATAAAGAAGTAATCAAAAACTCTAGTGTGTGCTGTATATGACTACAACTACCGCAAACTTTTCAACTGAAAACGTAACGCAGCCAACCAAAGCAATTACACACCAGTAAGGAAAAAGAATTTCGCGAATATTACAACAGCGTCAAATTAACAAAAGCTGAACTTATCCAACGGAAATTGAAATGCTCTTACTTACATTCTTGTTTAAATGTAAAATACTCTGTTAGATGCCTACATTCGTGGTTGCCTCGTAATAAAAATAATGTTGTTGAGTAGCAAATTTTTAATGCCCATAAGTATAGAACACACTATAAGAGCATTCAAACAAAACAGAGAGTACATGTAAGTAAGTACAACAAACTACAAATGACAGAATTCTAAAAGTGAGTTATAGCTTCATAGTTACCTCTATGCTAAAATAACCCCTGTCCACATAATCTCCCAGAAACAAGTACTTCGTACTGGAAGGAGGACCTCCGACTTCAAATAACTTCATTAAATCATAAAACTGTCCATGGATATCACCACAAACTGCAATGAAAAGATGAAATTTTAATTTGCAAGAAACTCTTACGAATCTAGAATACACATTTCAAATGAAATTTACGAAAGAGTAAACACACAACAGCAAAACAGATATGAATGTCGACGTCAACAATTGACAACATGAGTTGTGTCCACCAACGTTCGATGTAAACTCATTTATCAACATAGTTCTATGGGTCATTTAATGGTTGTCAAAAACACTCCCTAGTTGTTTTACTTTGGGCTAGGAAACAGAACCATATTTTTCCAGGGTCACTTATTAAGATCAACTCACAGACACACGCAATCTCTGGCGTTTTGTAAAATTCAGAAAAACCTGATTTATAAAACATATTGTATAAGGACTTTCAAACAAATGACATCATCGCGTAAGGCCCAGGTTTTACAAGCTTCTCCTGGCTGACAATGGTATTACAAGAACTGGCGTCAGTTCTTCTCCTACCACAAACTTATGCAATTTATAAAGGATTAAAAATTTTATTATTTATTGCAGAAAACGCACAACGTATCAGTAACGAAATAATGTTTTCTATAAATCCCAAAAGGTCTCATAAGTAAGGCTAACTTTTGGGAGTTCAAATCAATACAAGACAATTCAACGCACGAAGGACGCTAATCGCATGCAAAAATATGAAGATAACATAAATACAACTAACAAAAACCTATAGTGCATTAAATATAATATATGCCTAAGTAATTTTTATTGACAATATAAATAATCAACGTTGAGATAAATTTTACGAGCAAAGACGCCATAAAACTGTCTGGCTCTTTTCTTCCTTCACCACGTTTGACAGTTTGAAACGATAGGAAGGGACAGTTAAAAAATGTTAGCCACAAGACAACGATTTTTTCACTAAATACGGACCCTCCCCTGCCCGAATCTCTCAGGACGATCACCGCAAACTGTTCTCTGCAAACAAACATTTATGCTTGTTTTCCGAGAACAGCGAGCCTAACACAAACTTGAAACGTAAGAAGTACATCGATTTCATCAAATTCAATGGTTTTGCCATTCAACTTCAAATATGAAAGTTTGCATTCAATACCACCAGCCAATACAAACCAAAATTTGAAGCTTTGGAAGAATAGGCACAACGACATTATGAGATTAACAGTTAAATTGTACTCAGATTATTGAGGTAACCATAGCTCTGAAACATGCAACAAGTGTAGGAATTATATTTCGCTTCTACGTTAACATCCTCAGGTTAAGAAGGTTAGCGAAAATACTGTAAATTGATTTCATCAGTGTTATTCAATCTTGGTGAGCCATGTGCCATTCTCCTCACCAGAAATTGGTACTCATCTAATCCAGGGTCTGTTAAGCAACACCTCGCAAATCATATTTTGAGCAACGTTGGTGTAGAGATCATCACAAGTGGTGTTGGATGATTATGATAGAGGCTTGTAAAAACGTTTCAATCGCCTTATCAATAGGTTTATTCCGCTACTAATTCTAAGTGCTGCAAAGTTCAGTGAATTACAGTACAAGCAAGATCCGAATGTTTATTGGTGGCGAATTCAACTAAGAAGCTCACTGAACACGAATAAAGTTAACTAATCCAGTTGATAGCAGCAGCATTACAGCAGACTAGCAACCTTCCCTACAAAGCCAACATGATGTTCCTTGACGTTCATCAACGAATCCCATCTTTGTTTTGTCATTGTCTTGTTGTTTGAACTCCCGGAATTTCCTCAATTAGAGGATCTCAGCGGCTAATGACTCATCCCAATACGAGGAAAAAGATACATTTCACAATTTCGCGTCAATGAATAAGGTATATCACATATCTATAGAATGCACCTCAATTTAAAAAATGGTTATGCCGTGCAAAAATATGAATGTTCGTTCACATCTGTCAAATGCATAATTGTACTCATGTCATTTCAAGTCTAAAATGCGTTGCATCATATTAAATTATGAAGATCTGAGCCGAAAAAATGGACCAATATGAAGGGTAAGGAGAACACCTTATATACAGATACTAAATGCAGTGGATGTGCAACAGGAACACGTTTCAACAAAGGATATTGTGCCAAGTATTTTGGTAAATGTATAAGAGAGGGCGCTAATATGTTAAACCACACGACTGTTAAAAAGAATGGCAGCGGTGCACCTGGATCAGGGACACAGGAAGCAGGGACCCAGAAAGAGAGAATCTCACAATGTGTGACCCCATCATATTCAATGAATTCATTAATAAGCGAAGGGTAAGAGGATGAGAAACAGTCGTAATACCTTCTCTTTGAATAATTTAATTATTTTAAACAAAGTGCAAACGAAATAGTGTACAAATCTATGCATTACAAAATACCAGGCAGATATCAATGACGAAATTCTGATCAAGAAGCCAGGAAATTTATCGCAGCAAGAAAGAAATTCTTAGAAATCACCTAAAACAAATCTTTAATCGTTAGCCTGCTTCACGTTAACCGAAAACATGTCTATTTTCTCCCCCTCCCCCGTCCCATTATTCCAAAATCATTATGAGAGCGATTGCATAATTTTATGAGCTACGTAATTGTGAATGTACAAGCGTTAAATTCAAATGAGACCACATTTTGTGGCGTAATGTACGAATCCCGTGTTTCATCCCTTTCCCCATTTCAAAGAAATCGTCATCAAAGAATTATTCATTCTCATTTAGAGAAAGTCATCACAGGAATCCCAATACAGAAGTCGCAGAGCCACTTTCAAGTACCCTTATTTGATCTTCACGCAAAATGCCTAACCTACCAAAATTACACAGATTTCTATTCTGGGATTCAAAGCTTGCAATTCCTCGCCACAAATCAGGAAAAAACGGGGCCAAAAAATCTCGAATTACTTTCCTCGTGATTTTTACGAAACCAAATTCTCAGTATTCTAGTGACTTCATTCCAGTGTGCTCTCTGTCCATTAAAGAAATGGAACATGGTCGTACGAATAATCTCTATTTCTTCAAATTATTACAATTTCAAATCTTGCATTCAAATTAGAAGAATGACTTTGTGAAATGATCAATTATGGCTGCAGTGCAGTGCAAAAAAAAATGGTTTCAGAAAAATCAATTTAAAAATATATAGAAGAGGGAAAGGTGCTTCCCGTTTGTGAAGGCCTTGAGAAAATTATTGCATCCAGCCATGTATATGAATGAACGTTGTTTTATGACCAAACCTTGAGGATTTACATACTGATGCAATCCATCACCATAAGTCTATCCTTTGAAGCTTTTTTAGACAGTTCAATACTAGAGATGGAGGGGAGCTTTATTATATCGTATTTCACTTGGGACAACATACAGCCAGTAGTTAAGAAGTCTAAGAATGGCACTGCCGCCTCAACAGGGCGATATCGCAATTTTACAACTTTTAAATTTGGTCGCCATCCCCTTAAGATACTACACACAAATCCCAGTCCGGCGCGTTTTCCATGCCTCAAAATGCCATGGACGCTTTTTATTTGGGGAACAATAAAACGTGACTAGCCCAGGTCAGTATGACTAGTGGGAACCATGGACATATTTACGGCAAAAAAAACTTCCCGGTGGCAAATTTGCCTAGCTTTAGGACACATTTGTTTCAGGCACTTAGCTCGACTATCAGAATGATCCTGTAAGGATCACAAAACCACGAATAAGACAGCAGCAATACAAGGCCGGGTGGCAGTCTGACTCAGCAAGCCTGGGATTAATGAACGTGCTCTGCACGCATTGTCCTACGAGCTCCTTCACTTGAAAATTTTGCCGCCTCTACCCGTTGCATCGTATGCCACACGGAACCTCAATTTTACTTCTCAATCGAAAGAAGCACTTGTCGCATCTCTCTTGCGAGAAAGAAGTCAACCTATCTCGGTGCAGTATCGAATCTAGGACCACTGACGTAGTTACCGAGCACGCTACCCTCGGAGTCACCGAGGCGGGATGTTGTGCACTGTATATCAGGTGCAAATTATAGAGAAAAATGTAAGGGAATCGATGAACTAAGCCCATTCTTTTAAAAGGGGTAGATCTAAGAAAACTTTGGAGCATTAAAATCAAGTCACTAAGTCAGAATAATGATTGAGTTTCACAGTCGTGGTAAGTATTGCACGGAAAATGTAGGGATTTATCGTGGAGCACGATAAACCATTCAAAGGCAAAGCATTCGGCTAAAATATCGGCCGTGATTTGTCGATATATCTGCCAGACCCATATCGGCGCATCCCTAGTATACACTGATGCAATCCAACACACCTGAACACAAGCAGTCCTCCTTCAACTTGACGTGATCAGCGTGCAGTTTAACAACTACTGTATTCATTAATAGCGTTAACACGAATCGGGGTACACCAAATTCAAAGGACTTGGTGGAATCACTGCTTTAACGAAAGCAGACTGGGAGTCTCAAAATAAGCAGATCAAGCACAAATAAACGCATGTCTGGGATTTAACAGCCAGAAAAATTATTTTTAGGCAATCCACCCAAGTTGCGTTGGACACACCAGTTCTCGTGAGATCACTGAAGTTAAGTAGCGCAAGCCCACGTTAGTACCACCATGGGTGGTTGGTAAAGAACGTTGGGTGCTGCAAATTTACTCTTTCCTACGTCCTCTTCACCTACCTCCTCATCTTCCGCGAGCAGCCTCCTAAGGGTTCATCCTGTTATGGCTGCTTGGCCTACTCCCCAACCCATGAAATTAATCCAGTAATCCGATTTAAAAAAAGTAAATGAATATTTGCTGAATGCTCTTTATTATCTTAGTACTCTAATTTTTTGTAACTAACCACGATCAAGTACTCGTTTCTTCAAATAAAACATTTAACGCTGTCTAATATAAGAATAAACTGTTCTTGGAACTCCCAAATGTCATATGAAAGACCCACAAAGCCTGCAAAGCGATTACATCAATTTGGACCGAACTTCAGTGGACTCTCGTTCTCTTCAGTGACAAGTGAAGATTCGGCCTAGACTCAGATTCTACATGAACCTTGATCTGAACAGAACGTGAGACCCGCTATCCTTTCCAATATCAAGGAAAGGGACCATTATGGAGGTGTCAAGGTGCGGGTAGGTATCATATCGGACGGCTATACACCATTTCACGTTCGACACAGGCTCCCTGACTGTTCAAAGGTAGAGAGAGATTTTAGAATTTCATGTGCATATAGGGTGGATGAATATCTTCAAAGTTTAGGAAATTCAGCAGGTTGATTGGCCAGCCAATCTCTAGACCTGAATCCTATTGAACATATCTGGGAAGCACTTGGGAGAAGAAATGCAATTCGCCAACCACCTCCGAGAACCATCCAGGAACTAATAACTTCTTTGGGGCAGGAGTGGGTGCGCGCAGCTGCCTCAGGAATCCATCAACTGTCCCATAAACAGTATGATGATCACTGTGCAAACTGTGTTCTGTTAGAGGTGATCATACCCCCAATTAGCTTCATTTTTGGCAGCATCATGCAATGTCAGTTTTGAAGATTTTAGAGGGCTAAAGATAATAGTATTTAGCTTTCAATTGGGAAGGACAGGAAATTAATGGGGACTTACTCTCTAGAGACGAACTGGTGACAAAGATGCAAGAGGTAAAGTACTTAGAATCAACATTCCAAAGCAATGGGGAGATTGATTCTATGGGTCACATCCGAGTCTATGGGGGATGGTTGAAGTGGAGTCCTGTGTGATGAGAGAGTCTCAGTCAAGTTGAAAGAGGTGTTACAAGGCAGTGGTTAAGCCCGCTATGCTATATAGATCAGAGCGTTGGGCAGTGCGGAATGCTGGAATTGCAACAACGGTCATCGACTCAATTTTCTAAAGGATGATCTGCCAGAAAATTTTAAGTAAACAGTCGACATTTCAATTCGTCTGCATCGGCTCAAATTGTGGGGTAGACCCACATTCCCCACCGACAACTTTGCCAATATTTCTGCAGGTTCCAGACGCCTGGCTAGGTATTTCAGTGGACCCGCAAACCCGACCTTGCCACAGGCGGGATAAGGGTATGATGAGCATATTAGAGGTAGCCTGCGTGTGGGAGACATCGCGAAAAAAATGAGGGAGAGTAGAATGAGGTGGTATGGACACGTAATGATAAGAAGAGAGGAGGAGCTCGTTGGGTCCATTTCAAGAATGCAGGTGGTTGGAAGTACCCGGACAGGGGGAGACCTACACAGACGTAGGGGCAGGTTGTCCGTAAGGATATGGTGTGTGGGGTGCACGGGAACCTGGCGGGAGTGGAGGGCTACAACCTGCAGACCCGACCCTGTCACAGTCGGGATAAGGGTATAATGATTTACTACGCTAAGTAACATGACTCACAGCTAAACTCCAGCAAACAGACCAGAAAAAAACGGCGATTTTCAGGACAATGGAGAAAAAGGCAATCTTTCATCCTGGCGGTCTTCCGGACAAACCGTGAGAGGTGGCAACCTTACCCAGGTACTTCAACTAGACCTACTCTAAAATGTTTACTCTTAACAGTAAGTTTGGCGAATTAACAAGAAATATGGTATATAATGAGTATGAGATGTCACATAACTTAAATCTTACATCATGGCTCGAATTACGAAACCTTGACTAGGTTGGCGGTAGTCGCATCTGTGACCTACTAACGATTAAAAAGAGGCAGACGTACTGTACTAGTATTCACAGATACGGTGGAAGATACACATAATCAACACCTTATTAAGAGTATATACACATATCAGCTCATAGCAACGTTGTAAACAACGTGTAAACAGAAAGGGGTATCGACGCCGATCCCTTTCACACCTATTTCTCAACGCCTACACGCAGCAGTTCTGGCATTCTCCATTCTTTTCAGCAATTCACATATCCACCAAAGAAATATAAACTATCGTTCAACAGCATACTATGTATATTAAAAATAAATGCGAGGAGAATTCCACTTCAACAACCAACTATTAACACTTTTCAGTCCTATAGCAGAGTCAGGTACCCGTCTTGTCCCAATGGCCAATCTGTTGAACGGTATGGTCCGCCTCAGTGCTTCAGTGGACCTAACGAACGCCCTCTCGTGTTCTCATTACATGTCCATACCACCTCAATCTACTCTCCCTCATTTTTTCGGCGATGTCCCTCATCTCCAAGCTACCTCTAATATACTAGTCCCTAATTCTCTTAGCTCTCAACAGCCCACTCATATACCGCAGCATTCGCATCACGGCTACTGGCATTCTAATGACGTAGCTCTTCCTCACTGACCTAACCACTGCCCTGGAAAACTTCCCATTCAATTTTATTGGGACCCTCCTATCACACAGAACTCCATTTACCTGCCTCAAAAACCATACATGTGCAGCCAAGTTGCGTTGGACACACCAGTTCTCTTGAGATTACTGAAGTTAAGCAGGTGCAAGCCCACCTCAATACCAACATGGGTGGTTGGTAAAGAACGTTGGGTGCTGCAAATTTCCCCTCTCCTACGTCCTCTACGCCTACCTCCTCATCGCCTGCGAGTAGCCTCTTAAGGGTTCGTCCTGTTATGGCAGCTTGGCTTACTCCCAACCCATGAAAGTAATCCAGGGCATAATACACTCGCAGTTCGGGGCAAGATTTCCAGATGCAAAGTGAAAAGGCTCCACGAAGAAACACTGCTTAGCTGTACAGATCGTTTATAGGTCGCAATGGGACAAAAATGGGTATCCGACCCTGTCACAGGCAGGAATAGGGTTAGTGATGATGACTCATAAGCAGTACTTGAAACTTGAAAATACCTCATTCGGATGTTAAGGATTTGGAGATGGGCAGGTACCATCCTACTGCACCACGACTTTAATATAAAATTTGATTAAACGTGCATTTTTGATCTCCATATTGGGAAAGGACGAAGGGGGGGGGGGGCACCGACAATCTGAGTACATATAAACTCAAGTAGTAAACAACGTCGACCAAGCTATTTTTAGAATTAACTAATACAGTTGAAAAATTTACAAATTATTAAAATATAAGCTTTAATCAAGATTTAAATATTTTATCATTTCTGATGCAATACGGTTACCTACACAACCACCAACAGCTGTTTTCAAATTCATGAAAGGAACAGGATGTAGGAGTCCAGGAGTTTTTAAATAACTCATTCCCCTACGGGCCTGCGGTCTAATGTGGATCGGGAGCCCAGGAGTAAGGGAGATTGGAGCAAGCATAGAAAACAACAACTAGGTACAAAAAGCAACAACAAGATTAAAAATTGAAAGATAAAGAGAGAGCCTTATGTTCAAACTCTTGAACAGTGTTTTGAAATGGACAGTTGCTTACCGAATGCTTAACCTTTTATAAAACAAGAAAGAGTTACAATGAGCCTGATTATCCTACCCTGGAACACGCAATTGTGAAATTCACTAATATCATAAACTTTACCTCAAAAGTAGGATGATCATTCCATGCCACCAAACACTAAAATAAAACTGTACGGACTTTATTTGAAACGAGGATGGTTCAGTTCAGGAGATTGCCTATATGGCAGGGGTGGACAAATTACAGTCTACTGGGTCTAATTTCACTGCGTCACAATTTCTCGTCAAAAATGAAACATGCTAAATTTAAATCAAAATTCAGTAACCGGAGTTTAATCATTCTGCCAGTGACTCACTACAGACCCTGTGCTCACGTCTGATCTATGAAAAGACTTCTGACCAAAATTCGTTAGTGGAGAAACATCTCTAAAGACCAGACATTTGAAACAATTTAAAAAATCGTCAACACTTAGCTGGTCTCACAATCAACGTCATATTTCATTGAGTAATTGTGAAAACCAACCTTTTTGCCATCAATCACTGAATGACAGTATTTCAAATAGGACAAGCTACGGTGCTATTCAGGTGAGTTAAAACAGTACACCAAAAGCGAACTACGTCATTTAGATTAATGACCGGGTCCATTGATTAAATCGTAAAAGACAAATTGAAAAATGCAAAGGACGATCGCTATATAATATAGTACGAGGATACATTTACGAAAATTACTTCAAAGTAGGCCTCTGTACAGCTACGACACGTATACTCATTACAGCGGTTAACAACTTTAGGGACACTAGCAAACAATGAATCATGTAGAGTCAACAAAGGTTGAAATATAAACTATCGTGAATAGACATAAATAGTCGATATCCACAAGTAGTCAATCAAATATTAAAAGAAAATCTACATATTCATTTAACAAAAGTGGCGCGAATCTAGTTTTACTACCAACAGTCCTAGGCTTGGATCCCATGTAGAACTGGCTCAATCAATCCATAGTTAGACCATTAAGGGTAACGGTTATATTATCAGGTGAACATTTGTCTAATGAAACTGTCTCCTTAAAGCATTTTTCTAAGATAGTATCTGTCTGACGGTGTCTCTCATTCTTGACTTCAGTTTCTGCTTGAATTTTCACCAACTCATGAATACACTTGCAGTATTGTTTTAAGGTGTTATGGAATCACATACCGAAAAGATTGAATGGGTCCTTGAAGCAAAGGACCTTAAGAAGGTATGACGAATTACAATAAAAATATGGATTTGCAAATACCGTAAAATCTCACGTAGTGCCCGCGGATTATACGCGAAACATAGGGTCATTTAGTGCGGACTATATATGGGTGCGGGCTATAAATGAAACTCAGGGTTCTCAATGAAAACTGCTCTTCATTTTCTGAACATTTTAGGGAGCGGCAAGTTGCGTTGGACACACCAGTTCTCGTCTGATCACTGAAGTTAAGCAACGCAAGCCCAGTTAGTACTGACATGGGTGGTCGCTCGGGAAAGCTGGGTACTGCTAATACCCAATAATCGTCGCATTAGTGTAGTGTCTGTGCAGTCTATGCATTAGAACTATGCAGTGGACGGGTCTCTAATGACCTTGTAGTTGACGGGACCTTACACTTAACAACACGATTTTACACAGTACGTTCTTATTTATATGATAATGCAATATAAAATCTTTCACATTTCAATTTCATCGTCAGGGCAATCTGACATTTCATGTTCAAATTCATTTGATCCCATTGCCCCTACAAGTTGCACCACTGGCTACAGTAGGAATTTTAAAGTGCGGACTATACTTGAAACACACCCATCGCTAATGCGGACTATAGACGGGTGCGGACTTTACGTAAGATTTTACGGTATGTGAAATATTCGAGCCCAAGATTAGGGCATGAACCTGACTCCTGTTGCATCATAATTATTGCGCAATAGGTCAGACACCATGCAATATTATAACCAAACAAACCATTAATTTACCTGCCAAAAATTTGTTTTGGTTGTATAATGCAGTGTTGGAACAGTGGGGTAGGCCGGCATCCTCCCACAGACAACTCGGCCAATATTTCCTGCAGGTTCCAGACGCCCCCAGTCAGAGCATGTTCAATGGACCCGCAGACCCGACCCTGCCACAGGCGGGATACGGGTATGATGATGATTTGAGCCCAAGATCAACATAACGTTTAACTTAATACCAGGTTCCTTCGGAGGATTCTACCTCGGGGGCCTCTTTGGATCTTACGTAAATCTACGCCAAAGGCGGAAACCGAGTTGGAGGGATAGCGAGCAAGAGAGCGAAAATATCTTTAAAGAATTTCTTGCACTACTTGCTATTTTCATCCCAAATTTGGCGTCTTTGAAGCGATTTCAGCGAACCCTTATTGTGGTGACAAATTTCAGAGTACTTTCCATAGTAGCCCTCAATATCCACTTTGTCAGTCATCCTTCAAATTAATAACACAAGAAGGTTGCCTAAACAAAGTGCAGGGAGAGTGGTTCTTGAAGAGGAATGCATTTATTTTGTTTCACTGACATTATTGAAATTCCATTACTGTTAGTAAATCCTTAAATTGTCCTCGGTGGCATTTACAGTTGTCCAAAGTTACAGAGCATCATCCACTCCCTCCCCCGAGCGCTACTCAAGATATTGTCAGTACATGTGGATCTTTTGAGTTTCTTCATCACCATACCCTTATCCCGCGTGTGGTAGGGTCGGGTCTGTGGGTTGTAGCTCTCCCCTAGCATATCCTTATGGACAGCTAGCTCCCACGCCTGCTTCGGTCTCCCCCTGCCCCGGGTACTTCCAACCACCTGCATTGGTGAAATGGACCTAACGAGCTCCTTCTTATTATGTGTCCATACCACCTCAACCTTCTATCCTCAATTTTTCCAGCGATGTCCCCCACCCCAGGCTACCTCTTAAAATACTAATTCCTAACTAACAGCTCTCGACACCCCGCTCATATACCGCAGCATTCGCATCTCGGCTACTTGCATTCTATTGACGTGGATCTTCCTCACTGCCCAACACTCTGATTCCTTTAGCATAGCGGGGCCTAACCACAGCCCTGTAAAATTTCCCTTTTAACTTGATTGGGACCACACAGGACTACCGCAGCTTGCCCGTCTCCACTTCAGCCACCTCCCACTGATTTTAAGGGTAACATTCCAATCCATACTGATCCTAAGTTCTTCACCTCTTGCACCTTTGTCACCAACTGTAGCATCAAAATACGTGCACTAACTCGGACACCCGCAACTTTCATACCACATTGTCGCTCTTAGTCGCTCCCAATAGCTAACTTGGAGTGTAGACTTGGTTTGCGCTCCAAGATATCCAAGTCCGTGCTCCAAGTTAGCTAGTTGGAGCGCCTAAGCGCGACAATTTGCTGAGCTGCATACCTGAGACAAAATCTTGCAGCCAGAGTCCATTAAGGCCGGTCGCACACACAGCCACTTGCAACAGCCACTAGTGGCGATCACTAGTCGCTGTACACGGCCACCAGTGGCTGTCACAGGCGGCAGCAACGAGATCTCGTGCTTGCGGTAATAGGAAAAACGCCGCCACTGGCGACAAGTAGCGAGATACGGCGACTGCCGCAGCTCGTGGCTCAGTAGCGATACTGCAAACGCCGTGTCTGCGCTGAGCCTATTTGATTCCAATTAGAAACGCAGTCCACAACGTGTGGTCGCCACTAGCAGCCGCCACAAGTGGCTGTGTGTGCGAGCGGCCTTACGGAACCCTTGCAGCTGCTAACGAATTTTCATTTTGACTCGCGAAATCTCCAGAGATGTATTGCGGAACCCAGTTTGAAGACCGCTGCTATATGGTGTAGTTTTTGAAATAAAGGCATTGGTTACTTTAAAAATTACACCCTGTATGTACATAGTAGCAACCCTTCCATATACACAGATGACTGGTTCCATACAACTGGTATCAAATGCAAATCGTGTACAAGGGGCTTTTCAAACACAGGCAAGTTAAAATTCAGAGTTCCCAAAGAATATCAACCAAGCAGTTCTTTAATGTCAGTTTCCTAATATCTCTGGCACATTTCCCCTCTGTTAACACTCCAAAAATGCAAAAGACCCAAAATGACGCTTTGCTAAACACACATATTACATGTTTAAATATCAAATGGCGTTAATGGAGGGACTAGCCAGTTGTTTTAAACCAAATGTTCTTATTGAATTGATTATAAATGCTTTAAATTTAAGATATAGTAACGTTATTAAAACATTAAATTCTTCGTTCAAGCTACATAACGGTCTGTCGTTGAAAGCAATTGAGAAACTGAAATAACAGTTCAGGTCAGATAAAAACCAGAAAGGAAAGTAATGACAGCCGAAAGTCATAGAAGAGCTCATTAACAATAAATTCACGTACATCATTTACGATCCGTAATTAATACAATGCCGACAACGTTAGATCGATCGACAAGAAATGCAAAAAAAAAAAAAAAAACGTGCATTTCGTCAGAGAGGAAGCCTTGGGTCCTGTTTATTTTTGTCATTTAACGTCGACCGACTTCTCCACTGCAGAAGGTAACTGACGGAAGCGAGTTCTTACAACTGAGAGCTTTACCGATCTACATATAGGGTGGGCTTTATATTCTATCCGACTCTTCCTTCTTACATGAAAGAAGTCACCGCATTTGTCAGGATAGAACCCGCATCCAAAGACTCAAAATCAAGCACGCTACCACTAAGTAACACAGACAGGTTCCTACACAGATATTCAGGTTTCCAGGCCGGAGAACTACGGCCATTGCTTCCTATATGACGGATGGTTCATCATATTAGGAAGTAAACTACTGACCTGGGTCAAGAGAGTGAATATGCATTCTTTCAGCCTATCAGCAGGCAAGTGCTCTCTATCAAATAAGACTAAAGTCCGAAACGGCTCTCTCATTCACTTAGAGGGCCAGACGATTTTAATTTACAACTTCGCACGGATGTCGTCTCTAGACATAAAAGTGACACAAGTTACTGCATTTCTTCATACAGGAAAGAATCAATTACTTCAATTTAGTAAAACACTTATAATAAACTTGTGGCTTCAATTATACTTTATATTTCTTTTATGGGAGTGAGGAGGAGGGGAAAGATTATATTATCGTCGTGAGAGGGTTAAAACATACTATACTAAACAAATTTCATGGAGTCGTCTGTCTCAATTATGGTCAAGCACTCAAACCAGTACAGCTCGACAGCCTAGCTATCATTGAAGTTTAGCTTCTCATACATTTACCAAGGACACAGATGCCATTATCATAGTCATTTTCATTCGTAGGATTCATCAATGATGAAATGCGCACGCGTACAACGTTAACATAAATATATAAAGAAGGGATCTAAAAACACCGGCGACCTCCTTGGAAGGCGAAAACTCAACCACACCAAAGCATCAGCTTAACTTTTTCAGCAGTAATGGGTCATACGTAGGATGCGATGCGGCGTTACTATAGTTACAACCGTTGTCAATGACAACGTGGGACTCTGCAAAACGGAGGCACGGAACGTTGAAATAGCGGGAATAGTAGGAGCTTTTACTATTCTATGGGGATTTCATCAGGCAGGTTTTTTTCAGAAATAAAGGACAATCTTTCACTTTTTTTTTTTTTTTTGAGTACAGGAGGTGGAGGAGGAGAGGGTAAAACAATGTGGAGACACTCACTATTCATGATGGTGGCAGAGGCACACCATCCACACCATCATCCTCCTCAAGCACTACACACAAATACGTGAGGACACTACCAAAGTGGTTGGAGGACGTAGTAATAATAAATGTTCATCATCAACATTCATCCTGCACGCGAACATACACACACAAACAAGATCTTGGCAGAAGAACGAAGATTTAATTAGGGCCACCTTGACGTACATACAAGTAGCATCTAGAAATCAGAATCGGCTTTCAAAGAAATAGTATAGTGCGACGGGACTCTAAAATAATCAATATTATAACCGGGTATCCTATATTCCACTGACCTACCACAATGACGTTTCTCCCTGCAAGGCGTTTCTACGTTGCAGAAAAAAATGACAGAATTATTAATGTATCACACAGACAGGTTATCCATAACAAATGTTGTCCCATTTTACATGACTTCAAAAGGGTTTTCAAGATCTTCGGGGCTGTACTTGATGTGGTCCAAATTTCCAGAATGAGCCAATAAAGCATAAAAGAATATAGGATGGTGTCACCTGACGGCCAGCCAATAGGTTGTTATGGGGAAAGTTATGTGTAGGTGAAATAACACCCCATAAAAAGAGTTGGGCTTACCTCTCACCCAAAAGAAGTTACCGTACCGTTCTGCCAGAATCGAACCTGCAACCAAGGACTCAGTAAAGCATACTACCACCTTGGTTGGCAATTATTTAGATAAGACGGGGATGTGCATCTTGGGGTGAATCCTATGCATCCTTGCATAAGAGAAAACAAAATGCTCTGAAGGATCAGGGCCATTACTTAACTTTCAGTCCTGTCGTCATTATCAATTTTTGTCTTGTTGCTTTCCTCGCGAATATTTCGACCTCATAGGTTGTCAACCCTGTCAAAGGCGGAAAACAAGTGATAGTAGGTGGTGACAGTTGCGTAACTAGAACTCTTGGGTTCCTTTGCAACAAAATTTTCTGAGTCTTCAGATTCCAAGCCTAAATATGCAACTAATTCCGCAGAACGCATAAGGGCGCCTTGGGGCTTCGGACCTATATCTGACGGCAAACATTGCATACCCCCATTCACCACCTTAGGACAACACTGAATCTGCACTATAAGCTTAAAAACTATGTACACTGCCACTACTGCGATGCAGAGTTCAGGAAGACTACTGCCTGCTCGTCCTGTGCCGAAAAAACGAGCAGTGTGCTACAACAGACAATAGCCTTTCCTCTTTTACGATTACTGACGTATTTTTTGCAATGTTTTCTTCAAAAATTTCTGGTTGATTAACTTATCTCACATCCAAGCTGGCCACTCAATCTTCTAGGTGACAATCGTAAGGGCATCATAAAACGCACATGTATCACACAGCTAGAGTTATTTATGAAATGACTCTGCAAAGCTATTTGTTCCAAGTGTGAGTCAATCATAAAATAAGGGCCCAGCGAACAGAGAATACTCGCCTAACAGATTATGCTATTAAAGACAACATTCCATTGGTCCACAGCAACAAGTTGCTCACACTCCAAAGACTACATCACTTCCAGACTAATGTTTAATTTAACGTCATATGATTGACGACTGTCTAACAGCTCTTTAATTAAACTCTAAAGTGCTACAAATCAACAGACATCTATTTCGGTGGAAACACGAGCTGTGGCATAGCACTTTCAATAAAGCACTAAAAATGCTTCTATTCCCGGCTGGTGAATCAGGTTGAAAGTCAACGATTTAAAGCAGATACACGAACGAATGTTCAGTATTTCATTGATCGCGTCTCCAATGCCATTCAGTGATTCATAACTACCTTCAGAGAGATACTTTCAAATAGCTTTGTGTTTGTTTTCATGAGCTACCAAATGATTCAAAACGTAATGTTTGGCTACACACACCCGGTTATGTGAGTCGAAAATCTAGCATTTATAGCCTCTGGCAGAAATTCACAATTGTGCTAATGCCAAAAAAAAAATCAAGAGACCCTCAGTGAAAGTTATGATATTAAATACTTATTAAATCTATTTTATGAACCTCTGTCATCTCCGAAGATAATCCTGTCAAAGAAAAATCAAAGCATACGTTTTCAACAACACTTATCGGAGACGTTTAAATTCTGTTATTTTCTATTGAATAAGAAAACCTCATGGAGAACAGTTTATTTGCAACCGACCTCCTTACGACCCTGCGAAACTGAACACCGCAAAAAAACCTGAATTAGCCTATCAAAGCCAAGTAATAAAAGTTCATAAATTGGTCTTCACTTCAAGGACACAAAGATAAACCCTTACAAAGAGCCGGTCCACGTCAGGGACCTTAGCTGACCTGGAGATATTAGGCAAGCATGCAGTCGGGAGCGGCGGACACACTAGTTCTCGTCTGATCACTGAAGTTAAGCAACGCAACTGGGTACTGATATATATTAGGGTGACCATTCGTCCCGGAATTGACAATTCGTTTAGTGATTCGTCAAAATAAACTTAGCTTCTATACTATAGTATTTCCACGTACGGATGGCTAAAGTGGAAACGAGCAAGTGGAGTCCTATGCGACCACAGGGTACCAATAAAGTGAAAGGCAAAGTTTACAGCGGGAGCGCGGCTGTATTGCGTTGGACACACCAGTTCTCCTCTGATTACTGAAATTAAGCAACGCAACCCCAGCTAGTAATAACATGGGTAGCCGCTTGGGAAAATTGGGTACTGTTAATACCCATAAATCTTCGCATTTGTGTAGTGTCTGTGCAGTCTCTGCATTAGAACTACACAGTGGACTGGGCTCTAATGACCTAGTAGTTGAAGGGCCCTAAAACACTACCAAACAAACAACAACAATAAACATGTATTCATTGAGCACCAAGTTAAACATTTCTTCTGTATAACGATTGTTCTTTCCGCAAAAACAGAAATGAGGTTCTCAATAATTGCATTAATGCCATCACGTGGTGGAAAGTGACATGAAAGTCTATCAATAGCAGAGGACTAATTTTGTCACGTGTTTGATACTTATGCAGTAGGTGAATAAATGCTCCTGTATCCACAGTAGAGTTAAAAAACAAACAGGTAATAGTACAGTGGTACCCCGCTTAACGAACGCCTCGTATAACGAATGCTCCCTATAACGAACACCGTCAAAAAAGCGCGGGAGTATCGCATAACGAACTTGTTTCACATAACGAACGCTTGTTCAATACACAAAGTGAACTAGGAACTGTATAGGACAGTGGTGGCGAACCTGCGACCCATCGTGCAATTTTAAGTGGCCCGAGTGTTAATGAGATGATGTTAAAGGTGTAATAAAAGTTGGATGATGTTCTCTATTCCCTCCTTTAATAAACTTTATTAACTATTAATAATAACTTATTTTTATTCTTAAAATTGAATAGTGCTTGCATCTGACCCGTGGACAAATTCTTGGTTTTCTTTTGTGTTATTGTGACCCATCTTCAAAAGCGGTTCGCCACCACTTGTATTGGATGTCCAAGATTGTAGTAACTATAGAGGTATTAATCCAATAAGTTATACCAATGTAATGTAATAGAATGTCGCCTCCAGGATAGAACTAGTGTCCGTGGAAATCAGTTTGGGTTCAAACTAGGCAGGTCCACAATGGAACGAATCTTCATTCTGAGGTAGATGATAGAAAAGTATAGAGCAGCTAAGAAGGATCTCCATACCATCATTATCAACTTGGAGAAGGCTTACCAGTGTTCCACAACAGGCATTATGCAAAAGGGGGTAGAAAAGGGGATTATTCGAATAGTTTAGGATATGTACTCGTATGATGGTTCCATTCCACAGCCAGGGTAAGGACACCTTGGGGAAAATGCTGGGGGCTCCCCAGTGAAGTTTGGGGTGCACCAATGTTCAGCACTCAAATCCATACCTTTTTATTCTGGTTATGGACGAGCTACTGACGGGAGTAGGAGAATGGACCCCTCAATGCATGGCATTTGCTGACGAGCACCGTTCAACTGCACACTGCAAGTAATTGACTGCCTTCTCATTGCAGGGCAATTCCAAGTTTTTGTGAAGTATGAACCCCCCCCCCCCCCCCCCCAAAATGGGTCCTAGAGTGTTTTCGCTCATAAACAATCAGCACTGCACTTTGTTTTTAACTTCTTAACAATTTTCACCATTTTTCTTGGCAACCCGGAACGAATTACACAATATAACAGATCTATTGGAAATTGTGTTCCGCACAACGAACACCCCTCATAACGAACGTATCGCTGGAATGAATTACGTTCGTTAAGCGGGGTACCACTGTACAGTATTACTAAACTAAGAAATACGTATATGGGTTAATAGTGAAAGACGTGAATTTTTCATAAAATAGCAGTAATTATCCCACATACACTCGCTAAATATTAATCATACATTCATTTTACTACAGGGACCGATACTTATTATTAATTCTAATGCATTAAAATAATGTTATTGCTTGTCTTAAAGCGTATCATTCATCTTTTTCGAAAGGTTAATTTATATATGAGTAGGCAGGTACAGTATCTACTCTTTTCTGATCCAGATGCATCACGCCAAAAAAAACCTTACCTTCAAACCAGTCCTCGAACGGACTACTAAAGCACACAATTCACAGATAAGACTAATGAGTTCAACATTTACATTATTTCCGGTACTGTGTTTACATACATGTATGTACGTTTCTACTAACTCAATATTTGTTCAAAACTGCTTACCAACAGCGTTTTCATGACTAAAACAATTTGATGGTCTTAAATACCACCGATCCAGCTCCGCTAAAACTTGCTTTCAGGAGACTTGAGGGGTTGAAAAATTTAAATCACCTGGAAGTTTTCGCTAGTAAAACTATTCGCAAAACCACGAGTGAAGTCCTTGAGCAAAAACTTAATCATATGAAACAATGAACTTCCATCCTACGAGGGTTTCGGATTCATAATAGGGAGATTGAGCGAATCGTCCTGAGAGGACGAAACGATAAGGTAGAGACGATTTCGCATGGGATGGTCGCCATCACAAAATCAATTTGAGCAGATGGTTTATGGCAGAGGTGTCAAAGTGGCGGTCCTAGAAGCCTAGAGTTGCGGCCCTCACCACCTATATCATGTAGCATACATATGCAGTTGGCTACTCAGAGGCGTAACGAGAGGGTGGCAGTTGCCCCCGGCATAGTTGAATGGGGTGCCATGTGCCATATTTTAATTAAATACCATTTCGACAATTGTCTTGGTACTTTTAAAAACAAATTCCCAAAATAAAAAAGGTCAACACTGCATGGCTCTCATGACAACGCACATGTTACGATATAGCCCTCGGGGTGCCACGAGTTTCACATGCCTGGTTTATGGTATTCAGCTAGCGCCATTCAGTGGCCAACTAAGGTAAATTATAATTCTAATTCTCCTAGAGCCTAGACCAGTGTTTTTCAACCAGGGTTCCGTGAGGTCCGCCCAAGGGTTCCGCCAATGGTAAGCTAAATTATAAAAATAATGAAAACACAAGAAACGAGAACGACTTTTGTCTGTCGAAGATGAACTTCGGGTGTCTCTCTCAAACATTAGGCCACGAATTCAACTCCTTATGCTAAGACATACCTGTATCAGTTAATATTTTTTCTGCCACTGTATGGGGTTCCGCGAAAGGTCTAAATGTTCCAAAGGGTTCCACGAGAAGTCTAAATGCTCTAAAGGATTCCGTTCCAATAAGAAAGGTTGAAAAACTGGCCTAGACGATACACCGGATAGCAGACGAAAAACCAAAGTGGGCATGACCACCAAACATCGTTGGGTACGCTAACCAGGACGATAAATGGCCAATTTATCGCACCAAAGTATAGCTACCAAACTAAACGATATATGGTGAACATGCACCTTAGGTTTTCGTCTGCTATCGGGTGTATCGTCTACGAGGACGATTCGCTCAATCTCCCTAATATTTTCTTCTTATGACGAACTTTTTCCGAATGTACGAATGTATAACGTGTCTGGGGTCATCCATCACTGGTTATCCATCCCAGGATTCCAATCACTGCACCAACCAGAAACCACTATAACTGTAACCTTCATGAAGGATGAAATTTTCCCATTAGTTAGAAACTACCGACCTCCACCAAAGGCTAACCTGGATCATGGCCATCGAAATAAAAAGCTGAATTGTAAGTGCAAAAGAGGCAGAACCTGCAAGTGAGCTACATGTCACAATTTCAATTAGTGGCTCGCACTCCCATTGCAGTTCACAAAACACGGTAAAAGCAAAAGTAGCCTCTTGAGGTACAAAAAATAACACGGCCAGGAGTAAAATAAATTCTGTTGAAAAATGGAGAACAGGCATTTAGGGCTTTTATGGATTTTTCTCATACCCGAATGTGAGATGATAGGGCTAAGAAACCTTCCACTTTCTCCAAAGACTTTCATGGAAACGCAGTAAATGATGGAAAGCTGGTGGATAATAACATGGCAAATGACTTCAGATTTCTATCAAGAGCAAGTAATCAAAAGCGGAGGGCGCGCATACTTACTCTTCAAGTCTGACAGGATGACAGAAATAACATTTCCAACAAAGCAAAAAGCAACATTTTCAGCTACGGCATTCCGGAAGGGACTTACACTTACTTCATCATCTGCAAGAAATCGCGAGACCAACAGCATCTAAAGCAAGTAAGGAATGGCATCTCAAAGTTATCCACATCTCTATTAAGAAAACCTAATGGCAATTACGAGAAAGCAAATTCCCAACTTCAACATCACCTCTCTCGAGAAGAAATTGCACTGGCAACAAAGACATTTTTGTGTCTCCGACTTTGCAGAATAAAACATTAACTTATGATTACTGGAAAGTATACAGTAACTGTGGTTTAAGATATATTTGTTGCTCTCAGTGGTGTCGCTAGAGGGGGAGAGGAGTGCGAACCGCACCGGGTGACAAAAAAAAAATTGGAAAACTTTACAGAGGAAACAGTTCGGTCTTTTAGGTCATCATAAAAAAAGGTCAACGGGTGCTAGGCATAGATTTGTTGTTGTTTATTGGTGTTTTAGGGCCCTATAACTACAAGGTCATTAGAGCCCCGTCCATTGTGTAGTTCTGATGCAGAGACTGCACAGACACTACACTAATGCGACGATTTTTGGATACCAGCGGTACCCAGTTTTCCCAAGCGACCACCCATGTCAGTACTAACTGGGGTTGCATTGCTTAACTTCAGTGATCAGACGAGAACTGGTGTGCCCAACGCAATTTGCCGCTCCTAGGTGTAGAATTTGTACATTTGTACCCGGACGGAAATTCCGAGTGACACCCTGAGTTTACCGCATTGGGTAGCACCAAACCTAGTGACGCCATCGTTGCTCTTTAGCAGTTCCTAACCTTTTTCCCGCCTATGGCAGGATCGGAAACCTATCTTGCCCCTCTAAATGGACACAAGTGTTATATACTTGGCGGCGTTTTCCGCAGTCGGCTACCGATCAAAGCTGCAACCCCTACGCTTCTTTATCGCGCGTCGGTCTGTTTGTTGGAACATTCCACCAACGCCGGGGGTGAGCCGAGCTCCTACACCTGGAAATTTTGCCTCATCTACTCGTTTCATAGTCAAGAGGAATCTTTTACATGTAAATGCCGTCGTACACCAAACGGAACTTCGGTTTTACTTCTCATCCGAAGGAAGGCGCACTCGGGGCCTCTCTCTCTCTCACCCGAAGAAGTCAACCCACCTCGTTCCAGTATTAAGATCCAGTATCAAACCTGGAACACTCTGGCGCAGTAAATCGAGCACGCTACCTAATGAGCCATCGAAGCAGATTTTTTTTTGCCTTTCTTTTTCTGCTGTCTATCTGCTTCAGTCGACCGCTATTCTGACTTTCACTTCTTCATGCATTTAAGCTATTTCTTCTTTCTTGAAATTCGGGACATCCAATACGGTCATAGGAAGGAAACCAGGTTAGTAGTATCCTTGTTATGATAGTGCCGGCGATCAGTTGATCAGCAGTCGAAAAACTGCTTCGGAAATAAATGTCCGCTTAGCGAATATCAATCCCAAATACAAGGGAAATGGAATGACCTGTTAAACTGACACACATTAAGAATATTTAGATAGAGCCATTATGAGAAAGGGTAGCGACTTTTGATCGCATGAAAATCATTACGAAACAACTTGTTGAAGAAGTGATCAGAAGCATACTCAAGAAACGCAGTTCAGTTGCACACCACATCAATCGATTTGCTCCATAATCGACATTAACATAAACGAAGCACATTTTCAGCCATTAAAGGTTAACAAGCAACTCTGACAATCCGCAGTGTCGTAACTATAAACCCGGAAGAAGCGACTGCAATTTTGCGCAAAGAATTACAGAAATGCAGTTTTCAATTTCCAGAAATAATGGATATGATCGGTACTAAGTTACCAAATGTAGCGTCACATCTACCGAATCGTGCATTTGGTAGGGTATTAAGCAGATTCCTCCTAAGGAATACAATCAGCCTGGTAATCAATAACTCCCACGGAGATAATCTCCTACAATCCCCTACACCTGGGTCTTTTGTTCATCTGCACATTTACGTACACTTTCCAGTCTAGGTTTGTTCTCCTAACCGGAAGAGCCATCAATCTAGGATAAGGTCGGATCCTGGGACGGTCACATGATAAACAGGGGTGAGCAAGTTACGTGTGTGGCCAGTAGACAACCTTCATTATTCCTCGTCAAAACTAAAAATGTGCTTTAAAATTACCGTCAAAATCAATGCACCGGAGTTAGACTAAGAACTAAACGTGTGTTGAGACCGGAACTCAAATCCCTTGTGAAAGAATGGCATCATATAGTATATTCCAATTTTGTCTACTGCATTGTTGGTGTCTTAGGGCCCTTCAACTACAAGGTCATTAGAGCCTCCGTCCACAGTGTAGTTCTTATGCAGAGACTGAACAGACACTACACTAATGTGACGATTTTTGGATACTAGCGATATGGTGTGTCCAACGCGAACTGGTGTGTCCAACGCAATTTGCTGCTCTCTTGTCTACTGCAGCTGGTTCGCACTGCGAGCGAATTAGCAATTGGGAAGGTGAGAGGCTATTCTCACATAACAACCCTTCTCATTAAACAGTTTACTCCTGCAAGATACTACTTAAATATATAATATTCCATTGGTAGTAGCGACCTCGAACCCGAGGCGCGGGCATTAATTCGTCGTTGGATTCTTCTTCACACTCACCACAACCCAGCAGACGAGTCTATCAGAAAATCAATTGTAGAAAATGATACATGAATTCTGCACGCCACCTGTCGACAAGCTACGTATCCACATTCAGTCTCACTTGGAAGTTCTACGCATTTGAAAGGCGAAGCAACTCAATGCAATTATAGTCACTCATTTAACGGACAATGATCCTGGACAATAGTGGATTAGAGTAGGTCGGTCCGTCATCCTCGGACGGACCTAGGAGAATTCTTAAAAAGATTCGACATCAGATCTTCAAATAAAATTACTAAACAAGCGTTAAACTACAGCCCTTTAGGGCCCTACAACTACAGCGGTCATTAGTGCCCCGTTAAATCGGGAGCGGCAAATTGCGTTGGACACACCAGTTCTCGTCTGATTACTGAAGTTAAGCAAAGCAACCCCAGTTAGTACTGACATGGGTGGCTGCTTGGAAAAACTGGGTACCGCTAGTATCCAAAAATCGTCGCATCAGTGTAGTGTCTGTGCAGTCTCTGCATCAGGACTACACAGTGGACGGGGTGCTCTAATGACCTTGTAGTTGAAGGGCCCTAAAACACCAACAAAACAAAAAAAACCCGTTCAATGCGTAGTTCTAATACAGTCTGCACAGACACTACGCTGTTAAGACGACTTTTGGGTATTAGCAGTAACCAGTGTCTCCAAGCTGTGTGTTCAGAAAAGTAGTAGTGTGTCTAACGCAATACAGCCGCTTCTCCCCCCGATTTTGTAAATGAAGTGCAGTACATGGGGTCACCCTGAGATTGCTTGGATGATAAATGAATAGGACAATACGAAATTGGTCCTTTTACTTGCATGAATGATGAAACCAAATAAGTTGTGAAATTATGAATGACGAACAAAATCAAAATGCATCTTTTGAGGTCCAAATTATAGGGTGAGGTGGACCTGTTGCTTGACCTCCAAGGTCTCCTGATTTGCCAAGGTTCCGATTTCTTCTTACGGGGATACGAACCCAGTGTATATTGTAGTTTCTTAACCACGCACTTTGGGCCCTACAATTTGTTACACCCTATCACTGTGTAACGTTTGGATCATTAGTTCAGACTCATCCTGTATGTTAGGGGGGAAAAGTTGCAGGCAATGACGTCGATGTCGTTACCCTCAAACGCAAGGTGGCGAAGACTGCAACAAATGAAATGGGCACAACAAACAACATCGACTCGGCATATTTACGGATTACATAGTTAATACTTTTCTAATTGCTAGTGCATTTTGTTTGAATAAAATACAATCAATAATTTCCAATTCCTTCCTTCACAATAGTTGGGATGGAATCACAACTGCTCGAAATGGCATATATTAAATTAACTAGAGCGATCTGTAGTTTTATATACGCCACCAAGCATAGAAACCAAGCAGAGGTCCATGGGCCCGGTTCATGCACCAGAATAACCAACGATTATTAGTAACGACGTTCAACAATTTTGATATATAATGTCATACATTTGTTTCTGCAGTAATAACAATGATGACAATACTGTTGCAATGGACCATCCGATATCGATTGCATGTACAGCTGAGATATTCTCAATGTCCTTTAGTAACTGCAATTAAAGCCAGCATCACACAGGGATGGATTAAAAGTACAGAGACACGCCCTTACCTCGCATTTGTTACAACTAGCATTGGTTTCAATTTAATACTAGACTTAACCCTATTTGCTATCGATTATTGCGGTACTACCGTTATCTATATTACCATTATAATAATTTTCGGAAAAGCCGTACACCACGGTTCTGCGCTAAGACTATATACAGTAGAACTTCGGTATATCGAAGCGTAAGCTTTGGTCCAGTCCGACCTCTTCATTCTGGTTATGGACGAACTGCTGGCGGCAGTAGGAGAATGGGCCCCTCAGTGCATGTTATTTGCAGGCGATGTAGGGAAACTTAGTGACTCCAGAGAACACGTAGAGAAGGGCCTAAACGATATTACAGGAGCAAAAGAAAAGGGAGGGCTAAAAATAGACATGAAGAAGACAAAAGTATTTAACTTTCAATTGGGAGGGAAAGGAAAATAAAGGTGACGTACCCTCTAGGGGCGAACTGGTGAAAAAGGTACAAGACGTAGAGTACTCAGGATCAACATTCCAAAGCAATGTGGAGATACTGTAGATTCTGATGCGACCCATAGAATCAATGCGGGATGGTTAAAGTGGAGACAGGCAAGCGGAGTCCTGTGTGATAGGAGGGCCCCAATAAAATGAAAATGAAAGTTTTACAGGGCAGTGGTTAGCCCAGCTATGTTATATGCATCAGATGCGAATGCTGCGGTACATGAGGGGGTGTCAAGAGCTGATCGAATTAGGCATAAGTATATTAGAGGCAGCCTGGGGGTGGGGGACATCGAGAAAAAAATGAGGGAGACTGAGGTGGTAAGGACACGTAATGCGAAAAGAGGAGGAAGAGCTCGTTAGGTCCATTACAGGAATGCAAGCGGTTGGAAGACCTGGGGCAGGGGGAGACCAAAGCGGACGTGAGAGAGGAGTGTCCGCAAGGATACGATAGTGTGTGGGGTGGACGGGGACCTGGTGGGAAATAGGTGCGTGAAGAGCTAGAACTCGCAGATCCGACCCTGCCACAGGCAGGATGAAGGAATTTTTTGTTGTTTGTTGGTGTTTTAGGGCCCTTCAACTACAAGGTCATAGAGCCCCGTCCACAGCATAGTTCTTATGCAGAGACTGCACAGACACTACACGATTATTGGGTATTAGCAGTACCCAGTTTTCCAAAGCGGCCACCCATGTCAGTACTAGCTGGGGTTTGCGCTGCTTAACTTCAGTGATCAGACGAGAACTGGTGTGTCCAACGCAATTCGCCGCTCAGGATGAAGGAACGGTGATGATGAATATTTTTTGAAAAATAAATGTTACAGAATTTTAATTTGTTTTAACACTGTCTGCTGGGCTTCAGGGTAAAATACGAGACCAGTTGCACCCTTCCACGTCGCAAGAGGTGTCATTCGGTCATTTGCCCTTCCCCGTCTATGGAGTGTCATGATGAATAAATATCCCTTACTATCCCCTGGTTCCTATTTCGTCCTCCAGAGCTCATGAGTCCTGACCCTGTTGCATGCAGGGAAAAGGGTTTACGGAAAAAGAACATTTATTTGTATTAGAGGTAATTCAATTTTAGATAAATAGTAGACGTAAAAAATTAATAAACGATATTTTTGAATTAATGAGGTCATACGTGGTAAAATTTATCGAAACCGAAATCCTTAATAGTTTTAATTTATTACTCAGTTCACCTTTAATAATATTTAAATCAATACTTTAATTCTAAAAATGTTCCTGCAGCAGCGGCAGGCAGTATGTCAGTCAACAATGTTAGCAACACGTTAAACAATGTGGTCGCCTTCATAAAAATCGAAGAGGAAATTATTACATAGTACAGTACAGCTAGAACTAAATTATATTATTTAATTATGCATTTGTTTTACATAAAAATTAAATAATAGTCTAACTTTTCAAACGCTGACCATTTTTTTAATTCTGTCGGAGAACTTCTCAAAGTGCTCTTAATCGCGACCCCCCGAACCTCCTCTTTCCAACATACTCCAAAAATATGGCACGGAGATGGTCGCGCAAACGATTGTGATGAGAAACCTTTGCATCTGTAACTATGGCAACTTCAACAGTCAAGTTGGATTCAATCTGCCAGGAACCGTTGCATCTTTGCATTGGGTTCACAAACTGCGCGACTCCATCTAACCTATTCGTCTAATAATGGTTTCACTACCTAGTACAGTAAAACCTGCAACATTAGACACCTGTCTAAAATGAACGGGTTTATGTAGTACGGCCAAAGCCTATGGCACCCATAATAATAACAACCTGTGAAGAATGGACACCTGTCTACTGAGGACATCGAACGTCCCAATGTCATTATTTTCAGTACTGCAACCTTTTAAAATGGACGCTTGTTATGGACGATGTTTTGGTTATCTCAAAATTATTTTAAAAATTATTTTTAAATTTGTAATTCTTTTTTTTTTTTTTTGTTTATCTCAAAATGATGTAAATGGCACTTATGCCCTTTGAGAATTACACTCTACAATTATCAACAGATTTTGGGGCTGTTTATTTAGATTTGGAGTGGCATATACCATCAACAAATGGTTTGTGGTTAGAAAGTGATATTGATGATACTGAAACTGAACACAACCATAATGTTCTCACCCCACTTCAGGTCTTGTCGGCTGTTATGGACCTGCAAAAATATCCACTTACAGTCCATCCAGATATTTATAACTCTCTACAGAGCACACAGCATGACATTGAGACTATCATCATACCCTCATCCCTCCTGTGGCAGGGCTGGGTCTGTGGGTCCATTGAACATGCTCTGATTGGGGGCACCCCAGCCAGGGGTCTGGAACCCGCAGGAAATATTGACTTTGTTGTCGGTGGGGGGGATGCCAACCTACCCCACGTGTTCCACCACCGCATTATACAACTGAAATAGAAATTTTGGCAGGTAAATTAATGCTTTGTTGATCATAGTATTGCATGGCTTCTGACTATGGATATTCCAGACTGCATGTGGTAGCATGAAATTTAGACTAACACTGTGCAAAAGAAAACAAAACAAAAACTACAATTTCCAATTTTTTTGCATCTGTCAAATTATAGAAGTATCATGGAACGTGCATATTGTATTTTAAAAATTATGTCGATACTGCGTGGGCCCTAATGGCCGTTGTATTTGAAGGGCCCTAAAACTAATAAATAACAATCGATGCTGCAAATTATGTGTACTTCAGTAGGATTTAAACACGGTAAACACATGTTTGAACTGCATGAATATATTGTTGGCTATTTGCAATGCATTTGTTTTAGTACTATGGTGAAAATGCCTATTTGTTCTCTGGGCTCCGGCTTAGAATGGATACCTTTAGGTTTTCAGCAAAATGTCCAATTTAGACAGGTTCTCTATACATTGGACACCTGCCTACAATGGACACTTTCTTTGGTACGGCATGCGTCCAATTTATACAGGTTTCACTGTACCGCTTTTAAAAAATAAGGCATGAAAAGACTAAATTATATCGGTACCTCTGGTCCCACCCTTCAGCACTTCTTACATTCCCGTCACCTCGAGTTTGAGGTCTCGACATTTCGTGATTGTGATCATTGCTGACAGTCCCAATAACCAGGAATTAATCATCCGCTCAAGTAATCTTATTGAATCAGAGTGAAATGAAAACAACCAATTCTGTTATGGGTATCAAAAAATCGATCAATAGACATCAAAATCTACACAAAATTTCAATTATGACATGTGTGGATGCTGCAACAACAGGGCCAACCCAGTTTCGAGTTCTTGGCATTGCTTTCTCGCCTCTAACCAGTGTCAATTCCTGTCCTCAGATATCCACTCTATTTCTGCCTGGTCGCCCTAAACTCATGAGTGTCTACTGTTCCACAGATTGGATTTTGGATATTAGTGGTGGTCCTAAGACGTCGGTCTACTAATGAATTATCCATCCGTGATGGCCTTCAGTTCGCCCGTGAGCTTCAACAGTTCTGTTTCGTCTGCCCTTTAACCCGTCATTTCCACCAATTTCTCTGACTCTCTCTATCTAGCTTTCTTGATGGTCATCCCAAACTACTGGGGAGCAGAGGACAGGTAAAAGTGGGGTTTCGAGCCTACGTTACAGGCAGGTGCCGCTTCGATGTTTTTTTTAATAATTTTTTAACATTATTTAAAAACGGTAGGGGAGCTTATTAGAAACTTGCAGGTGGGGACCGAGGACCCTAACAATGACTCTGTTTGGATGTCTAACCTATAGTAGGTGGGGATAAGGTTACCTAAAGAAGGGCATTGATTCTTACATCCATATGTGTGTGTGTGTGTGTGTGTGTGTGTGTGTGTGTGTTGATTTATGTTTCCAAAAAAAGAGACAGACATGAATAAAATTCAGAACAATGAGATGCAGAATACCTCGGACTGTCAAGAGACACGTTCTCAATTTCTACATATTAATGACCTTATTACGTGCATAAGCAAGTGAATTAGGTACGTCCTTTAAATTCTATGCTTCACCAGTAAAACAAGTGCTTATGTACCAGTCTCTAAATATATTTCATTCTCATACCAGTAATATGAAAGTGGTTCACCCTGCAAGCCATTCACATTCTCTATCTCTGACATCTACAAGAACCAATTAACGACAGACATCGGCATTACTATTTTTGGGAATAAGATGAGAATGATATGGAAGTAGAGAACGTAGGAGAAAGTGGATCGAAGGGACAAGACAGCAGTGACGTACCCCAACCCTGTCACAGACGGGATAATAAAGCTATGATGATGATGACCGAGATTACTGCATTTCTTAAAGGTGCACGGCATCTGCTACAATCATTGTTACATTTACAGTTTTACTCAAAGATACACACCTAACAGCATTCCATTACGTCATTTAAGGTCCTAAACCTTAATCTTCTTAACCACATTCAGTCAGCCAAGAGACGAACGAAAAACAATGTAGATGCTGCTGACAACTGTTGAATACAATGAAGGCCTGCCTGGTAGCCAGTCAGGTAGTTGTGTTGTTTATACTGAGTAAGCCTCATTCAACCGCTTAATGAAACCTAATATAAGACATTTCCTCGCATTAAGTTATCAAATTGTATTTTTTTTTACACTCGCTCCTTTTCCCCCGTTACAATAATAACAACAAACAGAGCGACAACGCCCTTTGAATTCTCATCTTCTGAGGCGTTAATGGTCCATTTGTTTCTGTATATTACGGCGAGTATATTACATATCATTTATATTTAGGACTCCAAACAGAATGAGCAATGTACTTATTACTAATAACCATCCCACTGCATGAAAATTGTATCCAAAAGTTTCTTTTCTAGAGCAAATTGAGTTGACGACCCTTTCACCTTACCATTATACCAAGTCAACCACACTCTTAGGCATGACTTGAACATCATCATCTTACCCTCCTCCCGCCTGCGGCGGGGGTCGGGTCTGCGGGTTCTCATCCTCCCCTCTCGCCTATCCCCCACCAAGTCCCCTCCACCCCGCACGTCTCCATGTCCCTCTGCACCACCTCTTCCCACGTCCGTTTTGGTCTTCCCCTATTCCTGGTGCCCCCAATCACACGCAGACGCATAATGGACCTAATAAGTTCCTCCTCTCTCCTCATCACATGCCCATACCACCTCAGCCAATGAACTCTCATTTTTTTCTGTGATGTTTCCCACCCCCAAGCTACTTCTAATATAATCATTTCAGACTCTGTCGACCCGTGGCACCTCAGTCATGTAGCGCAGCATTCGCATCTTGGCCACTTGCATTCTCCTTTCATGGTTCTTCCTGGCTGCCCAACACTCTGCGCCATACAGCATAGCGGGCCTAACGACCATTCTGTAAACTTTGCCTTTGAACTTTATTGGGACCCGGCGGTCACACAGCACTCCATTGCTCTGAAAAACTGAACCTACATAACGAAACTTTTGCACCACTGGTATCCCCTCACCCCCACAACGGATCTCACCCTCTTGCCCCTGGCCGCTAAAATTGAGAGCTAGGTACTCTGTCCTTTTCTTGTTCATCTTAATGTTCCTCTTGGGCACGACTTGGGCATCAAGAAATACACCTTACTCAGCAGCGATATTGTGCTCAACAAATGATGCTAATATTTTAACATTTATGTTGGGCTTTCAAGTGACCTGCTGTGAAATTATTTACAAGAGGTTTTTTTATCAGTGACCATGGACGACGAGAAGAAGCAACCAGATAGGATTCGCATTTAAACATCAACCAGCCCCCTTTCTCAACTCTTTCCCCCTACCGACATGTAATCAGTCATAGGTAGTATAAACACCCGTCTAGATGCTCCAGAGATAGCACCAACCTCGACCCTGGATCAAGGTGGATTGGTTTCTTTCGGACAAGAGTGTTCCCCCACTGCATCTTTTTGCGGATGAGAAGCAACTGATTTGATTTGTTAGTGTTTTAAGGCCTTTCAACTACATTGATTATTAAGAGTCCCGCCCACCGCGTAGCTGTAATGCAAAGTCTGCATAGTCTACGCTGTTACGACGATTTGGGTATCAGCAGTACCCAGTTTTCCCAATCGGCCACCCATTTTAGCGTTGCTTGACTTCAGTGATATGACGAGAACTGGTGTGCCGAACGCTATACAGCCGCTCGGATGAAAGGGAAAAGTTGTGGTCCCGTGTGGTGCATGTACAATATTGCATGCAAAACAACTGTCTGCATGTGTAACCAGCAAAATTCCCATGAGTAGGAGCTCGCCTACAAGTAACGGCCAATTACCAACATCAGGAGAGAGAAGACGCTAAATAAACAACCACACGTGGTACAAATCTGGATGCAGACATGATTTTTCCGGGAACCCAATGTACAGTAGACAAAATTGATCGAAAACTTACTATTTGGATACTATAAGGGTGAAACGAGAAAGCAGAGTTAGGAAAGTCTGCTTAGCACCACAGTGTAAATAGGGCTACGGCTATCAGGAAATAGGTAGTTTTATCGTTACCATAACAGTATGTTGTCAGCAACTAGGAAGTCTCCTGCCCACTTTGTTTGCTAATTGTCGTGTGACATTTGAGAGAAATAAGTACTGTGGATAATCAATAATTATTCTGCATGTTCAGAGAAATATTTTCATCCGAAGAATGTGAACAAACGCATGGGAATTGATTTGGTTTACCACAAAGGTACAAAAGAGAGCTCTAGATTAAACTAATCCTCAAACATTTAGCAGTAACAGCTACAAAACATTATTCAATTTACCGGAATATAACGTGGACAAAAAATTCCAACAATTCATCAAAAAATTCTTTTCATGGGCAGATATGACCAGAATTCGTTTGAAGTTCAATAGAGTAATCTTCTCTGAAAGACCCAGGGTCGGCCTTCTCTATAAAGGGGCCCGGGTGCAAAAATCATTTTGGGGCCTCAAGATATTTTTTCAAAAGTAAAAATAAAAGGATTCAGAGTAAATGGACTCCTCTTAGATGCCCTCCTCTCCCATTCTGAGATCCTTCCTAATTTTGGAAGGTATTACATTTTTGAATGATGACGTGTGTCCTAATATGTCGCCATTGCACTTATGAGTTGGTCTGAAAGCTTATGTGTATGTCCACACCTTGGAACATTTTCAATTGGACCTGTGTCATTATATATTTTTTTATGGCACTTCTGATTATGTATTTTGGTTTTAACAACCCCAAAATAATAACATTATTAAATTATTGACTCTTAACCTTTAATTCTGGGTTGACCAACCTGTGGCCCATTGAGGCTTGTAATGTGACCCATGGTGCATCATTTCTAATTACGCATTATAGCCTACCTGGTATGTAACGCCTAACGTTGTCTTCATGCATTTTGGTTTTGACAGCCTGTGGCTGGCAAATCAGTTCATGGAGTAGCCGAGTAACTCACAACACCAGAAAGGTTGTACAACCCTGGTGTAGTTCAACGGCAAGGGTTGTTAGGTTACGTTTAGGTTATGTTGCATTGGCAGGGTCGAATGAGGGACGTTGCCCCTACAACGACGTATTAAACTTTTAATATTAGCAATGATTTGGGACCTGATGATGGGGCCCCCCTCAATCGTGGGGCCCGGGTGCAATGCACCATCTGCACCCCCCGGATGGCCGGCCCAGGAAAGACCAGAGCAAGTTCCAGACTTGGTACTGCTAGTTAACATAACATGGTACAGTACTTGTGCTTTAAGCAATATCTTAGCATAACTTCGGTCTGATTTTTTAAATAAAGGAACTATTCAACAAGACACTGAACGAGTGTAATTTACCGCATTTACAACGTAAGATTCCAAACAGCAAAATCGGAGTCCCTACATTTCAAGCATGCACACAAGCTTAGACCTGTGCTTCTCAAATGTTGTTTGTTTGATCCTGCTTTAGGACCCTTCAACTACAAGATCATTAGAGCCCTGTCCACTGCATAGTTCTAATGCAGAGACTACACAGACACTAATGTGACGATTTTTGGGTATCAGCAGTACCCAGTTTTCCCAAGAGGCCACCCATGTTAGTACTAGCTGGGCTTGCGTTGCTTAACTTCAGTGATCAGACGAGAACCGGTGTGTCCAACGCAATGAGCCGCTCCCTGCTTCTCAAAGGTGCGCCCTGTGGTATTGCAGAGGAAAATGTGTCCAGACATAAAAATGACGAATATTGCTCTTTTACTCAATCTGGTATATATTGCAAAGAGGGGCTATCTACCGGTCTGCAATCAGGCTGTAGATAGCCTTTGCAAACACAAAGCGAACACGGGTTGACCGACGCTACAGGTTTAGCTCAAACAGTGACTTACAGTTTAGTACGGCAACACCATAACGCCAGTGACTACCAATATTTGAAGCGCTCAGTTCCAAAGTGATTCAGTCCACAAATCATAATTTTAAGATATTTGCCATTAGAGTTAATCATTACCGCTTATCTGAATGCTACAAAAAAGGCATCTACTATCTGCATGTGTCTTTGACCCACCTCGGTGGTGCAGTGGGTAGCACGCTCGGTAACTGCCTCAGTAGTGCTAGGTTCAAAACTGGACGGAAGTGCGTTGGCTTCTTTCGGGCGAGAGAGAGGCCTCGAGAATAAAACCGAGGCCTTGTGTGGTATATGATGGCATTTGCACATCAAAGAACCCTCTTTACTATGCAACAGGTAAATGAGGCAAACTTTTCAGGTATAGGAGCTCGCCCCCTTCGTGTCGGTGAAATGCCTCAACGAATAGTAGACCGACGATAAATAAGCATAGGGGTTGCAATTTTGGTCGGCAAGCTGCTGTTGAAAAACACTGTCCAATATATCGCCCATGTGTCCATTCAGTGGGGCAAGATGAGTACCCGACCCTGCCATAGGCGAGAAAAGGGTTAGGAGCTGCTTTTGCTATCTGCATAGGTGTTTAGTATAGAGGCAAACAAGTTTGCGTTAGGATTACGACATTTTTAACCCACTCTTTTATTTCGAGTAATATTCGCATAATTTTTTTGTGGACTTGGTCCACTTTGGAACTGTGCGCTCCATATATCTGTGAGGCGTTGTTAGCGGATGTGGATTTCTTGCTTGGATTTCTTACTTATTTACTTCGATTTCTTACTTACTTAACCAAGTGTTGGAAGTTTTTATCGCTTTATTTTTCTTCTGTAATATTTGGCTTAATTACTATATGGTAAAGTGCCCAAATATCGTCCCCCTAAGCAAAATCTTCAATTCTGAGAAAATTATTTACAGGAAAAATAATTTAAAAGCTGATTTAAGTTTATCAACTCCTTACCTACTTGTATGGCTAGTTTGATACTATTAAATAAAACTTTCTAAACCATAAAAAATTAAAAACTTATAAGAACGCAGATTTTGATTTTTCTAAAAAGGTGTCCTAATTCCGTCCCCTCTTTCCAGCTAACATCTACTGAATTATTTTTATGGGAAATTTCATTAAAACACAGCTGACATCTCTCATAATAAATTTCTTGAGAGAAAACTTCTTATTGACTGTTTAAATAAAATAGCCCAATATCAATTTTGGAATGATATTCTTCATAGAACTTATAATAATAAGGCATAGAAGTGGTAAACAAAAAGGTCAGCACGTGATCATATATGAATCAATACTAGTCTAAGGGGTTGGGGAATTATAGAATGTAAAAAAAGAGCAATACATTATGAGGGTCCTAAATCCGTCCCGGGGACGAATTTGGGAATTTCAAAAGGGACGGATTTAGGATCCCAGCAATAACAAAAGAAAAAGTCCCATCTCTTGAACAAACAACCACAACTACATGGTTCTGACAACTGGGACACAATATTTAAGGAGCAATCTTTAATTATCAATTGCCAAATGATGAAAAAAATTACTCGGAAGTGTCAATATAACTGTTTAAGGTTCGATTCCACAATTTAGTAAATTTACACAAAACCTATTTTTTGAAAAATTTAATAGTTAAAAACAGAACAAAGCAACTGAATCAGAGCCAGTAGTAAACTGGATGGTTCTGAAGGCTTCCATGTGCTGTTCTGAAGGCTACAGCCCTCCCCTTGAAAGTTAAAGGGGGGGGGGCGGATTTTGGGTACTTTACCATAACATACTTCTCAGAAATTTGTAGATGGTGCGCCTACAATTATTTTAGGATTTTAAATGCGCCCCAACTTCAAAAAGTTTGAGAACCACTGGCTTAGACAAACGGCCTCATATTGGTAGACGCATAGAAAAGCGTCATTTCTGCTCAGGTAAGTACTGATGTATTCTTATATTTCACGTTTATGAGCCAGAAAAGGGTCAAAAGCATTAGTTTTGTTGTTTACAACAATTTAGTTATTCATTGCTTTCACGGTACTCTGCAACCTCCGGTTACAACCGAGTATCCTATTAACTTTTTTCAGAGATACCAGATAAGGCACTTTTTACATTTTCGTCCACAGTCAAAAGGATGAAAATTTAACCGAAAGAGGTCACTTTTAAAGCAGAACCTTAGGAACTTCATCTTGCTACTGCCGGACAAACGTGGAGAACTCAAACTGGCAATATGCTTCATGAAATTACTTCATAAATGATTCAGAGTACTGCGGTGATTGTGAGAACGGATTTCGCATCTACTGTATTGTAGAGGTCAGGCCAAAGCATGAAGTGAGGAGATCTGTGGTGGTATTCAGTAAACATTTTATAGCTTCGGTGTTCGCATAAACGACTCTCCGGTATTACTGAGTTGCTCATGAAGTGCACTAATTTAATCTCATATTTTCTCGTAGCCCCATAATGGTTAGCGAAACATGAAAATCAATAATCCATACACCATAATTCAGTTCAAAGTAAAGAGGTTGTTGTTTGTCACAAACGACTGCAACAAAATTCTCTCTCGTTAAAGATGCAACATAAAAATAATACAGCTCGACTTCAACAGGTTCCAAACTCACCATCTCCTCAGTTTGGAGCCCCACGGATTATGTACAACGAAGCAGGGCATCGAACCGGAACGAAACCGAAAACCTAAAACCGTTATTTTTGCTCGGAACGAAAACCGGAACCGAACCGAAAAACAAATATCGTTCTTATCGGTTCGACACCTGTGGAAAGAGGGTAGGGAGGTGGGGCTTAAGGTGAATATGGAAAAGACTGAGTACCTAACTTTGAATTTTAGTGCCCAGAGGTAAGGGGGTGAGATTCGTTGTGGGGTTGGGTGAAACGAGTGGTGCAAGAGTTTCGGTATTTAGGATCCGTTTTCCGGAGAAATGGGGGAAAGATTCTGAGGTGACCCATAGCATTAATGCAGGATGGCGGAAATGGAGACAGGGTAGTGGGGTCCTGTGCGACAAACGGGTGCAAATAAAGTTGAAGGGCAACGTTCACAGAACTGTCGTTAGGCCCGCTATGCTTTATGGCTCAGAGTGTTGGGAAGCTAGGAAGAAACACGAAAGGCAGATGCAAGTGTTTCATGTTACTGGATTAGTTTCGTGGGTTGGGGAGTAAGCCAGGCAGCCATAACAGGATGAACCCTTACGAGGCTGCTCGTGAGAGATGAGAAGGTAGGTGAAAGGATGAAGGAGAGGGCTAATTTGCAGCACCCAACGTTCTTTACCAACCATCCATGTTGGTATTGACGTGGGCTTGCACTGCTTAACTTCAGTGATCTCACGGGAACTGGTGTGTCCAACGCAACTGAGATGCGTATTCTACGCTACATGAGAGGGGTGTCACGATCTGACCGAATCCGAAACTAGTAAGTTAGAGGTAGCTTAGGAGTGGGAGACATCACAGAAATGACGATAGAATTGATTGAGGTGGTATGGCCATGTGAGGGCGAGGGGAGGGGAGGAACTTATTAGGTCCATTACGGGACTGCGGGTGATTGGGGGCACCACGGGTAGAGGAAGACCAAAATGGCCGTTGGAGCAGGTGGTGCAAAGGGACAGGGAGGCATGCGGGGGGAGGGGGACTTTGTGGGGGATAGACGGGAGTGCAGGATTAGGGATAAGGGTGAGATGATGATGATGGATATTTTAAGTATAATCTACTGTATTTTAAAATTATGTTTAATACATATTAATTTTTTTTTAATTAATATTCGGAGTGAAACCGTAAACCGGAAAAACCGATATTTTTACTGGAACGAAAACCGTAACAGAACCGATATATTTATTTGACGTGAACCGTAACCTAAACCGGAACGAAAAAAATAACGGTTCGATGCCCTGCAACGAAGTGTAGTAGGTGACTATGTCCCACCTTTTGCAGGACATTTGCCACACAGCCCAAGCTGCATTCGCAGAACACAATACGGATGGAAATGCAAGGCAAACAGAAACTGCAAGCCCGAACGTTTACAAACCTCTACGAATGCTTCGAAATGTTTGCAACAAATGATTTTTTTACTTTCCTTTGGTGGCGGTTACCCAGGATTTCCAGGCCCTATAACATTCTACTTTGAAGACATCGAAATTTGCTTTTCAATATTTCAGAGTTGAATGACGATACTTCCATCTTTGAATAACTTAACAGCAAGTGAAATCAATACATTTTTATTGCACTATAGATTGATAGCCGAATTAAGAGATGCCATCTTGCTTCAAGATATGACAGATTAGCATAAATTCTATTTGACGTTGTGCAGTACAAGACAAGTTCTTTCAAAGAATAACGTTATTAAAACATCAAAAACCTAAAGAAATGTTGGCCTTCGACGCTTCACTGCAAACTTTAAGCAAACACAAGCTCGCGAATAGTATCACAATTCCCAACTGGGACCTAGCGTTCGCAATAACTATAATTTCTTATTGGGTGGCGCCGTTCTAAGCGCTAATGAAAAACGACTTCCGTAAAAATTTCAACGGGGAGATGTTTCTTTCCAAGGTCAATATGGTAATGGTATCCATTATTTCAATATACTCAATATAATGCCGCAAAGCGCACGTATTCGTTCGTCCTCATTTCATCTCGAACCAGGCCTCTGGATTACACTCTGGTGAACAGAAACATCTGCTCGAGCAATATGACGTGTTTCAGTTACATGCAAGTGCTACATCTACCTTGTAAATGATTTCACAAGAAAACGAATTCACCAGAAACCGGAAAATGTAAATATTACAAATGACTACGGCTTACAGTTAGAGCTACACTGTGTACAGTGATTATAGTATTGCCGGCTCTACCATCCTTTCCTATTTACTATAATCAGATTACAGAAAAATATGCAAACAATTGAGTCGCCTAAGTGAATTTCTATCATTTTTCTTCCTTCAAATATCCTAAGTAGGTTAGGGGTGTGCGATCATTAAGAAATGATTATTAAATAGATTCCAGCGTAGCTGCATATAATAATGCCGTTTCAAGATTAACTAAAAAAAAAAAGTCCCTCATCACGAATCCACACAACAATAATTTAATTAAAATTGTGGTGCAGTTACGATATAATATTATCCCACTTCTTATCATTTCTGTAAACACATTATATACACATTACCCTAGATCCCATTTTGCTTCTCCTGAACGCAATAGATATGAAAATTACGGGGCACCTGGCACCTTGTGCGACAATTTCATAGGCATTAACCTTTTTTTAATTCGTGGCACTTACCGGTTACAACAACAAATAAAGACCTGACGTGTAATTTTCTGAGGATGCTAATTACATTTTATTAGTGACTTTACCAACTAAGTAGTTTCACTCCAATTATCATCATCATACCCTAGCTCCACCCTTAGCATGAACTTGCTGGATTGTAATCCCTCCACTCGTGTTCAAAACGAGGTCCCTATCCATATCCTATGTCATGCAGCCCCCCCCCCCCTCTCTCTCTCACCTGCATCTTCATAATGGACTGCAGCAACACGCAACCCCGCCCCCTCTCATCACAAGTTGATATCACCTTAATCTCTCTAATCCTTTCCCCAATGCCCACTACATTAACTCTAATGTACTCATCCTTCTTAACCCTATTTTTCCGGGTCACGCTCCGTATCTGGGCAGCACGAGTTTTATCTTTCAAAGTTCTTTCGCATTGTCCCACTTGTTTTAGAGTTATTAAACCTATTTATCGGTAGTAGCGGAGAAAAAACCCTGAACCTGGGAATTTTGTCGATCTACACATTTCTTTCCGTGTAGAAAGGGTACTATAATTCATTAATCTCATTGTGAGATTAGTACCATAAGACTAGAAATAGTGTAGTTTAATACCCCTTGATGCATTTTATATGCTAAATGCTGCCTAAAGGACACTTACCAACAATCTATCCTAAAACCTAGCATTAAATTTCCAATTACTGAGTTGGTGTATCAGAGACCCCTTAACCACCTGACTAATTTCGAAAATAGTGACTGATACGAGCCAGGAAATTTGGGGAACGGCTAATCGGCCGTTCTACAGCTTGCATCCCGTAAGCCGTAAACGGGTACTGGTGCAAATTGTGGAGGAGGAGGTTCAACAATTGATCCAAAAAAAGTATAGGAATTATCGCCTTAATTGCTATAAAAATAATAAACACCCGAGTCATTAGAGTTAGTGGTGAACGTCGACGAAGACGATACAGAGGCAGCAATACGATAAGAGGCAAAATGAGGCAAATGCGCATGCTTAATTGCTGGTCTGCTTTTTGTGAGCATGCACAGTTACCTCATTAGACCTCCTATCGTATTTCTGCCTCTGTATCGTTTTCGTCGACGTTCACCACTAACTCTCTATTATGCCGCAACTTCCAATGTACCATATTCGGATTTCATTTGGTTACTTAGTTGGCAGTATTGCTGAAAGTAATTTACCGATACCAGGAAGAGAGCTCTTACACCTACACCTACTACTCTACAAGAAGACCCTTCTCCTTCAACAACCTACATGTAACCAGACTAGTTAAGTGAGTAAAACACTAACAACTATGTTTTGAAACACCTACAGTATGCACGAGCCACCAATGTTATCAACTATCACTGCTCAAATATATTATCGTTCTGTATTTTATCCGTGGAATGAATCCGTTCCAATGAAGCACTGTAGGAAGAAAATTCACGAAGTACTTCTAGGAACCATTTTCCATTAACATATTAACCATTTTCAAACAACCCTACGTTTAAATGAACATAAAATATTAAGGAGGAATTAACGTGTTACTGTACAGCAATCCTTGTTAGGCAGCATTTAAACGTGTTTTGTTAGTGAAGAACCTGTAATTCGATGATCAAAAATCTCATTCATCTGCAATGGTGCAGAACAGCAAGAGTGTGCGTCCTGCAAAGTTTAAAGAAATTCAAGAAACACTTCTGCCAATCAGCAAATTCACGAAAACCCATTCAAATCTTTCAAAGATTTAACAGCTCAATGAAATGCCTCATCTGATAACTTCATTACTTCTGTAAATTCTTCAAAAATACACCAGGATCAAAAACACCATTCGGAGGTCTTGATCTGAATTCCCTATAGAGTTTCCAAAGGGTCTTCATCTTACCTCATATTTGAAATTCTTCAACGGTAAATAGCTCAACAGCGGGAAAAAATATTGATTTTATATTCGGAACAAAATATTTCAAATAGCGTGCTATGTTACGAAGGTTAACGATTCATACTCTAACTTAAAAATAAAACGCTTATATCAACCTCAATACTACTAATGGGGCCAGTAGTAATATATTTAATCACTTTATAACACAAAGCAAATACTAACCTTTTCCCGCCTATGGCAGGGTCAGGTACTCATCTTGTCCTTCATAATGGACACAAGAACGATAAGTTGGACATGGTTTTTCCACAGCCGGTTGCCGACGAAAGGTGAATTCCACCGATGCCAGGGGGGGGGCAGCTAATGCAACTGGAAATTTTGCCTAATCTACCCGTTGCATAGTAGAGTTCTTTTACGTTCAAATGCCATCGTACAGGACAAGTAGATTGCATTGAGTAGATTGAGGTGATAGGCCTATGAACACGTAATGAGAAGAGGGGAGGAGGAGTTCGTTAGGTCCATTAAAGGAATTCAGGTGGTTGGAAGCACCCGAGGCAGGGGGAGACCAAAGCAGACGTGGGAGCAGATTGTCCGTAAAGGATATGGTAGCGTGTGGGATGGACGGGGACCCGGTGGGAGATAGGCGGAGGGCAAGAACCCACAGACCCGACCATACCCCAGGGTTGATAAGGGTACGATGATGATTTTTTGTACGATATATTGTAGTAACACACCAGTATCCATTTCCTGAATGTTTAAATGAAGATCGATTGAGCGATCAGCAGTGGACGAAGGCAACAAGTGGCTTTCATCAGACTAAACTGCGATGTAATCTTTACCAGTTTTCCAGATTCCGATTTCTTACGGTATACAGTATGTACGCTAATTTGCAAATAACTTTCAATTAAGACATTTAAAACCGCATCCAAAAGTCCACCTGTCAACGTATGCAAACATCTGCAATATCCGTTAAAGATAACACAATTGTGTAAGGCCTACTGTTAAAAATTATAATTTTAAAAAGCCATTTTGGACCAAGATGTAGTCATCTTCTTTTAACTAGGAATGCCAAACCAGCAACCATTTTGGACAGTTTTCAAACGCATCGATTTTTGTTTTAAATCTTTAAAAATTGGGTAAGGGCGGTTTGCAAAAGACTACCTTTTAGCTGGATTTCAAAAGGTCAAGGTCAATTATATAAACTTAATTAAAAACCTTCCTAGTTAAATGCACATTGTAATTATTACTTCTACCAAAATTAAAGATGTGGCTGAATTTCAGTGGAGGAGCTTGGAGCTACGAAATTGTATGCCGGTAAGCAAAAATATTTTAATAACTGTTTGATCCATTGAATACCCTTAGTCTGCTCCCTCAATTATTAATTTTCTTTCCTCATGAGGCTTCAACCAAACATTTTCAAGAGGAAACTCAGATGGTCACTAGATTGTTCTAAACTCAACTCCGTATTAATAGAAACAGTGCCAGAAGCAGCTACTGAACGATAAATTAGTTCATGTAGCCAACTTTGAATGTAACACCTAGTGTCATATGGACATTTGCGGGGGGTCCAAAAGCAATAACGTCAAATTCAAAGGTCTTCCTGTTGAAACCCGTAGTGACAAGCTAAAACTTTCACCTGCATTTGTCTGAGATTTGTTAAGTAGCAGTTTTCATTGTCATATGGATAGGAGGTGACAAGAATTTGAACTGGGTGATAGAAGAGAGTGAAGAATCGCCTGCCTCACATACCGTAAAATCTCACGTAGTGCCCGCGGATTATACGAAAAACGTAGGGTCATTTAGTGCGGACTATATGAGAGGGCGGACTATAAATGAAACCAAGGGTTCTCAATGAAAACTGCTCCTCATTTTCTGAACATTTTATTCCACTTAACAACACGACTTTACACAGTACGTTCTTATTTATATGATATTGCAATATAAAATCTTTCACATTTCAATTTCATCGTCAGAGCAATGTGACATTTCATGTTCAAATTCATTTGATCCCATTGTCCCTACAAGTTGCGCCACTGGCTACAGTAGGAATTTTAAAGTGCGGACTATACATGAGTGCGGATTATATTTGGAACATACCCATCGCTAATGCGGACTTTACGTGAGATTTTACGGTACATCTTTTAGGTTCTGCCCTGGTGCCCCAGACCGTTTACATGTCATATTAAAGTCAAATGCGGTACAATTATTACACTTAGTGATTTTTCTCTGAAGTGTACCACAGGGCCAAATAGGAAATAAAAGTAATTGATGTACGCACGCGCGTCTGTGTTGCCCTTACCAAAATCAGGATATGAAAAAGTACCCGGGGTGGACAGTTGAAAGAACTCTCCTTTAAGTGGGTCGCCGAAGTTGCCAATATCCGAAATACTAACAGAGATAAAAGATCAAAAGTATTCAGTAGTCTATCTGTCTCAAAGCTGATACGGTAATATGCAACATGTTATAATAATTGCAATACCGTTGTATTTACTTTGTAAAGAATAACTTTCAGTCATTAAAAACTGCAATAAAAGAAGAGTTATATATTAAAAGACTTAAAATATTTAAACATGCATTTACATCTCAATATATTAATGATTTACGTCAAATGACGTCTCCAACACTGTAGCATAAAAGTCAACCTGAAAGTGATTCTAACTATTCCATTAGGTTTTTAATGTAGTCATACTGTCCTTATGAAAATGTACTGAACAGGGTGTGGTGAACTGGCCAAAGTATTTCCTATTTATGAAATGAATCCCCGAAGGATTAGTGAACATTATAATGCAAAATAGCAAATGTCTGCAACCACATAGGGATGGATATGAAATTCCATTATTCACCCCCTCCTACTTCCCATCAGCTCTTCATCCACCCTACGAAGTGCCAACAAACATCTCTGTGAATGACCTAACCACCCTTCGCCCCCTCTTCTTAGTACCTAACGGCAGATAGCAAGCAACCCCTAACCCTTTTCGCGTCGGGTACCCATCTTTTCCCTCTGAATGGACACAAGGATTATACACTGGACAGTCTTCTTCCGCAGTCAGTTACCGACCAAAGCCGCTACCCCCATGGCTTATTTATCTTCGGTCTACTGCTCGTTGGGGAATTTCATCGACGCCAGGGGGGCGAGCTCCTACACCTGGAAATTTTGCCTCACCTACCCGTTGTATAGTAGAGAGGGTTCTTTTACGTGCAAATGCCATCGTACACCACACGGGACCTAGTTTTTACTTCTCATCCGAAGAAAGGCGCACTCGGGACATCTCCAGCCAATCCACCTCGGTCCAGTATCGACGTTGATATCACTTTAACACCCTTATGCTTAAGGGTGCCAGTAACCACTGACGCAGCTACTGAGCACGCTACCCACTACGCCACCGAGGCGGGATACCTAACGGCAGATATTTCATTTGGGCCCTAAAACCCAAACAAACAAACTTCAGAAAAACATTTTAGCAGTTAAATCTCACGTATTAATTCACTCTCTATAATAAGTCGAATTATTAATCCTTAATGATCACTTGTATACTGCATGCAAAAACTGATTAGGAATACGAAAACGATGACAAATTTACCATGATACATATTCAACTGTGCAGCCAAGTGGCGTTGGACACACCAGTTCCCGTGAGATCACTGAAGGTAAGCAGCGCAAGCCCACGTCAATACCAGCATGGGTGATTGGTAAAGAACGTTGGGTGCTGCAAATTTACCCTCTCCTTTGTCCTTTCACCTACCTCCTCATCTCCTGTCGGCAGCCTCCTAAGGGTTCATCCTGTTATGGCTGCCTGGCTTACTCCCAAACCCACAAACTAACTATGTATAACAACGTTAAAGGGAAAATGTGATTCAAATTATTTCCAAATTATTTTAGCCAAAATATTGGACCTTCGTAGGAATACAGTAGCACTATTTCAAAATCCCGTGATTTTAGTTATTTTTTATTATACTTTCAAAGTATTAAAATAATCCGCCGCGGTGGCGTAGTGGTTAGCACGCTCGGCAACTACGCCAGTAGTTCACGTTCGATACTGGACCGTGGTGGGTAGGCTTCTTTCGGGCGAGAGAGAAGCCGCGAATGTGCCTTCTTTCGGACGAGAAGTAAAACCGAGGTCCCGTGCGGGCAGATGAGGCAAAATTTCCAGGTGTAGGAGCTCGCCCCCTGGCGTCGGTAGCATTCCCCAACGAACACTAGACCGACGATAAATAAGCGTAGGGATGCAGCTTTGGCTGGCAACCGGCTGCAGAAAAAACTATGTCCAATATAACACCCTGTGTCCATTCAGAGGGACAAATGGGTACCCGACCCTGCCATAGGCGGGAAAATGGTTAGGAGTTGCTTTTTTTCAAAGTATTAAAATAAACACTAAAAGATTTTCACCACAATCATAAAATCGGACTATAAGGCTGCTTTGAGTTTCTCAAACTACATAATAAATCCATCATTGGGATGCAGGGGTAGAATCTGCCCAGCTGCTTTGGTCTATTGCTACTATCTGCACTATCTATCGAGCTGCTATTGCTACAAAGTAACTAGAGCAAAACTGGAAAGAATGGAGAATCCGTGGTCAATACAATTCGCTGTCATGCTCTTGCAATTTCTTTTCAGAAACAAAATCGATGACCGTCGCAAGGTTTTCAAGAATCACCTGAGGCATTTCAAGCACTTCCGCACATAAGGTTATTTCATCAAATTTAGATTTAGGTTTCGCCACTCTTTTTGAAGACAAAAAAATACCAAAGAAAAGTGCAGATAATTTTAAAGCAGTTTAAAATTTTATTCACAGCGTCCTGACACTTCCTGGGTCATGTAAGTGCCGCTTTGGCTTACTTTCAATGATCATGAAAGGAATCTTGCAATCATCATCATCATCTCCTTATCCCGCTTGTGATGGGAGTCGGGTCTGCGGGTTCTGGCCTCCACTCCCACCTATCCCCCTTCAGGTTCCAATCCACCCCAAACATCATCGCATTCCTTCGCATAACCTGCTCCTACGTCTGCAGGGAGCTTCCAATAACCTGCATCCCTGTGATGAACCTAACCAGCTCCTCCTCTCCTCTTCTCATCACATGTCCATACCACCTCAACTATTCTCGCTGTTCTTTTCCGCAATGCCCCTCCACCCTAACGCTACCCCTAACAAACTCATTCTTAATTCTGTGTGATCTCGATACCCCACCCATATTCTGCATCGTTCGCATTTCAGATACCCTCATTCTATTGTCGTAGCTTTTCACACTGCTCAACATTCTGACCCATTTAGCATAGGTGGTCCAACCACTGCCTGTAGAATTTTCCCTTTAGCCTAAAAACAATTTAAGGTACGTAGGACAGGCTTATAAACGTAACTCGTGTAAACATTGATCATTATACCTTCATCTGCATTTCAGCTGCATAATAAAAATTAATTAATTAGGCGTATTGGTCAGTTGCTTGCCCTGCGCTACTTCTTTCCTGCGTTTTACCTTCTTCTCCCACATGTAAAATGAACATACAGAGCTATGGATTTACAGAGTCTTTGAAACGGACAAATGAAGGATGTTGCTTTAGTTCAGAAAAATACGAGATTGCGCTTAAGACCTTAGTCTGCTTACAGACGAACGACAATCGTCACCTACAAAATTGTCGGTGGGAATGCAACCAATGCATTTCAATAAGGGATAACACCAGCCGAACGACAGAAATGCAAACATGACAAAAAAAATGGGATATGTTCCATTTTCTCTCCGACACTGGCCGACAAACTGATTATAACCATTTGACTGACAAACAAACTACAAATTTGTAGTTGGTCGACAGTCTGTCCCACAACAAAGATATTTTTCGCATATAAGGCGACTCAAAAATCCCGAAATCAGTTTGTTAATATGCCTCGGCGTTTCCTTTTTCGAAATTCAACAACGTGGAAAAAATCCCGTACACTATGAATCAGTGAATTGAAAAACAAACTGCGAAAAAAAAAATCACACCTAAATTTAAGGTATTTCGTAACCATTCTCCATAAAAAAAATAAACATTTTTTCAGTATAGAGAAATGGTGATGACGTTTTCAACTAACGACCCAAAATCGGATGGATTACTGGTGAAGCATACCAAAATTAAACATACCGTATGTTGTTGCCCCGCCCCCCCCCCCAACCGTATGAAAGTTTTAAGAGTATGAATCCAAAAGGAATGAACTAGGGGGCTATATTATATAATACTGTTTGGTTCGTCTAAATAAACTTTACGTACCGTACAACTAAAGGCGGCATTTCACATGTGATATTTGCCAAATGATGAACAACGAATGTTTGACATTTGGTCACAGCGACTATCAGTACGGATATGCAACGTTTGCTAACACACAAATGTTTGTCATTTAACGGACACTTCCCGTTTGGTGTCGGCAAACGTGCCCAAATCAAAGGAAGCGCTTTCCGGAATAGACACAATTTTTTCAGATGCACCAAGTTACATAAACATCATATGGATGCAACACTTATTATTCATTCGGTTATCATTTGACAAATATTACGCGTGACATTTATGACTGAAGGTCACTTTTTCAAAATACCGTAGCTTCTTTTTGCTATTTGAGTTTTTAAATGAAGATAGGTACGACACACTGATTATTTTTCAAGCAACTAACACCTTCGCCTTTTGAGTAGATTTTAGTTTTCCAACACCGTTCTCAGTCTATGAATAGCCGCAATCCAAATTAAGGGCCTATCACGTCGTCCTCTTTCTAGTACATCAGAGTTCAAGATCACACTAAAATAAAGGGGCATGAGTAAAAGTCAGCAGACCTATGATTCATGTTTACAGGCACATTTGTTTCGTTGGTGTTTTAGGACCCTTCAACTACAAGGTCATTAGAGCCCCGTCCACTGCGTATTTCTAATGCAGAGACTGCACAGACACTACACTAATGCGACGATTTCTGGGTACTAGCTGGATTTGCGTTGCTGAACTTCAGTGATCAGACGAGAACTTGTGTGTCCAACCCAATAAGCCGCTCCCTTTATATGCACAAATTACTCAAATTACCATTTGAATAGCAGATGATGATTACCACGTAACAAGTCGTAATTACTAAATGTATAAAAGCGAATCTGAGAATTAATAATGCAGTTGTTTGAGTGTCAACTGTGGTGTCCCGTTGCTCGATGTTTTAGAGTTCAGACTTTTGAATTAATTAATGGTAAATCATGCAAACATGGAAGTAGGAAAATAAACTACAACTAATTTGGGAAATTCGTAATGAATCATAGTATACCGGTGAGCTTAAAAACACTGTACGGCATAGGTTCCTTCTTAGTTTGCTCCTCAAACTTTGCTGCCATTATGACAAGAATCTTCAATCAACGGCAAAATCATTCACGGAAATAATAAAGAAGTTAAAAGGTCATTAAAATGCGTCGAAATTTGTATCAAATGTGCTGCTTTTGGCAATGCAAACTGAAAACCGTGTGACGAAAACCGTAAAACTTAATTTTAGCAACACAAACATTAGGGATGCATCGCAGTTGCAACTGTCTAACAACAGGGATCATTCACGACCTCAAATGCTGTAATTTCATTTTCACCCAAACGTAAACCAGCTCCGAGAAGTAACTCATGTTCACCTGGTCCCAGTAAGACGTATTTTAGTAGAAATTGTAATAAAACAATCATGAGCTGACCTGTAACCGGTGCCTCAATATCAATCATAGTTTTTTCTTGCCGGAGAAGAGCAGCTCCTTCATTAATTATGCGCAAAGCCGCTGCTTCCTCTATCCGTCCTTCCAATATAAAGTGCTGCTTAAGGACATCAGGTTTAGGTTTACCCGTTCTCGCATCGAATACTTCAGCTATCGTTAACTTGTGGCTTGGTGGAAACGGGACGCCTGAAATACAAATACAGAACCATTAAAAACTCTCGGATACACTGCTAGCAGGCGTATGCAGATAATCAAAATGATTGCTAAGAGGTGGCTGAAAATGTTTAATAGCATGGAAATTAAAATTCAAATGCAAGTACTGCACAGATATGGGTAAGGCACCTGTTAGTCTAACTACAAACGAACACAGACAGTTTTGGAAGGTAAAATTGTACAGAAAAGTTCCCAACATTTACTTGTGGGCAAAGTGCATTAAGGCGTTGGCGACAATTAATTGATGATAAAAACCACTCATTTCATTTGTAAAAAAAAATGCATGGTGCATATTAAATTGATAACGGTGTGTCCTACTTATTAAAATTAACTTACGTTACAGCAAACAAAAATACTCAAAGTATATTTATCAAAAATCGATAATACAAAGCTTAAACCATCGTCCTTTATCTATAAAACAATAAAATTCCTAAATAACAGCAACAATACTTTTTTCTGCCAATTCCTATCATTATAGTTTACAGAAAGGATGCACGATATTAAAATTTGTAGCACAGGAATGAATGGTTTATCGTGCTCCATGATAAATACATTTTCCGCGCAATGCCTACCACGACCCTGAAATTTATTATTATTATTTTGCATTCAAAACGTACAGAAAACGAAAAAAACAAACACGAAGGGTTAACTATCCCATACTCCGAAAAAATGGGCCCTCAGGCGCTGTTTAAAGTGATGACACCTGGTCATACACCGACGGTTAGGACAGGCGAACACCGAAAATTTAATTACAACAATGACAAAATGATTTGATTTCATGTTTTCGAAATGTAGATTGGATTGGAATAGTTTCGTGGGCTGGGGAGTAAGCTACAGTACGCAGCCGTAACAGGATGCACCCTTAGGAGGCTGCCGCGGGAGATGAGGAGGTAGGTGAAAGGACGAAGGAGAGGGTTAATTTGCAGCACCCAACCTCCTTTACCAACCACACTTGTTGGTATTGACGTGGGCTTGCGCTGCTTAACTTCAGTGATCTCACGGGAACTGGTGTGTCCAACGCAACTTGGCTGCACTTGGCTTGGGTGAACTGCAAAGACAGTTCAAAAGCAACTCCTAACCCTTTTCTCGCCTATAGCAGGTTTTGGTACCCATGATGTCCCTCTGAATAGACACAAGGGCGATATATTGGACATGATTTTCCACAGCCGGTTGCCGATCAAGGCTGCAACCTTTATGCTTATTTACTGTCGGTCTACTGTTCGTTGGGGCACTCCACCGACGCCAGAGGGAGATCTCCTACACCTGGAAATTTTTTCCGCATCTACCCGTTGCATAGTAGAGAGGGTTCTTTTACATTTAAATGCCATCGCACACCAAACGGGACCTCAATTTTACTTCTCATCGAAAGAAGGCGCACTTGGAGCCTCTCTCTCTCGCCCGAACCTAGATTACTGACGCAGTTACCGACCGTGTTACCAACTGCGTCACCGAGGCGGGTCGAACAGCACAGACAGTTTACCCTTGGTAGACTGAGGTGGTATGAGCTTGTGGTGAGGAGAGATGGAGGAGCTGGTTAGCTTCATTATGGGGATGCAGGCAGGAGGTGTGTGTGCGGGGACATGTGAGGGATAGACGAGAGTGTAAGATGAGAACGCACAGATCTAACCCTGTCACAGGAGGGATATGGGTGTGATGATCGCCAAATATAACCTTGTCCACAAAACAAAAATTCTTCTAAATGCCACTCCTGGCTTGGTCTCTTGGACAACGTATGCCAAATATCGATGTTCTTTTGAAACCCTGAAAAAGTATCGGCCAGAATTTGGCCGATACTACCCGATAACGATATCACAAAAACAGACCGATATATTGGAGCATTCCTAGTTTACAGGATTAATGTACTCATGTTCAAAATTAAGGGAATAAATACATTTATTAAAATTTCTCAAAATCTACTCGTCAGAATTCAGGAAAACTTTGTATGGAGAAAGTAATATATATAAAAAAAATTATGCCCTACAACAGGGAAATTGTCATTGCAAAATCGTGAGACACAGCCGGACCATGGGGGTGCGAGCTCACAAGGCCCCGCTCCACTAATTGATTTTGCAAAATCGATAAGAAATTTTTTAGAAAAAGGACAATAAATGCTTGAAAATTGTGGAATACAATATAATGGAGGCGCTAGTTTTATAGATTGTAATAGACTGTACCTAGGTACCTTAAGTACCCCTCTGTCGGGCCCCACAATTCAACTTTGCACCGGACCACGCTTTTGTTCGGGCCGGCACTGTCATGAGTAATTCATATGAGAGTAGCATGGTCACCATTTACAGACACACAGGTTGGCTGCACAGCGTGTCATCATACTATTATTAAATTTATGCAATGAATTGCAACAAAAAAATGTTTGCAACTTCAAAACTATCAGGATTTCGCAAAAATACATAAAATGCTGGGGTTCCTAATTACAATTTGAAAGTCGACCTTCCCGTCTCCTCTACGGGGATCGCAAAAGGGTTAATTTTTGTTGCATGTAACAGATAGTGTATTTCGCCCTATTAAACTTTTCATTTAAACCGGAACTTTATGATAGTGTTGTATAATAGCTTCTATTTTGTGTCTTGAGCCGTAAAACTTAAAAATACCCAACGCATCTGACCCTTTCAAGAAGAATGCCTGTCGATTCCTTCTTTGTTGGTGTTTTTAGGGCCCTTCACCTACAAGGTCATTAGAGCCCCGTCCACAGCATAATTCTTACGCACAGTCTTCACAGACACTACACTAATACGATGATTTTTGGGTATTAGCAGTACCCAGTTTTCCCAAGCGGCCACCCATGCCAGTACTAGCTGGGGTTGCGCTGCTTAACTTCAGTGATCATACGAGAACTGGTGTGTCCAACGCAATTTGCCGCTTCCGATTTAACGGGGCACTAATGACCGCTGTAGTTGTAGGGCCCTAAAGGGCTGTAGTTGAACGCTTGTTTAGTAATTTTATTTGAAGATCTGATGTCGAATCTTGTGTGTCCAACGCAATTCGCCGCTCTGCCGATTCCTGCGCTAGCAAATCTGTGGGTCGATTTAACAGATCGTTTTATTCAGTGTTTTCTTAAGTGCGGAAGTCGGGTGGTATCACCCCTTCCTGAAACAACCATGTATATTCTCAGTATCCGCAATTCGACTGGGAAACATTCTGATTGGCGTTATAAAGTGCTGCAATGCAAACTACAAACAATGTTGTGTTCTTTAAACAACACTTCATATGGTATGTGCCGTAGATTGATAGGGTCACTCCAGAATCTTCATAAAAATGTTTAACATCAACTTAAGGCCAAAATCCCTTCATGACACTTTCTTATTGTAGAAGCCGATTTATAAGCGCAAAACGTTCAAGCAGTTTCTATTGTATATTTGACGAGCACTACAAACGCTTACATTAAAATAATAATAAAAAAAACTTCCCCGATAAACACATGACGATCATACTTTACTCACTACAGTTTGAAATACGAAGCACAACTGTCAGCAACGCTTGAATAGCAAGTAATATCAACAGTAAACATGCCGTCTTCCATATATCAAATACAGAGATAATGCTTTTTTTTCTTCAAAGGTCCATTTACCAATGTGATCGAGTACAGGCAGACCAACTAGAAAAACGTTCATTAAATAATTGAAGCACACAAACCGCCGTTTCATCTCATCAATATTCCAGCAAGAATATGTTATTAATTTGAAACCTATGACAACGTAGCATCAAAGATACAAACTAAACGCAAAAAAATTTTGAAACTTAAAACGATAGCTCATAGTGAAATACTCTAGACTGTAATTACTCTTTTTACCAACCATGAAAATGTGAACACACTGCAGTTATTTTTGCAAACTACTTTTAAATGAATGCATGCATTAATAGACGTCTACTAATCAATTCCACGCTTTTCTCCTCATGAATGCCACTACTACTAACCCTTTCTCCCATAATGACAGAGTCAGGTACTACTGGACATGTGTGGGGAGCGGCGAATTGCGTTGGACCACCTTGGACCACCGTTGGACCACCGGTTGGACATACCAGTTCTCGTCTGATCACTGAAGTTAAGCACCGCAACCCCAGTTAGTACTGAGATGGGTGGTCGCTTGGGAAAACTGGGTGCTGCTAATACCCAAAAATCGTCGCATTAGTGTAGTGGCTGTGCAGTCTCTGCATAAGAACTACACTGTGGACAGGGCTCTAATGACCTTGTAGTTGAAGGGCCCTAAAACACCAAAAAACCAACAACAACAATGGACATGTGTGCTTATTATTTATCGTCGGCCTACTGTTCGTTAGAGTACTCTACCAAAAATAGGGGGAAGCGCCCCACACCTGAAAATTTTGCTAAACTACATGATTATTTTACTCTTTACAAATGAGGGTTCATCGCAGGTGACCACCACCGAGCCAGAGTCGTCCGCCTCTAACAGACTCGAACCTGTAACTGTGTAATCATGAGTCAAGCCTACAACCACTGAGTAGTCACCGAGGCCGACGAGTGACTTGAATTTCTAACGTCAACATCCGTCTATTTTAGCTTCCTACATTTACTAATTACAAAATATAACATAAAATGTAAATTATATCTGTGTAAGTGAAACAACAGCGTAAAATTTACGATGAAACACTTTTGCTAAATTTGATTAAAGAAAAACAACCACAAAAATGAGGCCACGACTCTCGTTACTAGTGACACGAAATTATCAAAGATAATACTGCACTTGGAGCAGCACATCGCGTGGGTATCTTTGGGAATATAATTGCTAGAAACAATATGCTTCACAATCCATTCTTAAGAATTCAATTCCATTAACAGATATAATCAATTATTCGTTGTTGGCAACATGTTCATCAAAGGCAAGAAATCAGTCTTCCTATCATCGCAATGAACAAGTATTCATGCTGAATGAAAACAAGAAATGATCTACTAAATTCATTTTGATTTGCCTCTCTCTCTGAAATTCTAGACACTGACTGCATTTCTTCGTTCACAAAAAAAATCTCGCAAGCAGGCCCAAGTGTTGAAGACAACGATGAGCAAGGATGACAGTCAAAGAGTGCGATTGCTTCAAGTATATATTCTGGCGAGTATAGTGGTTATACAATAAATATACATGATGAAAAAGCTTCTGATTCACAAAGAGCATTTTTTTGCCTCTCATAAAGAGATTGTAGAGAGAGGCAAGCTTTTGTATAAATAACTAAGCCATGAGCAACTGGTAATCCAGTTTTCCACTTCCTCAGCAAGGCTTTCTTTTATCCAACCTCCTTGCGTGCAAAGATCTATTGGACGACCTGTCTCCATGACAACTACCTCAGCAAACCGTCATCATCTTCATCAGATTCTTTGATGCACGCAAAGATTATTGTCTTCGCTTACTTACATCGTGTCATTTGGACATCTCTGTTCTTCAGCAGATCTCTTACGAAGTGATGTCATCACAGCCAGCACCTATTTTTGATCCAATGCAGTTGTGTCCAAGATAGTAATTATTGTTGTCACAATAATGTCAATAATAGGTAAATCACAGCCATCAACTGAGATATCTCGAGTCAGTCATGCAGCTGACGATGATGGACAGGGGGAGGGAAGCATGACAAGAGCACATTTATAAATAACAATCATCATCATCCACAATCTTATAAATAAGTAACATCGCAAAAGTGTTAGCCTGAAGATAAACCCTTTTATTGCAGGCATTAGGATGGTAACTTATCAATCAAAAAAGAAATTCGCTGGGACCAAAAAACTATTCATATATCTAGGTCCAGGCCCTTTCGTGATGCCCAAACAAAACAACAAAGAGAAACTTCACGACATCAAAATGAAATGGGCGGAAGGAAGTGAAAACATCTGAAAATTATGGGTAACTTGTATGCACAGTACCTACACGTCACTGACAACCGTATGCCATAATCCTTGTTGAAGGGTGAGGGAAGGGGAGGGGGGTCTAAAATATACCCCGGAACCGACACGGAGAGCATATAGTGTTACAAATATGTATTTAGAGTTTATTTTAACGGGTACGAGTTATTTTTGATAACAAGGACAAAAATAGGATTTACACTAGTAAGAAACGTAGTAAGCAGTGAAACCATCATCGGCCTATGGGCTTTAATGCCAGAGGACTACACAGCAGATCAGAGGCAAAACAAGAAATTGAATTGCCCTCTGAACAATGTTAAACGTATCTTATTCATATACTTTAATCACGATCCCAGTAATAATTAAATGGGCGGTACTAACAGAAAAACCACGAATTTTTAATTCCTGTATGATGGATAAAGGGCGGATCGCAGACCCAGGGCCAAACCTGCATACTCTGCGCTTAAGAGACAGGTGTCCTCTAAATCTTCAGCTAGAGATTCGGCAATTAACTCCACCTTCTACAAAAGATAAGCTCCATTCTGCAATAAGGGGGTTCTGAGCTGCTACAATAGCAATAAATCACAGGCTTCATTTTAGCAGGAAATGCATCTGTCTTCCTACCAAAAAAAATCATTGGCAGTCATATTTAAGTCATTGTCTTAGAAATAATGCTCCTATTAACCCTTGACAGTTAACTGGCAGTGCTCCTGAGCATCCTGCAGCCTACTTTACAAGCACTGCTGCAAGAATGTTGTCACTATATCATGATCATGCCGCTTGTCCCCTTATGGCTGGTGTGGGAATTTGTCTGCCGCCACCACCCACAAATCAAGTCCCTATTCAAACTAAAGACTGTTGTTACTCACTTCGCAGGAAAACTTCGCCTCGTCTGTCTACTCGGCTACTTTATCCACCCTACACTTTTAACAACGTGTCACACATCAGCGTAACATTTTTCACTGTTTCTTATCAGTGAGGCGAGTACAGTACTTGGAACTCGTTACATTAACCTGTTATCATGACAAGACATCATTTGGTTAAATACTTTAGGTCAGTGGGGCTTTTAAAAATTCTTCAACAAATGTTTCCTTCCTATATTTTAAAAGTATCACACACCCTCGCCTCGTTATCGAAGCCATCCTAACATACGGCACCCTAACGTACTGGTATTGAGGTCAAAAATCTTTACAAAAATTAATAAATCTAGCGGTCACTTCTATTTCCTCCACCCATCCTCTCTCTCGAGATGCCTACTGTGCACATCAAATATGCAAAACTCAAAATGGTGTTAGATCCATTAACTGCTCAAAAACAAATGCTTCACATGTTATATTTTTGGGACTAATTCATACTATAATGTCAATTCATTACTATCATATGCTATTCAATCAGCTTCAAATAATTATCCAAAGAGGAATTAAGAGCAACAGAGTAAAGCACATGAGCCTCTCGAGACACTACAATCAAAGTCCATTATTGCTGCTGATAATTAATAAACCCATCGCAATATTTGCGGCCCTTTTCAGCACTTATCACAGACACATTAGAAAGAGGCTCGACTGCAAAAGGAAAAGTAACCACCTCCAACCAACCATTTTGTGAACTCCAAAAGTTCTTCAGCTGGTAAAGGGCATCACAGAATACGTCATAAAAATGACCATTCTGTGTTCTATCACTGTTTAAATAACCATTTATCAGATTGATTTGCAACTACTCCAAGAAAAATGTCAATTCAACGATTTCTATTTCTAGACAGTGAGGAACAGGTTTTAGTAAACGAAAAATCGAAAGCTGTTACAAGGACTCCTTATAAGGATCACGGTCGATTACATAACGTCTACTTCGCGTTGCTTTCGAAACAGAGCAGTATCCAGTCACAACAAACATCAACGGTGAAATAAATGTCCTCCAATGCAGCACTCATCTCAATATTTCACAATGTACCTATCTTCTAAACTTCAATTAGACCGGATTTGGAAAGTCACCCCTTTCTGAAAAATGTTTCCATTCGCTTCTATTACTACTAAATACATCCGTCACTTAAGACACTCAATCACCTACTCTCACAAACAGTTCAGGCCCGTCCTCTGTCGACAGGTTTGGCCGCATTCCTCCTCTTAGACGGTGCTTCCAAATCCATCAACATTCGGAACAAGAGCATCCGTAAGGCATCCAGAGAGTCACATAAGACAACAAAAATTTGAGTCTAATCTTACTGAATCTAGCTCCCAGCTATTAGTTTAAAGCCAATTGAATGAATTTGGTATTTATTTTAGTTATTGTGTGCGTGTGCGGGTCCCACATACAGACCCAGTGTGCCGTACTTTGCCCGCCCCTGCTATAGACAACGTATTGTTTGCTCTGCAATCCTTGTGCGTGAACAGCACAATGTGCTGATAATAACAATTGATATATTGGTATTTCCAATAATCAGAAATGGCAGTAGTCCCATTGATTCATACTTGCGCAATCCATTATCCTTCAGCGAGGGAGTGATGATCAAATTGATACCTTCCTTGCAAACATGATAATCGAGTACCATTTAATAAACGGCTTCACCTTTCACTGTGTTCTATTGAGTCTGCATCGCTAGCTAATGATATAACCAAGAGAGGGCCTATATGACCAACTGGTTTACACGCCGTTAGTAGACTCGAACGTAACTTAACACCATGAAACTTATCATCATCTGCCGGTGTGTTCAAAATTATTGTTGTGATGTACTTTTTCCTCTATCCTTGAACTCTGAAATGCCCTATATTCGTTTTTCTCGATCTTTTTTTTACGATGCACAGAATGAGAATATCAAACACAAAATGTGCACAACCCTCTTCAGAGCAGTTCACCACGCGACGAAGGTCCTTGAAAAAAAAAAAAAAAACCCCAGGTGCAGGAGATCGCCTCCTAGCACCTTACAAGTCGATGTCAGAGATTAAATGAACCAAACAAAATCTGTATATTTCTCAAACAACCCGCCATATTTAGCAGTAGGGGAGAGGGAGAACAAGAAAGTGAAATATGTATATGCCAGCAAAACTCGCATTCTAGCTTAGAAACATGCCTAGACTACCATCAACCCATCTTCAAAGGGTTCTTACTTAAAAATGATGAAGATGTAACGACAATTTAAATTAAAAACACTTTAGAGAGTAATAAGACAAGTCGTTGGATTCTTTGTTAATGACAAAGCTTTCATCATTTTCTAAAGAAAAAAAGAGCTTTTAATGCGCACAGCTACTTTCATTCACAAAAGAAATTTTTGCCATTTCTAATTATAAATTTTTTTGCCAATTCCCCAGCGTTTATTATCATGTTTCAGCTAGAGAAATTGCTATTACTCTTTTGTTTGACAAACAATCAATAATGAATGTCATGTGACTACGTGTTCAGATTTGCCCTGATTCGACAGAATCCGCCAGGTCACTTAGAAATCGTCTCCATCCGCCTAACAGCAAGCATCCATTAGTAGTTGACGGTCAGTAGTTCTCTGATACCCAATATCCCGGCCTACCTACCTTATTGGATTCAGTCGGCTATAGGCAATGTACTGTTGGATGGGATTTCGAAGTGACCTACTCTTGCAATGCCTTGGGTACGAATTTAAATTGCAGGCAACCCAAACATCAGTCCTGGCGGGTTGAAAGACAGGAACACACCATGGTCTTCGACTATGCATGTTTGAATCAGGGAAGAGATAGCTTTTCCGCATTTAAGAAGTCAACATCTCTCTGCCCTTGTTTTACAGTTAATTAATAGTTAAAGAGTGTAAATAAATGATAACGATCACATATACTGCAATGCACTTATCGAGGAGGGCTCAGACTCAAGATTGTCCTTCCATTCAACTTCGCCTGCAACTGACCCTTTAAGTCTCAATGGTATTGTATACAAAACCAATTTTCAGCGCTGCATTCAGATTGTCACTCTAAATTCACTTCACCAGCTTGCGCCTCCATACGTTTGCATCATTGTTAACCTTTTAAATCCTGTTTTGTCCCTAGTTTCTGCCTGATTTCCCTGTTGGATATACATTGGTCAGAAGTATCGGAAATACCTTGCGTTCTCCGTTATCTAAATCACCTCCCAGTTGCTGATCCAGCTTTCACCTTTATACAGTGAGACGAGACTCCGAAATAGGACTCTAAAAGTGTCAATTTGGTGTTTCTAGTGGTGTTTCGTTTTCCTAAGAGAATTCACTTCGAGATTCAAACAAAAAAAACTCTATGAAGAGTCTTATAGTTTTGTATTTGATGATAATACTGTCTCTGCCTACAATGGTTGATTCACAAAAAAAAAGAAGAGGTCCCACAACAATCTAATCTAAGTATATCCCACTCTTTGACGCAAAAAAGTTAATGAGAAACGTTCAATTCACAGTGCACATCTCTCTAAATCTTAATTGCAAATTTGTTCAATCATCTTTTTATTAAATACAGCACATTTTAGTCGACTTCTCACGTACACATTTATCGTAGCGTAGTTATCGGCATTATTCGTTTTCTTAAATATTACTCAGTGATAGCATAGTTAATGGTAATATAAAAATGACTGCTGAATGAAAAGGAACTTCACCCACATCACAATAAAAGTCATACATCATTTGAAACGATAATTAGTTTCAAAAATGAGCTAGGTGAAACTTTGATGGTGCTGAAGATTTATGAAGAACCACGCGCACACACAACATAGGAGTTCAATAAACGTGACTTGGTCGACAGCATTAAATTAGCAACTTGTCGCTCGTTTGCATAATAAAAACGCGATGCAAACAGCCAAATAAAAGATGTGGAGAAATCGGTACGTAGTAAAGCATTCCCTGTCTATGGAGAACATGGTCAGGATGAGCTCGCGATACATATAGAGAGATGTAGGCAAAAATTTGGCGTGGAGAGAAGAGATGACTTAAGCCTTGTATCCACCAAAAAAGTAAATCAAAAGTTGATAAACGTCTTTAAACAATGTGCCATCCCAAATATCCACCTAACAAACCTTCAGACTACTTCCAATTTATGAATACGTCCTGGAACCCTGCGCGGGATTGCAACAGACCCTGTTCGCAACAAGTTGGTTTCTTCTGGTAAGTACTTTTCTTTCGGTCATTAACAGTCCATCTTAGGTAGAAATGTACACACACTGCACGTTGCATCAACACACATAAATGGAATCGCATTTCCATTAACTCTTTGTCGCTCTAAATACTGTACATTATGAAACCCATTTATCGCACCTTATTCACACTAAAGACGGGATTTCCCCTTGGCCATTAGCAAAACGACCTTTGAAAGAGGACGAGAGAGAGATTATCATCATCATCTCACCCTTCTCCCGACTGAGGCACGGTTGGGTCTGCGGGTTCTAATCCTCCACTCCCGCCTATCCCCCACCAAGTCCCTCTCCACCCCGCACGCCTCCATGTCCCTTTGCACCACCTGCTCCCACGTCCGCTTTGGTCTTCCTCTACCCCTGATGCCCCCAATCACAGGCAGTCCCACAACGGACCTAATAAGTTCCTCTTCTCCTCACATGCCCATACCACCTCAACCGATTCTCTCTCATCTTTTCCGCGATGTCCTCCACCCCCAGGCTACCTCTAACAATCGTTTCCGAGTCGGTCATTTCATGACACCCCACTCATGTAGCGCAGCATTCGCATCTCAGCCACTTGCATTTCCCTTTCATGGTTCTTCCTAACTGCCCAACACTCTGAGCCATACAGCATAGCGGACCTAACGACTGTTCTGTAAACTTTGCCCTTCTACTTCATTGGGACCCGGCGGTCGCACAGGACCCCACTCGCCTGTCTCCACTTCCGCCATCCTGCCTGAATCCTACGGGTCACGTCACAATCTATCTCCCCATTGTTCTGGAAGACTGATCTTAAATACCGAAGCTCTTGCACCACTGGGATCCCGTCTCACCCGCAACGAATCTCACCCCCTTGCCCCTGACCACTAAAATTGAAAGTTAGGTACTCAGTCTTCTTCATGTAGAGATGCGATTCTCAACCACTGTGCCGCAAGATTCTTGAAATGTGCCGCCGTCGCTGCGAATACCCATACATAAGCGACATCAGCCAAGTAGTTCGTTCAATCGGTTCTACCCTCCTAGGGGGACTAGCTGAACTAATGGGCATAAATATTTCAGTTCTGACTACTGGTTAACAAGTGCGCTTAGGGTTAGGTTACAGCGTAACTCCTAACTCTTTTCCTGCCTTCTGCAGGGTCGGGTTCCCATCTTGTCCCTCTGAATAGACAAAAGTGCGATATATTAGACAGTGCTTTGCCCCTAATGCTTATATCGTCGGTCTACTATTCGTTGGGGCATTCCACGGACGCCAAAGGGCGAGCTCCTATACCTCAAAATTTGGCGTCATCGACCCGTTGCATAGTAGAAAGGGTTCTTTTGGGTACAAATGCCATCTGAATTGGGTACAAATGCAATTCTCATCCGAAAGAAGGCACACTTGGTGCCTCTCTCGGGCCAACCAACCTCGGTCCAAAATTGAACCTCGAACTATTGACGAAGTTACCAAGCGTGCAATCCACTGCGCCACCGAGGCGGGTTTTTGCATAGCATTAGGTTACAACTTATGTATTTCTTTGGCGTTTGTGTGCCCCTAAATTCATCGTTGTTAGTGTGCCGCCAAATTTTTAAACTATTAAAAGTGTGCCGTGGCGAAAAAAAGGTTGAGAATCGCTGATGTAGAGAGAGAGAGATTGTAACACCAATATTTCTGTGACATGTACAAGTTCACTTGTACGTAAACGAACAACCCGTTATATGTAGGGGATCTCCATTTAATACATTCAACCGCTATTGTATCCACCAGTTTCAATACAAATCGCCTAGTTGAGTTCCTCTAGCACAAGGGTGGCGAACCTATGGTACGCAAAAAAATTTTTCTGGCACACGGTATGTATATATACAACGAAGCCTATATATGGCCAAACCAATTGATTGGCGAAATTTCCATTTCCTGCAACAAACTGGAAGTAAATGCACCCTACTATCTGGAACGTCAGTACATCAAGAAATATAACATTTAAAATTTTTGGCACGCCAGCAGAAATAGGTTCGCCACTCCTGCTCTAGTATGACCACCGTCCTCCTTAGTTGCACCTTTCCATTGTTCCCTTAGTGATTCTGCCAAAAGTGCACATTCTCTCTGTCGAAATGTCTTCGGTACGTACAAGTCGAGTCTTCTTACCAGTACTGTTTGATCAACAAAAATACTGTACAGACCTATACATAAAATACAACAACACTTGGGGAAATACAAATTACAGAAGGAATTCGCTCTTGCCCTTGTGTTAAAGTAACTTCTCAACCAAAAACATACTACAAAACATTTTAAGCATGTCATAAGGAGCAAAAACTGATAGCGCCAAAGAGGAATTGCTATAAAATGTTGTATTGACTGTTAAATTCCAATCTTCAGAAGAAATGCCAATATGTTAAGAATTTGCCCTTGTCACCATTTCTATAACACAATGACCCAATGGTGTCACCAACCAATCGCACTATCCTACCATATATTATACGCGTACAGTAATCATTCTAGAAGTGTCTGTGATGGTATAAGAAAAGAGACGTGGTCGATACAACAAAGAGCTTTTTCTCCTTCACTCCGCTTACATTAAAACTAATCATAGAAACACGACGATTTCTAAATCCCTAGTAGAAATATTTTTATCTCCATGTATTTTGCTACCAAAGTGTTATCCTTCCACTGACTACAAACTACAGATAACCCCTCATGTCTAAATAACGTGGTCTCACCAATGGTAAGAATCCAAGACGTTTAATGCGTCGACTAAAGTAAACTATACCCCCTCCCCAATATCGATTTTCGCTCCTTTTTTTTCGATGAAAGCAACTCAGGTAACCTTTTGACTCTTAAGAGAAATGATGGCGAACTGGAATCCTAATCGATCATCAATACAGAGGTCCATTTCGTCATCGTTAACGATGGTATGTATGATGGTCCGGGAATGGAATCTCTCAGGAAACAATAGAGAGTTAGTGGTGAACGTCGACGAAGACGATACAGAGGCAGAAATACGATATGAGGTCAAATGAGGTAACTGTGCATGCTCACGAAAAGCAGACCAGCAATTGAGCTTGCGCACTTGCCTCTCTTTGCCTCGTATCGTTTTCCTGCCTCTGTATCGTCTTCGTCGATGTTCACCACTAACTCTCTATTAGAGTTTGCTGGATAGTATCCAGTGGTTACGTAAATGTGCTTCGCACGTATCGTATCGGGAAAATTTTTGAGTTCAGCATACGTCAGCTGTCCCGTTGGGCAGAGCCACCGCACGATGCTCCGTGCGAGTGAGGCTTCGTGCGAACTGATACGGGCTTACGTACATAGGAAAAAATGGCGGAGGCAATTCATCATCATCATCTCACCCTTCTCCCGCCTGAGGCAGGGTCGGGTCTGCGGGTTCTAATCCTCCTTGTTCCTAAAACATTCCATATTATATATTTGCTTACAGTCATTTCCGCACATGTTTAATTTGTCAATATTGCTTGAATCAAAAAAGGGCTCCGGCGAATGAACAGGCTACCAGGTAAGGGCTCCGGCGAATGAACAGGCTGCCAGGTAAGGGCTCC
>JAAFCE010008833.1:18276276-18380422 GCA_013389805.1 Trigoniulus corallinus
CCAGGTAAGGGCTCCGGCGAATGAACAGGCTGCCAGGTAAGGGCTCCGGCGAATGAACAGGCTGCCAGGTAAGGGCTCCGCGACTCCAAACGGGTTGAGAACCGCTGATCTACGCATCCAGCAAACTTTTGTAGTACAGTAAATGTATTCCTATGATCTTTGTACGTAAGTACGTTACGTGCGTAATGTTTCCAGCAAACTATGCTTTATGTATTGCTGATACAGTATATTGGAATATTGCTTAACAAATCTTACACGTTAGACTGAGCAACTTATGAATGCAATTCAAATCCGGCAATGAACTAGAAGTGGGCACTGCTATTTACTGACCTTTCTTCAATATTATTCAGCTTGGGGAATATAACTCCAGAAAACTGTCCCATATACCATTGTAAGTTTCACAACCCGCCTGTTGAATGTCTATTGAAGTTCAATGGCATTCATCAATCACAGTAACTTACACGCATGCCAACACTTCATTCTACCTCCCCAGTGCCCCGATTACATCTTTCTTACTAGTGCTCTTGTTTCATCTTTCCTCCTAGTGCCCTTCTGTTTATCCTTCCTCCCCAGAGCCCTTGTGTTCATCCTTCCTCTTCAGTGCCCTTCTCTACAAGACTTTGCTAGGACTTTGCTAAGAGGCAAGGACTTTGCTAAGGACTTTGGCAAGGACTTTGCCAAGAATAATTTTAGGACTGTTTCCATTTCTAAGTCCGCATACACAGTACAATTGTTCGGAAAAGATATTACACATCTTTCGGAATTCGGCCTCTTTGGTATTTTTCATGAACTGAAAATGTGCAGCCACAAGCCAGATTGTCACTTCGCGGACAACCGTTTAAAAGGTTTTAAGGTTAATGATTTGAAACTCAAAAAATAAGTAGAAATGCTGACTTTCAAAGTTGTTAAACTAGAACATTTAGTTTAGTGGTATGAATTATCAGGTTTGTCTCCCAGACAGCATCCGTTTTCCAACTTTACCCTGAGGCATTCAGCTCCCCATAAGTCAGGAACACAAAATCAAGAATGGTGCCAGGAAAATAAAAAAAAAAATAAAACCCGACAGTGAGAAGTTGGCCTTGGTCACTCTTCCCATCTTTCGGTAATCTTATGTCGGGTCCACACCGGCCTTGCGCCGAAAAGGAAATAGCCGAGCGGCCAGTTTGGACAGCAAACTGCGCAATATTGAGCAAAGTCGCGCACTGGTGAACACTATCCGCTTGATGCCGTACATTAAGAAGGAATCCGCTGGTTCATGCGCATGCTATTTGGACGGTAAACATTTTGAATTTTGCATTGGTGTGCATTGTTCAGTAGTATTAATTAATTAAATTAAAAAATTAATGAATGTATGGTTTTTCAAAACCACAAAAAGCCAATTGCAAGTGCTCAACATGGAACAGGCTGCTCAGCTGCAAATACAATGCTCTGTTTTATGCCGTTCACTGCTGTTTTGGGCAGTTCAGCTGCATTTTGATAAGAGCACTGTTGCAGGGTGCAGTGTGTCGCGGCCGGTGTGGACACTGCATTACGTGAATCAAGTTGCAACAGAAAAACCCAAAAGGGGAGAAAATAAACTATAACCCACTACTGTACGCCCAAAAACACGAAAAGTAAACACGCCAGTTAACTAATAGCAACAAACTCTGTAACTACCTTTTAAGATTCCCATCAGATGAGGAAAAAATGTGAATTTCAAACGAAATAAAATCAATACAAGCGAGGAGACTACTCATGGTTCATGCTATGCAGAAGCCGGTACTACCATGTACATTAATAATACCTAAGCAATGTGACGCAACAAGTGACACATTTTAAATGTACTGCGAAGCACGAAAACGTTCCTTGGAAATCTTTTGTATAATTCAGCATTATACAACTTTTATTGGACCTTCACTACGCATTCATCTCGTTGTGATTGGATGAACGATCGCAGAACGTGATCGGCATATCAGCCCCAGGATCTAAGTATCAACGTATGCACCTAATTTTTAAGACTGATATTAACCTGGTTTGCTTACGTTAAATATGTTAGAAAGCGAGTTCGATCCTTATGCCTGGTAGTTTATTATTTCCAATTAATTTCAGGTAATGCAAGAAATTAGAATCGTGGGTTAAGCCTGCATCCCCCCAGACAACTTTGCCAAAATTCCAGCGGGTTCCAGTCGCATGGCTGGGGTGACCCCATTCAGAGTATGTTCAGCGGGGCCCCAACCTGACCCTGTCACAGGCGGGATAAGGGTATGATAATGCAAGAAATTGGAAGCAAAAAACTAGCATATACAAACACTTTTCCCGCCTATGGCAAGGTCGGGTACCCATCTTGCCCCTCTGCATGGACACACGGGTAATTTATTAGACGTCATTTTTCCACAGGACTGCCGAAAAAAGCTGAAACCCCTATGCTTATATATCGTCGGTCTACTGTTCGTTGGGACACTCCCCTGACCCCCAGGGGCGGAGCTCCTACACCTTGGGATTTTAACACATCTATCCGTTGCATAGTAGGGAGGATTATTTTACGTGCAAATTAAATCGTGCATCAAACTGGACCATGGCTTTACTTCTATCCGACGGAAGGCGCAGTCGAGGCCTCCCTCTTCCCCGAAAGAAGTCAACCCACCTCGATTCAGTATCTAACCGGAAATCAGTGACGCGGTAGTGGGAGCACGCTACCTCCTGCTCCTCCGAGGTGGATACAATACAAGACATTGAAAGGAAGAGCTAAATATAGTAAGTAAACTGATTAATTACTGTAATATTTGAATAGCCTTTAGTGAATCAACTGTGAAAGGTAACTAAATGGGTTGCGATATCACGTCAGTTCGCCCACGTCTTCTTGATGACCAACTTTTCTGCATTATATCCCGGTTATCTTCCTGATGAGAGAGAGTAGGTTGAGGTGATATGGGCATGTGATGAGGAGGGGAGAGGAGGAGCTTACTAGGTCCATTGTGGGACTGCAGGTAATTGGGGGCACCAGGGGTAGGGGAAGACCGAAACGGACGTGGGAGCAGGTGGTGCAGAGGGACATGGAGGTGTGTGGTGTGGGGTGGGGCGGGAGTGGAGAATTAGAACCCACAGACCCGACCCTGCCTCAGGCGGGAGAAGGGTGAGATGATGATGATGATGATCCCGGTTATCTTCCTACCACTGAATTACCATTAGTGTGTGCAACGCCAGAGTACGCATTTGTCTTGACGCCAATGGGATCACATGAGAAACTGCTGCACGATATCGTTACTCCTAATTTATACGGGGACAATTTTTGTACCAAACCCTATTTTAAAGACAGTTGACAACGAACATACCCCACAGTTTTACTTTCCATTTGACAGAGTGCCAGAAAGGACAGCCGTCTCAGGATCGAACCTGAAAACATAATTCGCGAGTCTGGCCCGCAGTCACTGAGCTATTGGGACAGGGTTGTCACCGCTTACAATCAGTTGTTTTCGTGACTAAATATCTGCAGCTCGCGATACTATATCTATCAACAATAGGCAGTAGGCAATGGAGATTTTAATGATGCTTAAGACATTCACTTCATGACTGAAGTGAAATCTTATAACTGATTAGGTCATCACTAGCTACTACTTGAAAGGGACGCTTTCACTCAAAATATGTAACAGGCATTTTAACATAACCTTCAAGAAGCTGTAACCATCTCTGATTATTTAGGAATTCATGACTTATATGACTATTATAGAAATCAACCGTTACGAAATACGTACAAAAAGTTCCAATTTTTAATAAAGTATGTAGATAAGGGTTGGCAACACATTCTCGAAATCGTATCTTGAAGTCGTTCATATATTATTAAATGAAGTTTCGGAGTTGCATGTTCATACGGAAAAGAGTACTTCATCTTCATTTGAGTGAGGGTGAAGGAGTAAAGCACCACTTAACAGCTAGAAAATGAGATCAGATATTTAAATTTTGGTGTATGAACAAAATGCGTAATTCGAGAGGTTGTAAACCGTCTCTTATGATCCCTTCAGAACAATCCATAATTTACGCATTCCTTCAACTTCACAAAAACCGGAAATGAACTACAATCAGCTTACGGTCTTTTACCATCAAGACAGTAGTGCCTGATGCTCCAATCTTTTTTTTCTTAAAACAATATTTATATTAACACGTTACCTACAACAACAAATGATTTTTTTCTCTTTCCTTTTCTCTCCAAGGACAACAGCAAAAAATGAGATAAGTCTTTTATTAAAATTTCCTTCAAGATACTAGGGGTAGTAAAATCTAGACGTTCAATTATTACATCTTGTCTTTTGGTTCCCAATGCACATGCAAAGATGATGGATGATCAATTAGTAAGCTCAACATAACATTTATCATACACATCCACCCTCAATCAAGAATGTTCAAAATGCCTAAATACTTCATTCTAGCGTCTAGAACTCGCCGCTCACTGTCAACCCTAGGATAACGATCTACAAAAAAAAACTACCAATCGTAGTAGTAAACAGTTTGCTAATTGTGATAAGGTAAGTACACTGCAGTAGGTAAAAGGCAATGATTAAACACATTCGAGATTAGTCTAACCCAGTGACCTTCAAACGTTGTCGACTAAAGGTACCCTTAGAACTATAAGATTTTTTCGGGGAACCCCATTACCCAAATAACCAAACCAAAATATAATTCTCCGCTGTGAACGAATCGGCAGCCCACACGTGAAGCTCCTAATTAATTTTCAAATATAACTAAGTGCTTCTTTATATTTTTTGTTAAAAGCGAGCGGCTTATTGCGTTGGGCACACCGGTCTCGTCTGATCACTGAACTGAAGTTAAGCAGCGCAACCCCAGCTAGTACTAACATGGGTGGCCGCTTGGTAAAACTGTGTATCGCTAATACCCAAAAATCGTCGCATTAGCGTAGTGTCTGTGCAGTCTCTGCATTAGAACTACGCGGTGGACGGGGCTCTAACGACCTTGTAGTTGAAGGGCCCTAAAATGCCAACAAGAAGAGAGTTACCGGTAATTAAAATCAATAGTCAATTAGTGTGAGTGGTTTTTTTTTTAATTTGTATTCTGACTCGCAGAACCCCGAATTCACGCATTATGAACCCCTCGGGTATTCAAGAACAGCACTTGTACAGTCTATTATCTGCAACTGTTCGAAAATCATTTTTCGTCCTCATTCAAGCAACTTGACGCTTTACCATACGTGAATGTTTCAACACCAGAAAAGACTTGAACCAAAGTGAATCGTAAACGCTCAAGTGCAGGTCAGAGATTGCAAGCAAGACAACTTAAGATGATAACTTGTCTGATAGAATTTAGTCGATCACTGCACAATTACAGTAAGAATAATGTTTAGTCGGCGGCATAGAGACTAAATTACCTACCATTTCCATCTCGACTCTAGCTCGGAACAGTTTAACACATCACTTCAGGCTAAGCCTTTTCTCTATGCCCTTACGGCCAGGGGCTCTCCTTGGTCCAGCTAACTCTTCTTTTCATGTATATATATGTCCTCTACATTGTGGAAGACCATGTCCCAAGTGTCTAACCCTTCAGCATAACCTACCCAACATTGACAGCAGAGCAGTTGCATGATGCATCTGTCTTGATGACCGTTGGGAGTTGGGGGCTGCCCATTAAATCTAGGTAGGGATTCTACGAGTATGTGAAAAGATTAAACATCAGGTGCTGATGTTAAACACAGGTCTAGATAATAGTAATTATTAGTCATCATGCCAATTCTTAATAAGTACCTTGCCTTGACATTTAAAGCGGTTCGCGCCTATACAAAAAATTGGATATCTATCTAGATACCCTAATGGATTGCTTCCCTTTAGGAGATGACGTCTTATTCAGTACCGCAAGAAAGGAGAGAAAAATCCTCAATTCCAAATGCTATCTTATAGACATCGCCTTTGTGCGAATTCCAACACGCTTTCTCATAAATTACGGTATCTAGAAAGGCAGAGCCAGAGAAGTAAATTACACGCGCATCTCCTAACAGAGGCGTGGTTGCCAAGTTGTTGGTCTCTAGAGGTAAGTTGCTACACGGTGGATGAATGAAGTTTAAAATTCACATCTTTTAGGACGTATTTATGCGAAATTATCCGAAATGGGGAGTTATGTAAATGCCGTGAATGAAACAACTATCACACCTCTTTTGAATCCTTCTCAACCAACGCAGGTGAGAAGAAGGTAGGTGTAGGGGAAATTTGCAGCACCCAACGTTCACTACCAACCACCCATATTGGTACTAACGAGGGTTTGCGTTGCTTAACTTCAGTGATCTCACGAGAACTGGTGTGTCCAATGCAACTTGGTCGCACTATTGAGTGGAGAGTAATCCAGAGAGAATTTCTAAAAGAAATGCAAGACTTCCCGTGACTTCCCATTCTCATGCCAGTGTGTCGCAACAATAATTTGATCCTATAACAGTGGTGGCGAACCTGTAACCCGCGGGTCACAAAGTGACCCACCGAGCAATTTTAATTGACCCGAGCGTGATGATATCTAGTTTATCGTCATGGGGCATCGAGAAAAAATGAGGGACAGTAGGTTGAGATGGTATGGACACGTAAAGAGAAGAGAGGAGGAGGAATTCGTCAGGTGTACTCAGGGCAGGGGGAGACCAAAGCAGACATGGCACCAGGTTGTCCGGAAGGATATGATGGTGTATGGAGTGCATAAAATTAAATAGCGCTTGCACCTGTCCCGCGGACGTTTTGTTGTTTTTTTTTCGTATTATTGTGACCCGTCTTCACAAAAGGTTCGCCACCACTGTCCTATAACAACTACTTCGTATTGTGTGCTAAAGTATCGCCAAGAAATTGAGATTAGTTTAAGTTCATTAGTTGAGAAAAACATAAAATTATAAGTTTATAACGTACTGTAAAAACAACGATAAATCTCATTTAAAAAATAGCTTCCTCAGTCCTCCTCCTCAAAATTCATTCTTCATTAATGTCCGCCTCCCCAATCCGGACCAATTAAGCCAGAAATCAGGTACAGTATCATAAACCACACTAGTGAATCCTGTAAATATTGCTTTATTCGGATTTAAAGATACATCTTCGACTCGATTACAGACGCATCCGAAATTTTTGATGTTCAGAACAGAATGTAATTTAATGCAACAGTTTAATATTCACTTTATTTGGCACAGTTGTGGTTTTTAAGATCCTTGAACCTTGCGCTCCTTTACCCTCATAAAAATCGGCAACACCACCGCAGTGGCTATTACGAAAATTGCACCTGAAGGTATTTTTTAAAAATATTTATTAAATATACCGTTTAAAAAATTGATAAACACGAGACCTGTATTACTAATACCTCTTGGAATAATTTCAATTACCTTAAGGGACCCGTTAACTACAGTACATCAAAAAATACTACTATAGGCCAACGTCTATCAGCCATTTTTCATACGGGCATTAAGTCAGGGCTTCCGGAAGAGAAACAATCCTACACACTAAAATGCAATTGACACAAACAGTACACAGACCATTAGTCAAATACTGCATCCTGGAGTCGGAGATGAGAATTGTTTACCAAAAAAAAAAAAACTTGCGCCATTATATAGGTTGTATAACATCATTCTTTCCCCCTCATAAATTTCAAGTTGTCGAAATCAGAGCACAACACGAGGTTTTTGAAAACAGATACAGCAAGACCATCGCTGTCTATCCACAAGTGGTTTCATTACGGTGAAAATGACAAGAACAAGAAAAAAAATACACCCTCTTATGACACCTGTGGTGTAACCCATTAATGTGATTAAGATAAACACGCAAGTTTACATCAAACGAAGCACGTATGGCAATTAAATTTCGCCAAATGGCCGAACTGTAGGCATGGCAGTAATCCATTTTTAGATTTTAATTTTTACGCATAATAATAATAATCTTTGATTTATAACACACACATCCTAAAGTTTGGTTTCCAACGCACATTATGAACTAATGCAGAGGAAACAGTAAAAAAAAAAACAGATGTCTGGCAAGCATCCACGTCCCGATTTATAATAGATGTTAAATGGGGCTTCCATAGTTATTCAAACCTGAAGACATTGGTGGGAAAACAACAACCTGAAAAAGGTACCCCAATGTCTATTTTAAAATATCCTAACTTGAAAAGGAATAAACAAAAAGCACAAGATCTTTCTCTATTACATATACACTCGCATTAATCCGAATATTCAATCTCGGATAATAACGAATAGATGTTTACTGGATGAGTGAAGATATACTATAACTTAACAGATGACTGAAAAAGAGCACTGCCAGTTTGCGGCGAATCTTTGAAACGGCCATTTTAGGTTGAGACTTTCTTCAGCCTCGCAAAACAATCATAATTATCACATCATTAACAATTAACATTTACAAAACGTTACACAGTTTCCTGATCAATTCTAAGGTTAACAAAACATGGGATAAAGAAGGGAAAACAATTTAGACTGAACGAGCACATCGTATTTCGAGACAAATAATGAAGATGGAGCTGTTTTATTTCAGATTCTCACGATCAATTTGATAGCAGAAGCACGGTTACAACAAACAGATGAAAAAATACACACACACTTCTGCCACTTTAGCACTGCCATTCTTCATCATCTTGATGGCGCGTGGGTGTAATGATTTTACTAAAAATATGTAGGGTTCACAGTCTTCCTCCTAGTCGTCCCACTTGCACCTAGTTTATTTACACATCTACAGTCAGTTCGTCTGCCCGATTTATTCCGTCAGTTCGTCCCTACTGCGGCCTTCCCCATTCTTAACCATTTATCACCTAAAACATGGCCGACCATCAGTTTCAGCCCCCCATAAAATATCCCAAGATGTGTCCATCATTGATTCTAACCCACAAGTTTACTCCATCCCCTTCCCCAAGGAAGCAAAAAAAAAAACAACACAGTTCTTGGGGTGTACCTAAACTGATTTTTCTTCGCCAAGACCTAAAGAACAGCAGCAAACTACTGCAGCTAACCTCTTTCCCGCCTTTGGCAGGATTCGCTGTCAATCTTTGTCCCACTGGGACACAAGGGCGATCAGTCAGTTGGAAAGAATGTTCACACAGTCGACTGTCAACCTAATGTTGCAATCTTTCTACTTATTTATCGTCAGCCTATTCTTAATTGGGGCAGTTTTCCTCCGCTGACGCCGGGGGAGCTCCTACACCTGAAAATAATGCCGATCTACACGTCCCAGTTGAAAAGATTCTTTTACGTGTGACATCGGACACACCACACGGGGCCACGGCGTTACTTTCTATCCAACCGAAAGTGTCGTGGAGGCCATCTCCACTCTCCCCCGCCTGAAAGAAGCGAAACTGTCTAGATTCAGGATCGAACCTGGACCTGAAAATAAACGTGGACCACGAAATAAACATGTTTTAAGCCAACTAAAACTTTCCGCTCCGCATTTAGACTTTGATTTCTTTTTTCGTCAACGCCCTTGCAGAGGTTGTTGGTCACAGTTGATGAGCAAATACAAACAAATCACACTCAAAAAAGCACCAATGTCACACCTTCTGCCCTCGTGTATTTTTAACTACCTAGTGTATCTATAACCTAAGCATCATTTTTCATATTCTATACATCATACTCCATATTTAAATCGATTCGTGCATATGCTATTTGTATTACTATCACTTTAGGAGGAGAAAGATTTCAAGATGCGAGCCGGTTCTAATCGGGGAAAATAATCTGAAAAGGAGCTCGAATAATTGAAAGTCCCGTTCATAATGGCTACATGAGCAGCAACCCACAAAACCCGCATCGCTATATTCGACAGTAGTAAAACCGGAATAAGTTAATTAACTCACGATTTAATAAAAACCATTACAGTAAACAACAGTGGCTGAAAAGTTGTTGGACCGTTCAGAATGCCTGGATGTGCATGACAATCAAGCGTTTTTTAATAGGTCAGTGGTTGCAAATACAAAAGTCAACCCCAAATTGTGAGTATAATGGTTGTCACTATGATATAGAAACTATTTCATTTCCTAATACAATCATCTCAACGGGCGTGGGAATTGCTGCTTTCAAGCTTGACGTGTCACAATTACATGTGATTAACTTACACATAAATACACAATCATGAATGCATAACAATACATAAATTAGATTTATCATCATCTCGTGCTTGCAATTTCATGGAATTATTTGTATATAAATCAAAAATATGCTGCGAAGAAAGAAAGCTGAAAATAGTAAGTCATGCTTTATATCTGGCACTCATTTGAAGAGAGAAATTTTTTTTATTCATAAACTTTAAAAAAAAAACGACAGTGGGGAGTGTAAGCAAGGTTAGATCCTTTATGATACACTATATATATAAAAGGTTGTGTAGTAATGAAGTCAATCATCAATATTAAATTTAAAAAATTGCATTTAAGAACAGATTTCACAGTTTATGCTAATAAAACTAATTTGGGCTCGACTAATCACGACACAATAACTTAATACATCAAATCGCTCGTTTCAGGTTATCATATAACGCTTGGCCATCATCAGAGAATCATTAATTAGCAACAAATCAATAAGATTTAAGCTCATCACTTACATTGAGAATGGCAAAACGCGAAACTAATAAATTCATAAAATGCCCACCAAAACTAACAGGTATTGTCAGTTTGTGTTATCCCATTGTCTATTTCCTACAGAACCAGCTTCCCCATCTTTGCAAGCAGATATTGCTTCAGTCTGCTTTTGCTTAATTAATGCCGACCCTATGAAACAGCACAAATTTTCCCAAAGCCTTTATTCAATTACAATAAGAAGTATTCATTTTTTAGTATTTCATTATATCTCTCAAGACATTTATAAAATACGACCGTAATGTGAGGCCCTTCGGGTATCAAGAGATAATACCGCGCTAACAATGCATGCGGCCGTCTATTAAAAATAAAAACTTGCATTTAAGGCAATGCACGTACTCCTTTCTAGGATCTTGAACCATAAACTTAAGGATTGACAAAACGACCCAAAATAAACGTCCTAGTCAACTCTTTAATGCCTTATGACTATACATTTGTCATGGCAGTAGTCCCTTTGGCATGCCACCTAAAACTATTTGGCGACAGTGTAGTAAAGTTGGAGTCAACAGTTGATGGCTTTCTAGCGAATGTGCTAGGCGTTTGTTGTAACTGATCTGACGACACACAACGAATCCAAACGACAATAACAGTTAAATCGCTCATAAAAAAAATCATGTACAGCATCGGCTCAGTGCTTATTATAGTCAACTCTGCACCTCACACACCGTAATGACTGACTTACTGCCTTCACTAGTGTATTTAAAGATCCAAACAAATCCTCATGGTAGGTTAGCTTGAATGGCTTGCATAAACAAATTACGATTACCTGGAAAAATCGTGAAATTTCAAATGAAACTCACGCGATGGGGATTTCCACTAGCTCGTAAAAATTTTTGAATTCCAGTATTCAACCATGCGTGACAAGGATGGTATCTAGTTGTGAAGTCCCAAGTCCTAACCACCCTCCAGTCACAGAATGAGAGGCTATGTAACTGTATTTCAGCATGGCACCACTATGGCACACTCACCCAACTCCATAATTTCTCAACTTGTCACCCCATCTGCCTTCTGCATCAACCTTTCTATAATCGCGTCATCTGCAGTTATTCTTTCATGCTAACAGGTAATATTCTAAAAGGTTATTGAAGAAGCAAATTACGCGCTATACAGCAGTTATCGTATTTCGATTGTTCAAAAATTGGTTTGCGTTTATGTTACTAATGACGTTAAACATCTTGCTTATCACAGCAAATAGACATAAAGAAAAGTCAATAATAGATGACGAACAGCACCAACAGGGAATACATTCGGCTTTTGGCGGTCCTCCCGATGCATAGAGTACAGTAAAGGATGTCCCTGGAATGCCTTGAGCTCACAAGTCACAACGGTCTGGTTTGATGGTTTTGTGTAATGGCTCTTCATACTTACATTTCAAATTACATATTTATTACTTAGATATAAAATTGTTACTGGTAAAATTATATGGAAATCAACTATTAATAACTGCTTAACTACTTAGCATTACTATGACGACGGAAATTTTTCAAGGACAAACAGGCCTAACATTTCGATAAAATTACATATGACCTGACAAAAGTACTTCTCTTTTACATTTCAAACACACTATCAATGATATAAAAGCAAAGACACTCAAACAACAGCTGATGGGCAGTGTGTCCGATTCAATTTCGCTTAGCAGAGGGTTTTGAAAAAGAATTCGCATGTTCACTACGCCTTTGAATGTTCGTGACATCCACTTTACCTCAGCATGTCATAAAAGGTGTGGCATTTGGTGGTCAGTCATAAGTAACACCACTGTCCAACGAGTAGTAAAAGCCTCCCTCCCTTTTATCTTTTCCCTTCCACATTTCATCATTTTCCACTAGGTCCTCCCAAAAGCATGTACACTAAACTCTGACATCGGCAAAGTACGGATTGATAAAGTAGATGAGCACTCATTTAGCCCTTAATCACTAAACAGTAGTTTATCAGACTACTCGAATGTCAAAAATCCATTTTTTTCTTAGTTTCCTGAAACACAGAATTTTGAGCCTCTGTGTACCTTCCTAATTATGATACCAAAGGCAAACTGCACTAAAACCATGTTAATTTTCCTTTCATATTATTAATTATTAGCAATCAGTAGTCTGGCAGACTACTGTTTAGTAACAGTGTATGTCAAATTTACATATGGGACGACATATGATGTTCAGAAAAATCCTTGAAGAACCTACTCCTGAAGAATGTCCCTCAACATCAAAACCTGAAAAACGGAAAATATGTGCATTTTGTCCAAATAAATTGAGGGGAATGGCAAGATATTGCTGCAAGTGCTGTTCTTCGGCTATTTATGGGGAACATCATGGGGGAATGTGTAGTGTGAAACCATGTAATTATTTAACTGATTTATATTTTATGTTTGTTACCTAATACTTTAATAATAAAAAATGTGCATTTGAATCACATTTTGAATTATTAAATTAATAAACAAATAGTAGTCTCAGGGACTACTGTTTAGTAACAACGTTGCATTTCGAGAAGGTTAGTAATTAAGGGTTTTAAAGTGAGAAAACGTGCGCATTATAGATCTTGGCCAAGGACCAGTTATTCGATATTTTTAAGCCATTGGTAGTTGGCAGCGTGAATTTGCCGTCCAACAGATCCCTTGTGCCCCAATGGGCTTTCGTTTCGTTGGTGTTTTAGGGCCCTTTAACTACAACATCATTAGAGCCCCCCCCCCGTCCACTGCGCAGTTCTAATGCAGGGACTGCCCAAACACTACATTGGGTATTACCGGTACCCAGTTTTCCCAAGTGGTCACCCATGTCAGTACTAGCTGGGGTTGCGGTGATTAACTTCAAAGATTAGACGAGAACTGGTGTGTCCAATAAGCCGCTCCCGCCCCAATGGGACACAAATTGGTACCCAGCCCTACCACAGCGGAAAGTTAGTGCTGGTGATGGTGATTGCATCCTTAACCCACTATAGGAGGAATCGGATCATGTCCTGCCGCATAATCTGATGAAATGTTTGCATTGACTTACTTTATCCTGTCTCCTCCTGTCCTCCATCCCTGCTGTTATAGCATACTCTCATGGATCGTAAAAGTCAGGTAACGGACAGTAGATTGCCAAACTCTGATTTAGATCAGATACTGTTAATGAAGTCCACTTTTTTGCACCGCTGATATATTCACTGTCCAACTGCATTAATTATTTAAAATGGAGAAAACAGACTAATGTTTTTCAACGTGCCAATGAAGGAGAGAATATAACATTGATAGCAGGGCGATGTCACCACGATAGGAAATTGAATTCGGTGCATCCAGTCGCTGGGGATAAGGGTATTGAGCAGACAGCTGAGGCAGGTATTTTTTTTTTTTTAGAAAAAGTGCAGGAGATTAACCAAAAGAAAATGGGTCACAAAAGTCCATCAACGCCAAAGAAGCATCTAGAAAACTGAATTTTAAATTTAATAGTTCCCCTCATCAGCATGACGGCGTGCTGTCAATTTGTATGAATGCAAATCAATGTGTAAACGACGGAGTTTCAACTGTGTATATATTTAACCGCGCTAGGTTCTGAGAAAAGTCTTATAGCAAAGCAGCCTACACCTATCCGTTCCATGGTACTATAAAGAACATTAAAATATGTACTGTATATACCTCAGCTTATTGGATCAAGGGCGGTGAAGGCAAAGAAGCATAAAATACAGGGTGAAGGTCTACGGTCTAGTTAATAATTTAAAGAAACCATTTTTCACGAGTTTATCATCTTTGTATATCAATAGCATAAAGATAAAATTGACTAAAAAGCGATCAACCTGTACATTTTTAACTTAAAATCAAAGTAGTAAGCTAAATCCACCTGTTTTATTATGCGCTTCATCTCAACAAGTAAATGTCAAAACCGCACGGATTACATTGGTGGACTTAATATGAAAATTCATCTTCGAAATGAGTAATCGCATTCTGTATGTCAAAAGTCAGAATACGTAATCTAACTCCAGTTACAATAAAACCTCCTTTTTAACTCCTACGCCAATGTCTGATATCCAAATAATACAACATTGATCGTAATCTTGCTGGTTAAAATAAGCTTTAAAAAATGGTCATCTACATGATTTCGAACTGCATATACTATTTTTTTAGGAAGTGTCACCCGTATTTGACATTTATACAGGCCTCTGTTAGATAACTAGGATCTTTTCCTTTCAGTATCAAAAGAAAGCATAGGATAACTTCATTATTTTTTTCGAAGTATCAAATTACAATTTTATTTTGCAAATAAAACACTCCACCAGTGAAACGCATAACTAAAATTCAAATCACTAATTTGTCTTCAGTGGCTGCTCCAATAACACTATGAAAGAAGATGTGCAACTCCTTTCTCATTTATCAGAGAAGAAACTAATGACGTAGACCAGAAGAGAACCCACGTCCTTGCAAGAGGCTCTACTAATTATTAGTTTCCAGTCTATCCCAGGATCATATATATACCCATGGTAAGAATAACAAAAGAGCGAGACAAAACTGAGTCAATTGTTATCGAGATAATCGAAGACATTTCCTGCGTGAAATGGTGCCACAATCATATCGTTTTATGAAACAAAACGACGTTAACAATAGTATTAATAAATGTAAAGTCTCTTGTAAAACATAAATCCATACATTTGATGGAACATGTCAAAAATCACTGTCACTGCTTTTCGCCGTTTAAGACGTGGTCGATCAACTTGTCTCATTCTGCGCATGGGGCGTTATGACTTTAACAAGAGTGCACAACTATGAGGATCTCTTAACTTCTGTGGTGGAGTGTAATCCCTAAAGGTACGAATCCCAGTCTCCCCGTATGACATTTTAATACTACAACTGTCCTCAACACTGCAACCAGAGTACTACTAACCCTCCTGCCTATGGCAGGTTCAGGTACAAATTTTTGTCCCATTGACAAACATGGACGACCTATTGGACGATATTTTTAAGCTCTCGGCTACCGATCTAACACTCCAACCACTACGGGTATTTGTCGTTGGTCTATTTTGCTTGGAAATTTGGCCAATCTACACATTTCATGTAGAAAGGGCTCTCTCGCCAGACGACAAACCACCTTGATTCAGTATCGAAACTGGAACTGCTGATTTTGTAGTAGAACAAATTACCTGTGCACCGCCGAGGTGGATCAACACTGCCACCAGATTTAGGATAATTTAAATTAAACGAGGGGAGAGTTCCCTGTTTCTGGATATTTCACTGATCTACTCTTCTAAGGATTTCTAAGTGCTGAAGACCACCGGTGAAAGATCATACCAGACCCCACCGACAGCAACTGTATTTCTGACTTCTCATTCCATTTAAAATAACAATAGACATATGTGAAACTGGTTCAATGATGCGGTACACAAAAACACAATAAAAATTGTCACCAAACGAGTCGTCATCAGTTACCAACCAAAGTTAAAGAGCATGCAGACAGAACAAGCACGAGTTTAGCAAGTTCTGTACTTCATAAATATTAAATTAATATGGGAGAGGAGGGGAGCTATCCTAAATGCGCCATAAAGGTTTTGCTGTAAAGAGATAAATCACATCTTTTGACAGATAAAAATCCTCTATTGCAGATACCGTAGCGTGCAAATGAGATACAACTAACAACGAACCTTCAAAACACCAGAACTCCTCCCAGTACCTCCACATTTACTATAATCACTTGATATGTCATCACATGACTTCCACATAAAAGTTCTAATTATGATGATTACATCAGATTCTGAAAAAAAAAAAGGCTATGTTTTGGAGGAAAAAAAACTTCTCCATGACATGAAACCACATTTCTTCCCCCTACTTCACAGACAGCATGTAAATGAAGTTGAAAATAACTGATAATAAAATGAATATTGCATCAGTAAAACAAATGGTTACGCACACTAATTATAAACTTCAAAAAGAGGTACAGCAAAATGGGCCGTGGAGGAGGAGGATGAGAAAAGGCAGCACACAGCATCCTTTCCACATATACCAGGAAAACGAGTCCCTTGTTTATCTTAATTACTGCACAAACATCTATGTTTAATGCTCGGTACATCAACGCAGAACAAACCCAGAAGGTCGCATATTTACCGGTATTCAAAGCACGTCTAGTCAGCCCTAAGCCAGACTTGTGTAAATACTCAAGTATGTATCGAGGCGAACAGGCAAGGACATGATATCAAGCCCCAAAACTGCATGCCACTTCCATGAATAAATAATGCCAATCACTGCAAAATAATATTAAAAACGATAAGCTTGGGCATACTAAAAAAATCTGACTATTGTATAAATGTGGTGGGAAATTTCCAAATGAGATTTTGTTGCTTTTACGTAAACAAAAAATAAATGCCTTATGACAATGCCTTACACAAAGTAACCTCCACACGAACATGCAACAAACAATTCAAGCGATCGTTTAAATAAACTACAGCGCGCAGAACCTAGGTTGACATCTTGTTCAAAATCATTCCCAACCCCTTTTCCGGAAGTCCATCACAGACGGACACAAAATGGCCTCGCTGGAACCGAGCACTCACACTGGCGAAGGTTAGTGACATCAAACAACACACTGGGCCACGGCTGTATTTCCTACCTGACCGAGGACGCATTTAGTCGCCTTGTCTCCTGCAGCAAGCCATCTCAGTTAGGATCGATCCTCAAGTCACGAACTCTCACTAGTGAGCCACCGAGGTTCAAGTTGTTTATCATTAAAAAGATAAAGGGTCTCTAAAAAGATGCAAATTTGCTATGATGCTTACATCACAGATTCTCCTCTGACAATTACCGCCAACTCTAAGGCTAGACCTACAAAACGACGGAGCATGCAGGGATAAGTTTTGTTCTGAAGTTGAACAACTACATAAAGACCAAAAAGCCATTTTCTTTCCCTTGGAGCTGTTACTATTGTACTGACATAAAATCAAATTTTGGGAAATTGGGGGCGGGAGCTTTCTAGTACAACTGTCACCATAAAAAAACAGTAATATGATTAAGACCTGCTAGTGATGGATCTACCGGGAACAGTTGCCTTCCTTTCTCTGAAATCCAACGATTCAGTCTATCAATTTAAAGAACAATTCTAAGAAGACCTTATGTATATTATATATACAGTAGTTTCCACAGATGTGAATACGAAGTACGAGAATAGTGAATACATGGAATTAACTCATCTTTCGTATCTTCAAACCGCGTGTCAAGTCTTAAAACGGGTCAGCGAGGATAAAATATTAAGTCAAGTTAGCCTACACCAGAACAGTAGAAAACAGCGATCTGTCTGTTTTCGGTTAAATTCCGCATGAACGCGATCGACATAAATCCAAAAAGATCTGAGTAATATGTAACATGCGCAAAGACTCCTCTCGTCAAGATCAATTGCACCTTGCAACGATATCAAGATATAAATGGATTAATGGCAATGTAAACAACCAAGAAACTACCATGACGCTAACAGAGGGGTGGCTCAATAAAATGCCCCGCAAAATGCATACAAGATATGACGGTAGGATCGCTCGTCAAATACACTCGAGCATTTTTTTAGTCGAAATTAAATTTGTTATCTAGGTCTTAATCCAGCACAAATGCTAATGGTTCATCATGTCCTCACAACAGATTTCCGAGTGAAATTCTTCACATTGCATTTCTTCTGTCAATTTAATGCCATGTTTTAAAGCTGGGTCCCAGCAGGTTAAAAGTCCGAGGTGCCAATAAGAGTTTCCCGGCTGAGAATTAAACTAGTGGTGCCCGCCATTTATGCTCCTTGCAACATTGCTCAGAAATCCTCTACATCACCAACAATTTCATATGACAAGGATTTACAACCATTCGGACTGAGAGGAATTTTCAGTCGGCAGAACATCACGCCGAATTTGTAGTCTATTGTTTACCGTGATGGAAATTTTTTTTTGCTTCATCACCTGTAGAATACAGAAGACCAATCGGTGTACGAACGAGGGGAAAAGGTTAGGAATCATAATAATGACGACCACTTGTAATATATTGGAGGGTTTAATTAAAGAAAGCATAATTTAGTTTCAATTAACGTAATGAATTTCTGCCACAAAGAGCAACATTGCATAGAGATGTCAATCAAAAACTCTTCCGATAATAGCTTATTTTTATTTTCTTCGCATATCCTTTATAAATTTAATATACACAATGTGCTACTGTTTTCAATAAATAACAGAAATGCTACATGCAAACTGAGAGGTAGTGAAGTGCAAGCAATCAGAGCATTGACTGGTGAAATCTGCGCCTTCAATTGCCAGTTAATAGTGATAATTTAAATTCAAACGACAACAAAATATTTCATCAGCTCGCAATTAAGCAGTGCAAGAAGCCGGTAAAAGTCTGGAAGACTCAAACTCAACCATTTCAGTTCCTAGCAAGAAAATGACAAGGATAGAGGCAGCTAGCTACACTAGGGTACACCTGAGAGGGGTGACAATGGATGGAGAAATAGGGAGAACAACTCAAGAATTTTCCAGATCAACAAGCAGATGACATCGTTGCACACCACTCGGGACCACGATTTCATTTTCCATCCGGCGGAAGGTGCAACCGCAAAGTAACGTGGCTTGGTCAGAATCGAACCTCTAAACGCGGCCAAGTTGCGTTGGACTTGCGTTGGACACACCAGTTCTCGTGAGATCACTGAAGTTAAGCAACGCAAACCCACGTTAGTACCAACACGGGTGGTTGGTAGAGAACCTTGGGTGCTGCAAATTTCCCCTTCCTTATCCACTACACCCGCTTCCTCACCCGCGAGCAGCCTCCTAAGGGTTCGGCCTGTTATGGCTGCTTGGCTTACTCCCAACCCGTTAGCACAACATAAAACATATAAGCATGGGGGGGGGGGGGGGCAAATTGCGTTGACACACCAGTTCTCGTCTGATCACTGAAGTTAAGCAATCCAAACCCAGCTTGTACTGACATGGGTGGCCGCTTGGGAAAACTGGGTACCGCTAACACCCAAAAATCGTCGCGTTAGTGTAGTGTCTGTGCAGTCTCTGCATTAGAACTATGCAGTGGATGGGGCTCTAATGACCTTGTAGTTGAAGGGCCCTAAAACACCAACAAACAAACAATCTAAAATAAACATGGACTCACTCACTTCAGTAATCCAACCAGTGAACCACAGAGACAAACCCCTTACGAATTTTCACATCATTCAAAAAATTATTGCTCCGCAACTTGCATCTATCAAATGCCATACGCTGCATTAAAATGACTTGGGAGAGTGTCAATGGAAATTATGGTGTCATTACTATATTACACCATCATCCTTTAATGTGAGTGCACCATTTAGAGCAGGAACATGTCGACTGAAGGTAAATGACCTATAATTGAAAGCAACCATCCACTGACTAAACTATGCGACAAAAACTACGTCTCCAATTGAAAATGGGTTCCAATTACTTAAACACCACAAAAGAACAAAATTACTTATTTTATAGATTGTTTTGCTAGAGATATAACCAATCAGACAAACACTCTATACTGAAAATGCATATAGTTATTAATTTCTAAAATAATCCTTTTCTCAAACCATCCATTAATTGCACAACTCTGCTGTACAGCGCTTGCTTCACATATGATCCGCATTCCTGCATTTTGGGTTGCAGGTGTCTCGGAAGTGCTTTTGATAACAAAATGTCATCCTATCAATTCTAAGCGATTATCAAGAGAGTAGAAAACAGCGATCGATACAAATCTCAATCGAGTGCTACAAAGCTGAGCTATCCCACTTGTATTGAGAACAGTAAACCGTTTATCCAATCTTTTTTTATTTTACATTTTTTTTTCTGCCGGAATTTCTAGGACATATAGTACATAACCCGGTCTGAAAGGAAGAATGGGTCTGTAAGTGGACGAAAGTAAGGTCCTACAAAGGTTCAGAAGTCAAGTCAACCAACTTTAATTCATACATCTCCTTATTCACGGGAGCGGCGAATTGCGTTGGACACACCAGTTCTCGTCTGATCACTGAAGTTAAGCAGCGCAACCCCAGCTAGTACTGACATGGGTGGCCGCTTGGGAAAACTGGGTACTGCTAATACCCAAAAATCGTCGCATTAGTGTAGAGTCTGTTTAGTCTCTGCACTAGAACTATGCTGTGGATTGGGCTCTAATGACCTTGTAGTTGAAGGGCCCTAAAACGCCAACAACAAACAAATCCTTATTCACCGCATGTCTTTATCAAAACTCACGTGGTCCAAGACAATTCCAGATTCGTTATAAAATGGAGTACAAGTAATTTAAATGGATCGTCTAGAACCATTGGTAACTCGTTCGAGGTACCTAACCATATCATCGGCAGGGCAAGGTCTAGACATGACTGCTCGGAATGTTCCCTTTTAAGTTTCTATTAACCCATCAGAAAGACGCATGAAAAGTTACAACTTGAGGGCAAGGAGACTGTTTATTTTCTTTGTCCCACTTCAAACAAAAGAGGATTTTCAAAGAATTTCTAGTAGCACAAGAGGAAGGTTTCTTTCAACATCGCTAGGTGTGTGCTAGGGTAGAAATTTCAAATTCGACTCCATGTCCATGCTCAATCTCTTTCGCTCTCAGATAAGCATTTAAATATCAGTCGCAAACTATCGTCATGGTTACGCTTGTCAGTAGTTTAAAACTTATGATTTACATACATGGGAGGTTTACACATACCTCCAAGAAAACCTTTCCATGATGTGCATGCGATACTGCAACATTAATATTTCCTACGGTATTATCTAGTTGAGACCTCTATGTTCACAAAAGTGTCACAGTGGACTACTGCATCCGTTGTTCTAGGCTCCACTTTCCGACGTGGTTTAGATACTTTCGGACTAAAGGCCCCAGTGCGCCTTCCGGCGGATGGGGAATTAAAGCCGTGGCCCCACTTGGCGTGTACGATATTAAGTGCGCGTAATATAACCCTTTCTACAGGGTAAGAGTTTGCCTCCTGGCGTCGGTGGAGGAAAAGTGCCCCAAAATGACGATACGAACGATACGAGGTCAAATGAGGCAACTGTGCATGCTCACGAAAAGCAGATCAGCAATTGAGCTTGCGCATTTGCCTCATTTGACCTCGTATCGTTCGTATCGTCATCGTCGACGTTCACCACTAACTCTTTAATAATTGGCCAACGATAAATAAGCATAGGAGTTTAGGCATTAGGTCCAACAGATCGCTCATGTGTCCCAATGAGTCAAAATGGGTACCTGGCCCTGCCACGGGCAGAATAAAGGTTAGCGATGATGATCTAAGATAGCGACTTATTGCAGACTTCAAATGCATCAGTCATTGTGACCAATGTAAAAGCAGGGGCATTAAGATAACGCCCAAAAGGGGTGCCATGACAATGTCTGTTGCAAGTCACACCCCAGGGACGAAGATGCAACGTTTGGGTAAAATTCGGAAAAGGTCATATCCAATTAGTTTCTTAGAAACGAAGATTATGATTGGACATACCAGGTTTTTGGACTTATGAGAGACAATGCGTTGAAACATCAACGCTGCATTACAGAGTCCATAATACAACACCCTGGAGTTTTCATCACACACACATCAGCATGAGCACACATTTTCTGACAATTGTTATTTCTAAGCTAGTGACAGTTTTCACAACATATGGTGGTAAAACGGCTGAAAGGAAAACGAGATACTGCATCTGAAAACGAGCACTCAATATAATGAATTGCCTAACCTTCAAATTCGCTAAGCGACAGGATACAAGAGCCACTGCGTGTAACAAGAAAGAGGAAAGCTACTACTATGAATATAAAACAAACTTTAGTTGCAAAATGTTGATATTACATGCAGCCTATAAAGATACTTTTACAGAAACTGTTATATGCAAAATACGATGACCATACTAAAGGAAATAGAGACAGGGGAAGAGGAGAGAGAGAGATGGGAACCTGTCTAGCTCAAATATTGATTTTCGCCCTCGTTTTCAACGAAATTGGCCTCCAGACCTCCTTTCATGGAATATATATACAGCAACCAATGCGTATAGAAATAATGAGAATACCGATGAGCACGCAAAACACTAGTAATGCAATTTAGTAGATATGACGACCCCCCCCCCCCCACAACTTTTCTCCCACAATGTTAAAACCCGTCCTTCTACTTTCCGTCGCTCAAATGCAGTTTTGAAATAACATAAAATGTGTTTTAATGTCACGCAATGATTAGCACACGTCCAACATCAACCGTTTGGTTTGCAATGGAAGCGCAATTCAATACTAGAGATATTTAGATCCAAAGGCTAATTCAAATTTTACGATACAAATTATGCCAGGTGGAAGGTACCATGGCATACGTAATACGAAGGTTGAGGAGCCAACGTATCGCTTGCGAAGGGAAAGAAAGATGCCAGTAGACAAGCAATAACAGTAAAACCTCTCTAATGGGTACACCACTGGGACCTTACGAAAGTGTACCCATTAAGGGAGGAGCTATTGGTGTGCACACATAATGGGGTGGTTGTAACATTTATTACATAACACGGAATGTTGCAGATACAGAATCCCACGCCTTTTTGAGGCATCCAATAGCATCCAGCACACTAGCAGACTTGGCAAGGTCGGAGGTACAGGAAGCTTCGTCCATCTTCACTAAAAGTGAGCGTATCAAGGGCCTTCTGTATTCTACCTTGAACGATCGAATTGCTCCTTGTGTCTAAAGGCACTTCAGTTTTACCCATAGCTTCATTTCAGATTGTGAAATTGCAAGAGCATAGCATCACCAAAACATCCACGCTGCATTCATAAGTTTTACTGACCTTTCAGCTGTGTGCAACCATTATTCAACGTAGTCAAGTCCATTTTGTGAACCATGGTCTGTCCATGGCGTATCCAGCAGAGGTCATGAGACTAAATGGGACGTATTTTATGTGTACCCTTTGGAGAGGGTTTATTATGATTGCTTCTGCGGATAAGAAACAAAAGTCGGTGACAACAGAAAGCGTACCCATCACCGAGGTGTATCCAAACAGAGGTTTTGCTGTAGTTTGGGAACTTCACGAAGTGAAAACTTCGGGCTCGAGTTCAAATCAACTACAAGACTATTAAATTGGGGAGCATAACACAGCCCGAACTTATGCTTACGCCCCCCCCCCCCCGGCATCGAAAAAATACAGGTCAACATAATTTACTCATGAATTAGACACCAACTCAGGAAACAATAAAGTGAGTATCTGTAAGTCACCCAAAGCAAGAAGCAACTCCCAACCCTTTTCCAGGGTCGAGTACCCAATTGTCCCTCTGAATGGACACAAGGGCGATATATTGGACATTGTTTTCCTCAACCTTATCTGTGAACCACCCAAACTCATAAAATAGGTGGATACCCAAAGAGGGCTGCAAATATTACTTTGCCATTTCCAATCAACACTAAATATATAATGCTTTTAAAAACACACGTTACATACGTAAAGGGGGATAATCTACGTTTAGCTACGTATTAATTTTCAATTTTTGTTAAATCCTATGTAACACCTGAAAGGTTCATTTGGTTATTCACTATCGTCTATTTCCTGCAAACGTAATTTACCGCAGGAGGAAGCGAGCTCCTACAAATGGGAATTTCTGCCGAGCAATACGTATATTTTTCTTCATGTAATGGGTAGATGAGGCAAAAATTTCCAGGTGTAGGAGCTCGCCCCCTGGCGTCGGTAGCATTCCCCAACGAACACTAGACCGACGATAAATAAGCGTAGGGGTGCAGCTTTGGCCGGCAATCGGCTGCAGAAAAAACTATGTCCAATATAACACCCTGTGTCCATTCAGAAGGACAAATGAGTACCCGACCCTGCCATAGGCGGGAAAAGGGTTAGGAGTTGCTTTGTAAAAATGGATTTATATTACATACCGATGACTTGAAATGCCGCACTGTACCACAGCTTTACTTTGCATCCGATAGGAGGCGTACTTAACGTTTCTCCGTCACTCGAAAGAAGTCAGCTGCCATTCCAGGATCGAATCTGGAATCATACGGCTTTTTTGTTGTTTGTTGGTGTTTTAGGGCCCTTCAACTACAAAGGTCATTAGAGCCCCGTCCACAGCATAGTTCTGATGCAAAGACTGCACAGACACTACACTAATGCAACGTTTTTTGGGTATTAGCGGCACCCAGTTTTCCCAAGCGGCCACCCATGTCAGTACTAGCTGAGGTTGCGCGGCTTAATTTCAGTGATCAGACGAGAACTGGTGTGTCCAACGCAATTTGCAATCATACGGCAGGAGACTGCCAATGCGCTACAAAGGCGGTGAAAGCGAGTGAGAAAGGGTGGGAAAGATGCAATAAGTCCTGAACCCACAAGACGATTCCACAATTAACAATCCACTGATCCAATGTCAATGATAAACGTTTTGAATAAATCATTGATCCATCAGAATTGAACACGGATGGCTAGGCAAACATAGTATTATAATTGTAAGTTTTAGCAACGTCACGTTTACACATCAACCTCACAGCCCAAACTTCACGATAGCACATATTTGACAGAAAATAATGATTACCTGCCACCTGCCTACCTCATGGCGTTCACCTTCTGATGTTACATCCCAACTACAGTCACAAGGTGACAAGGTGGTTGAAAAAGTACCAATAAAATACATACAAAAGTCCTAATCAAGATTTCGTCACTTGTCGCGCAGTGATTAAAATAATCAGAATATAAATTCTTACAGATTAGGTTGCGTTGAAGACTAAATTCTTAAGAAACCTATCCAGAATCTTACATATCAAACTTCCCAGAATAACTCCTTATACAATTTAAAAACCTCCCTGCTCTGCCTCGCAATCTACTCCATTTTAACAATAGATTCACATTACATGTTTATTTTTGCTCTTTTTGCAAAACAATGCAGCTACTTCTCAAGAGATTTCAACGTCGAGGGCCGCGTCTCGCTACTTTGGCACCCACGTACATTTAATACATTCAGGTTGTAATAAATTGTGGATATACTGGCTCTGCTGTAGACTTTTCGGAATTCCTCAGCAGTGCTGATAAAAATGGGTCAACTACATATAGATACGCGAAATAAATAGGAAACTGTCGAAATCCAACTGATTATCTCACTTCCGTTTTCCTGACAACATTTACACCGGCATCAAAATGTTTCCAGTGCTATCGATAGCAAACTATTAAACCTTGTAAGCTCATCGCAAATAGTAATCCCAGTCTTTCAAAGCAACTCCTAACCCTTTTCCCGCCTAGGGCAGGGTCGGGTGCCCATATTCTCCCTCTGAATGGACGCAAGGGACAGTGTTTTTCCGCAGCCGGTTGCCGACCAAAGCTGCAACCCCGATGCTTATTTATCGTCGATCTACTACTGTTCGTTAGGGCACTCCACCGGCGCAAGGGGAACGAGCTCCTACACCTGGGAATTATGCCTCATCTACCCATAGTATGGTAGAGAGGGTTCTTTGACGTGCAAATGCCATCGTACACCACATGAGACCTCAAATTTCGTTCTCCGAATGAAGGCGCACTTGAGGCATCTCTCGACCCAAAGAAGGCAACCCACTTCGGTCCTGTTCCGAACCTCGAACTACTGACGCAGCTTCCGAGTTACCAGTCACTGACACAGCTATCTCAAGTCTTTCATATTTCAAAATTTACTGGCTGCTTCAATTTCAAAACTGAAACCAAGCAAAACCATCCTTATCGCGCAACACTTAGTTTTTTATTTTTGTCCTATTTTTAAAAACACCGGAAATTCACAAAATTATATTTCCACATTAATAAACTCAAAATATTCTCTGAATTGTTGTTTCTAGATCACTTAACAGTTTCCAGAAAACAGTACTTAATTAGTTGTTTCTTGAATGTAATCATCGCAATCACTCATCAACTCAGTTCGAGACAGTCCTAAAGGTAAGTAACTCAAAACACGAAATAATGAAGTAGAAAAATGATCCCGACGAACCAATAATTAAGTCCAAGGGGGCTAAAGAATTTTCCTTAGTAGCAGAAAAGAAACTTCACTGCAGAGAGGAAAACTGTTGTTAGATGAAACAAAAGATCGAATAAATCTTCAGGCATATCTGACATGAATGCACAGTTTTTGCACTATATAAACTTGATAACAGTGCAGCATGTATCATACAATACGTGACCTAAACTATGGTTCGTTTTTATCAATCACAGCGCAACTGCTTACCGTAAATACCTTGAAGCCAAATTGTTGCCAAGAGTAACGTACGTACTAGATTTCATTTGGTCATATTAAAAATATCTTATATCCGAAAAAGATGTATTGCGTTTAGCAAAAATCGTATCTCCAATATTTTTATTCATCATTTAATCAAGTCAACGAGAAGCAGTGAAGAATTAAGACTTCGCAGACTCGACCCTGCCACAGGCGGGATAAAGATATGACGACCACGATGTCGTTCTATGGTCTTTTTTCCCCAAAAATCTAATTTTGTTCTCTATGATCTATGATTTCTCAGTTACCCGTTCTCCAACAATGTTTCCCAGAGATGGTCAAGGAGTACATTTGAAAAATAATCACTAAGCTTTCACAGGTGCAATTCCTGGACACCAATTTAGACACTACCGTTGTGATCTACGGCTCAAATACAGTGAAACCTGTCTAATCGGTCCACCCTTAGGGATTTACAAAAGTGGACCCATCAGATGGGTAGCCCGATTAGGGGGGTTAACCAAAATACCAGGGAGTTTTTCATTTTTTAAAAAAGTGAACCTTTGCATATGATAGTGTCCCTAGACAGGTAGTATGGAGCGTTTTAAGATAGAAAGGGTTTGATGAAGGCCATATTAGGATAGCGCAGGATATGTACTGTATGATGGGTCCGGTCCATTGCTAGTATGAGGACAGAGTGGGGATATACTTAATGCTTCAACGTGCAGGTTGGTGTACATCAAGGATCACCACTTAGCCCATATCTATTCACTCTAGTAATGGATGAGCTGCTGACAGGAATAGGGGAATGGGCCCCTCAGTGCTTGTATTCACTGATGATGTGGGAAGTCTTGAAGAATCCAGAGAAGATGCACAAAAGGGACTACAAAACATTAAAACTGCAATGGAAAGAGGGAGCCTAAAGGTGAACATGAAGAAGACAGAGTACCTAGCTTTCAATTCGAGTGGCCAAGGGCAAGGGGGTAAGATTTGTTGTGGGGGTGAGGTGATACAAGTGGTGCAAGAGCTTCATTAGTCAGGATTCGTTTTCCAGAGCAATGGGGAGATAGTTCCGACGTGACACAAGACTAATGCAGGATTACTGAAGTGGAGTCCTGTGCGACCACCGGGGCCTATAAAGTTGAAAGGCAAAGTTTACCAAACGGTAGTTAGGCCCACTATGCTGTGTGGCTCAAAGTGTTGGGCAGCTGGGAAAAACCATGAAAGGAGAACGCAAATGGCTGAGATGCAAATGCTGTGCTACATGTGTGGGGTGTCACATGCTGACAAAACGATTATATGAGATGTAGCTTGGGGGTGGGAAACATCGCAGAGAAGATTAATCAGCTGAGGTGGTATTGACATGTAATGGGGAGGGGAAGGGGGAACTTATTATGTCCATTGTGGGACTATGGGAGATTGGGGGTACCAGGGGGAGGGGTAGACCAAAACGGACGTGGGAGCAGGTAGTGCAAAGGGACATGGAGGAGTGCAGTGTGGATGGTGACTTGGTGGGGGATAGGCGGGAGTGGTAGATAAGAACCCGCAGACCCGACCGTGCCACAGGCGGGATAATGGTGAGATGATTATGATGATAAAAAATTGGACTTTGTGGGGGTGGACCAATTACAGAGGTTCACTGATGGAGAGGTTTCACTGTATAGCAAACTCACAGTGAATGATCCTCTTTCATACCCTACAATTTTAGGTGACATTTGGACCCATTCAAGGGGTTGAGTCACATTGTGGACAGCATGGACAGTGGACCTTGGACCGGTGTCCAGGGTGGACCTATTACAGGGGTAAAAATTACCGCACGTCTATGAGAGAATTTTCCGTTCTTTAAAAAAGTGGACCGATAGAGAGGTTTCACTGTACACTGTTTTACATTGCAAAGGTTGAAGGGGCCGGTTGCCACTTTAACACTACAACTCCCACTAATTTAATGTCAACCTTCATATTTTACTGGGGGCTTACACGTGCATTTCATTCTACGTAGAAAGAATTCTTTCTTTTACGCGCATTCCTCCATACAGTGCATCTCATTCGGCGGAAGATGCACTTCGAGCTTCTGTCTCCTCGGATAGCATTGAACCTGCAACCATGAACTCGCGAGTCACCCACACAATCACAGCTTATAAATATAAAGAATGCAAGCACGGAATAATAAATGCAAACACGGACCTTTGACAAGAAAACTATTGTTGAAACATTAAACCTTCAACAAATGCTCATTTCACGTTTAATTGAACTTTAATAGATACTTTGCGAGAGTTGGCAACACATTCTGACGGCAATATTACAAAAATCAGAAGCTACTTTGCTAATTAACCTCATTACTCCAAGAATTTTAAAGCTACTCTTGATTATGCCTCCCTCCCTCACTCTTGTGTTTTGGTATTTCATTCATGTACAATAAAATACACAACCAGATGTAGCAAGTAGCACGAATCTTTAAATTGCTCTCCTGATGGAAGAATATCGCGCACGTCTTGTTGATGGCATTTTGCAACCTGTCTACAACGTCACACGACTGTGCCAAAAGCAGTGCACCCAGAGAGAATAGCACATTAATGCAGAGTAACGTTATCTTTCGCATTCATTAATTAATGAATTCTGCTTCTTGTCAGAACTCCAAGTATACTAAACATATGTTGCGGAAGCAGTCTGCACTCATAAAACAAGCTGTAACCACTGTCATTTATGATAATTTTTGACTCCGCCATTATTACAATTTTTTTTTCAGAAACACAAACAACAACAAAAATACACTTATCGTAAAATACAGTGACAGTGTTGGTATAAATTACTTTGGTCACCACAGAAAGGGTGGGCCACATAGCAAACAGTCAATTGACAGCATATGACACATCTGTTGCCATCAACGTGGCCAACATCTGAGATGGTCAACTATACCGGTTTCACTGCAACTCATTCCAAAGCATTATGTGAGTTACATCAATAGTGAATGGACTTGTATTATTTTATTATATTATCTAATCCCAATGAAATCCATACGGCGGTCGAATCGAATAGGTTCTTTAAAGTGCAAATATAAAACGTACCCCCTAACAAATTCAAGAGCAACTTGGGTAACAATTCTATTCGTTTCTGGCTTGCAATTGCCCCACTTGCCGTCTTTATCAATGAAAGAAGAAAAAGGTGTAGAATCCGTCATAATTCGCTGTCACGAAATTTGTAGTAACACGCCCTCCACTCCGTCTGTCTTTCACCATATCCCCGTCCACCCCACACACTACCATATCCTTACGGACAACCTGCTCCAACTTCTACTTTGGCCTTCTGCCCCGGGTGCTTCTAACCACCCGCATTCCGGTAATGGACCTAACGAGCCCCTCCCATCTTTCCGCGATGTCCCCCACCCCAAGGCTACCTCTGATATACTCAAGTCCAATTCTATCAGCTCTCGACAACCCGTTCATATACCACAGCATTCGCATCTCGGCTACGTGCATTCTATTTACGTGGCTCTTCCTCACTGCCCAACATTCTGATCAAGACAGCATAGGTGACCTAAACCACTGACCTGTAAAACGTCCCTTTCAACAGGATTGGGACCCTGCTATTACACAGGACTCCACTTGCCTGTCTCCACTTCAGCCATCCCACATTGATTCTATGCCTTCGGAACGTTGATCTTAAGTACTTCGCTAAACACTGTCTCTTCCATGTTTATCTTTCGCCCGTCCTTTTCTATTTGTCCTCTAATATCGTTTAGGCCCTTCCCTACTTGTTCTCTGGGGCCCTTCTCCTACTCCAGGCAGCAGCTCGTCTATAACCAGAATGAACCTCTGTGTACCTCAACTTTCACTAGGAAGCCTCCAGTATTTCCCCAAGGAGTCGTTACTCTAGTTATATAACAACCATCATACATATCCTGCACTAACGAATAAACCCTTTCGTGGAACACTGTCATAAGCCTTCTCCAAGTCGATAAAGATGGCACGGAGATTTTTCTTTGCTGCCCTATACTTTTACACTACCAGCCTCAGAATGGAGATTGGTTCCATTGTGGACCTACCTGGCATGAGTCCCAACTGATTTCCACGGACACTAGTTTTATCTCGGAGGCGACATTCTATTACTCTCTCTCAGAGCTCTGCATAAGAACTATGCTGTGGACGGGGCTCTAATGACCTTTGTAGTTGAAGAGCCCTAAAACACCAACAAACAACAACAACGAAGTGGAATACAATTAACATAAATCTAATCACTACAAATCACTTTTTCCACTATCCGTCCCGAGTTCACAAACAGAACCAAACTGATTGTTTGTTTGTTTGTCTGTTTGTGTTTAAGGTCCCGTCAACTACAAGGTCATTAGAGACCCGTCCACTGCGTAGTTCTAATGCATATGCTGCACAGACACTACACCAATGCGACGATTATTGGGTATTAGCAGTACCCAGCTTTCCCGAGCGACCACCCATGTCAGTACTAACTGGGCTTGCGTTGCTTAACTTCAGTGATCAGACGAGAACCAAACTGAAATCTGGTTCGAAGAGTGGTGCTGCCTCATTGACATACTCTTGTTGGGGCAACTACAACTCATAGAAACAATTACCAGCAAAGAGACAAATAGATTACTGATTCAGTTATTCATTTACGTGCCCCACACAAAGACCACTCACTTGAAGGTGGTCATTTCCATGTAATATAATTACTGTTGAGTTATTCTACTTCAGTGCATACAAAAACATCGGATTTATATTCATTTATTATGGATAGCACTTGTTGCTTGCAGTGCTACAAGGAAAAAAAGGCAACCTAAAGCGCTGTTGAGCATTACAACAGAATGTTGATTACTTTTAATTAAAAACCATGAGTGGGAAGACTCATGCGGGGAAAAACAAAGAAGAGCTAAAAGGAAACAGTCTGATACTTTTTAATAGTTTCTCTTCTTCCTGATGCTTGCAGACTTCAAGATAATCAGGATCTGGAGATGAATGTATCTTTTAAAAAAATCAACATCCTTGTCAAGTTCCACAGTTACAGCAGTCCACAGCGTAACCCCACAGGCCATAATTGTGCATTACTACATAATAATCCCCAATTATGCACACATATCACAACGAATGATTGCCAAACGAATTTTGGCGAGGTTCCATTTTCATTTGATGGCATAGGGATATTACAATTCAGCATGCTCTCATCAAACCAATAATTTAAGTAGCACACTGAAATACTGTAACATGTGTTGCTTTCCCCTCCCCCATGAAGAATTCCGGGACGAAATATTTTGGTGAACAGCATCCTTAAAAGGTGATTAAAAATATTTTGACTAGTGATTTTTAAAATAACAGGTAAAAACTATTACTCAATGACTTACAAGAATTACTCAAAGAGCTCAACAACATTCGCCTGTGCTATGATGTGAAAACGTGTTTAAAGTTGTATGCTGCTCATCCTGTGACAGGGTAGGGTCTGCGGATTCTAGCCCTCCACTTTCGCCTATCTTCCACCAGGTCCCCGTCCACCCCACACACACTCAGTTATCCTTACGGACAACTTGCTCCCACGTCTACTTTGGTCTTCCCCAGCCCCGGCTTCTTTCAACCACCTGAATTCCTGTAATGGACCTAACGAGCTCCTCCTCCACTCTTCTCATTACGTGTACATACCACCCGAGTCTACTCTCCCTCATTTGTTCGGCGATGTCCCCACCCCACGCTACCTCTAATATACTCATTCCTAATTCCATCAACACTCGACGCCCCACTCATGTAACTTTGGTGGCCGCTTGGGAACACTGGGTACCGTTAATACCTAAATATCGTCGCATCAGTGTAGTGTCTGAATTGGAACTAAGCAGTGAACGGGACTCTAATGACCATTGCAGTTGAAGAGCCCTAAAACACCAACGAAAGGGACTGTCAAGAGATCGATTAAAATCATTAAAGGAGGGTGATTAAGGGGTCGACGAGAAATAAATTTATTTCCAGGAGGTTTTTTTATATTTTAATATTTAATTGAAATTATAGAACTTAACACAATGATTATTATTAAAAATATATTGTTTTCTTTGTCACATAACTTTCAATTAAGGCTCATCTTGGATTACCGACATTAGAAAACCTTTCATAAAATAGATTTAAAAACTATTTAATATCAAAACTTTCACTGGGAGTCTCTGGATTTATATGGCATCATCAGCGGGAGTCATTGAGATGAAAAGTTAGTCAACCCCCTGGTTTAGACCCTACTGTCATCTTGCGTCAGTTAAATCTTTACATATTGCGACCTTATACGTCTACTACCTTGTGTCGCCAAACATGTTCAGAAACCCACAATAACAAACATATTTTGTGATATTCTCACAACAACGGTTGGAGCATCGACAAACATTCCAAATGTGACAATGTTCGTTCGCGCTTGACAAGTCCACGCAAAGAGCATCGAATTTGCGTTTTCTTTTTACCATTCGTAAATACTATTAAACGTTTCGTCCAGCGAACGATGACCAAGCTTAAAAGGTAAGGTAGTTTGCATTAAATATTTCAAACGATTAAAATATGTATATTCGCCATTAGCCTATGTTAATGGTTTACTTCTCAAGGCCGAGGAAAAGATTGGCGAGACTGCGCCATGTCCATGTATTTCATGAAATCGCCTTGTCTTTAGCCATTTAAAACAGCACAACGAACTCGGATCGTTTACAATATGCATGCATTCGTTACCATGCCAATCTCCACACCGACTTTAAAGTGTAGATTTAATTAAAGCACCATAGATTTCCTAAACACTCATGGAAAACGTCTAGGTGCGTTTTATTAAGTGGTCACAACAACAGCTTTTTACTTTAAAAATACAACAAACTACTGATATACAAATGTATTCAATGTAAACGAAAACACTGAATATAACGAATGCATAACAAACAATCCTCAATACTAAACTTCAAAACGAGAATGGGAGCATAGATGGCAGACTGTCATTTTAAACATTCCATTTACTGACATATTACCATATATTTTAAGGGTGCATATACACACACACATAAGAAATAAAACAGCAACGAAAATGCATTTAAATAACTTGTGAAAAGATGCGAGTTTGTAACGAAAAAATAGTATTACGAAAAAGCAGTAACGACAAGGGGGGAAAAAATCCACCAGCGCCATAAAATACTAACTCACGCCAACCTTACAAGGAAGGATACAAATTAGACTGGAATTTTTATATCTGAAATAGACACTTCCTCTTTATTACTTGCTATCATCCATCCTTCATCTTTTATGCACATACCAATAATAACGATAACATTTTTCATATCGTTTTATGTATACGACGAATAGCCTATTTTTTCGCTTCGCTCAAAATATCCTGTTTTCATTTTCCATCCAAAATTTATACTCTCATTTCCGGATATCATTTCAATGCAGGCCCACATCACGGCAGTACTTAACGGAGATGAAAAAAGGCGCTTTCCACTTTTTTAACATCCAACTATTGTTTTTACTAGACCATACGGAAAGAATGGCTGCCGTCTGTTAAGATACAATTGCATCTGTCACGAAACCAACCGCAATCAAATACCAGTAAAGTTAGGTAAGTAAAAAGTCAGTTTGAAAAACCACTATAACACTTATAGCATACAAATCTGAAATGTTGTCCGTATTTAAGAAACAAATAACTAAAAACAAAAAAAAACGCATAACGCCGGAAGTCCAAAAAATCTACAACGAGTAAACAGGAGGAGGAGTAAAACTAACCAGTAAACACTAAATTAATACAGATATGCGCAAGTCTGCCAACTCCACAGGCAAGTCGATTCAAACCTGCGACCACATCCGGCATATGGAAAATGAGAGACTGGAATTTTAGCTGCTGGTGGCTAAAACAGAGGGCACACCGTCAGAGGGTGAAGGGATCCTCGAGTACTATAGCTGAACTTGCGCTGGTGCAAAACCAGGTTTAAAAAAAGATACATACTCTACATGGTACCGTATCTGGAAAGTATTTATTGAATAAAACAAGAAATTTAGTTTACTCCACCATACATCTAACGTTTTTCGTTAGTCTTGCAGATTTGACAAACAAAACGTTAGGTGTAGACAGCAAGTTAGACGTCTTGCATGAACTGAAGAAGTTGCACAAACCTCTTAAAAGACTGATGAGCTGGAGTAGCGATTCCCAACCCGTTTGGAGTCGCGGAGCCCTTACCTGGCAGCCAGTTCGTTGGCAGAGCCCCTATTGGATTCAAGCAATATGAATGAGAGTCCGTGGAGCACCAGTTGAGAACCGCTGGGCTAGAGCTTTGTGTACATTCAAGATGGTCAGACTTTGCTGCCCTGTCGTCTGCTTTCGGCGACATGCGGCACTAGTCTCACGAATTTTTCCACTGAGTTCACAGAGCTCTACCAAAGCTCTCCTTGCCTCTGGCAAGTAAAATCAAAGGATTTTTGCAACAGAGAGGAGAAAAACCAAGCATACACTCATGGGGATTGACAGCCATCCTCATGGCAGTGTGTTGTATTTTATTTTTGGGGTTACCAGCGTTGAGCTGTGTAGTCACGTGCAAGACTGATAGCAAAATGTTACTATTATACCAGACTTAACATTTCCATTAACAGGCCTAACCCTTTTTCCTGCTTATGACAGGATCGGTGAAGCATTTTTGCCCTATTGAGACAAATGGGCGATCTGTCGGAAGGCATTTTTTAAGCAGCCGGCTACCATTCTAACGCTGCAACCCCTATTCTTCTTCATCGTCGATTGACTTTTTCTTCAGTGGGTCATTTTACTTCCTGTCCTATAGAAGGCGCACTGGTGGCCTCACTCTAGCCCGAAAGAAACCATTCACCTCTGTCCAGGATCGAACCTGGAAAGTGACACAACAAACCAGCAGTTTTGCGCCAACAGAGTAATTTTTGTTTAATACTTAATGGGCAGCATTCGGGAAAATGTGGTCGGTCCCCCACCACCACCCTGGAGCTTTCATCATAGATGATAGTTGGTTTTCTTTAAAAAAGTAAATGATGCAATCTTAAAACTAACTATCTATAGTGCACCTCAAATAAAGCACAAATTTTCGTGGGGATTTTGACTAATTTTAAGAGTGTAAAAACGAGGAGCTCAGATCAAGAACTTTGAGAATGGCGGCCATATAAAAGATTAACTACCCTATTTACTCCAGCTTTGCCACCATTTTGATGAATTTTAGAATATAAAAAATATTGGGAGGAAACTTTAACAACGATTACCAACTCAGAAGTATGTTGCGCTCGCAGTAGATTAGTTCTAGGGCCACTGATGCGAAAATGTAGTAGAGCAATTACAGAATACATTTACTATATACACTACAACTTGTAGAGTTTGCCCAAAATGTTGACAAGTACGTTCGTTTGTGTATCCGTGTGACGTGCGAAAAACTATAATTAATGAATTTTACCACATCTTCAGTGACAGATATTCCCGGCGAGGGATTGGTAAAACAACTTAAAAGATATTTAAATACCGAAACTACAGAAAACCTTACAAGTAAACGTCACATGCACGCGACACCGGCAAAATGTAATGAACCGGACCATTGGGATGGCAAATAGTGACCCAACTAATCGCCCGAATCGCATGAGGCACTCTAGTATAGGTCTATATAACTGCCCGGTCTTAAGACCAAAACTCGTAAATGGTCCCTAGCAGCGGTTCGAAATTGTTATGTCTATTATGCTGTGACAAGTGAAGCGCTACATATCGATGCCCTGACTACGTCAGAATTGGTTTACGTTCGCTCGATGAGCAGATTGCATCTAACACGCATGCGTATTATGGCATTACTCCTCTTTCTGTTGGTTCAATGACGTCGTTTTCGGGGTCTTTCGTTTTACGGAGGCACGGAGACATTATCGTTAGGGGGATTAGCACCAAATGGTAACGAGATGAAAAGGTCGTAGCGTGATGTTGTAAATTCCAGTGCGGCATACGCCCCCAAAACGAAAATCTACAATGGTCGTTTTGTTTCGTGATACTCTGCCGTAAAAAAGACGACAACGACGTCTACCACAACATATCGTCAACAAGAAATTCAAAGGGGTTTGCCGTCATCAACATACAAGTTGGTCATCAAAGAAGAAAATTAAAAAGCCTCCAACAATTCACATCTTAATCAAAATTGGTAAAGGGTTAATTAGAACTAACAATCAACGGTAACACCGAAAGAAAGAAATTGTATAGCTGTGATCAATTTCGGGATTAATTTCATTATAAAGTTTGCCGCAAGTCCCAATTGCCAAGTTATAGAGTTCATTGATCCCATTTTCAATCCACCGCAAATTTGTGGGATTCATCTTTCTTAAATGTTCTTTCGTGTAGGTCCCAGAGTAGAAGGTAGGCCCACGTTGAGAACTATGCGGTGAGTAAAAAAAGGTTACGATTTTTGGTTGACAGTCATGAGCGGGGTGTCAAAAGCTGATAGTTAGGAATAAGTATATTAGAGGTAGCCTGGGGGTGGGGGAAATCGCGAAAAAAATGAGGGAGAGTAGCGGGATGAGGGAGGGAGAGTAATGAGAAGAGGAGGAGGAGTAGCTCGTTAGGCCCATTTCAGCAATGCAGGTGGTTGGAAGCACCCAAGGCACGAGAAGACAGAAGCAGACGTGGGAGCAGGTTGTTCGTAAGGATATGGTAGTGTGTGGGGTTGAGAGGTGGAGGGCAACAATTCAGACCAGACCATTTTTTTTTTAAATTCCCCTTTTTTTGTTTTTCAAAAAAAAAAAAAAAATAGTGACATTTGTGAACTAAGGAATTAATATATGACAAATTGGCTGTAATTTAACCCACCTATTATCACTGACCAGCTGTTAGTCATAGGTACTGTATACATCTTGTTTAGGTCCTGTTGCAATTCTGTGCAGAAAGATAACCTTCATCCACCACCCTTGCAATGTACGTGTCATCTGCAGATAGCCCTATATCATTAACATGAATTTTATAGAATATGACTTCCATTGGTGTGTGATGTTTAATGATACTGCAACCCTATGAATTAACAGAGAGCCTGACGTACTAGGGCAAATTGGAGAACAGATAAACAATCAGCATAATTTATCCAATAAACCTAGCACTAAGTGAGAAATGTATTTTTTCCAAAGTAAAAATTTGTTGTTCAGTGTTATTATTCTTATAAATGAGGCTAACATGGAACTGGGCTATCAGCCTCGTTTTACCAAAAAACGTCTGTTCGATCAGTTGGTAAAATATTAAACATCTGCACTCAGAATGCACCTAATGTTCCGAGTTCACTACAATGCACAAGGCACAAACACATCTTGCATATTCAGGTGCCGTTCTCACATCACCACCACCAGGCACCGAAATCAAACATAAAAGTTAAGCTTTATTTACCAATATCACTTGAATCAATGTGGTCGATTGAACTACATTTTCCAAAATAATCTAAATGAGCAATCAAATTACACTGTCACTATTCTTTTTAAAAAAATGGCCGACTACACTGGGTAGCTCGCATTCAAGTAAAATTTATTTTGAATGCAATAATTACGAGAAATTAATACACAGAATAAAAAATGATCTCCTGACTAATATCTAATGTAATAACCGTTGCCAGGATATGACCTTTCTGGCATTCCCTATTTTGGCCTGTTATCAAATGAGATTCTAGATCATGAAACGGGGATCTGGATATTAATCCTTGAAATACAAGACTGCGCTCTGAAATCAATAACCTTTCTTCTCCATTTCCAACCTCATAAAAAATAAAACCCATTATTAGAGACATGAACAGAATACGGTCAGTTAGTGGAACAGATAGTACATCAGTGCCTCTTTCTCTAAATTCCTCACTCATAGTATAATAAACACCTATATTCAGCAATTCATTTTCTCGCCTGTGGCAGGGTGTTTGTGACATTATGTCAGCATCCGGTAGGTAGTTGGGTGGTAGGTAGTGAACGTTGTTGGGTCCTGCAAATTTCCCCTCTCCTACATCCCCTAGACCTACCTACTCCTCACCCGCGAGCAGCATGCTAATTGTTCGGCCTGTTATGGCTGTATAACATAGCATAGAAACTAGGGTTTATACAAAAACCGACATTTTATTAAAAAAAAAACGGTTTGCCGGTTTTAGAGTCTTCGTTAACAAATGGGTGCTGAAAACCGGTTTCCAAAAACGACAAACCCTAATAGAAACATTTGACATACCATAACATAGCATAGTAATTTTTAAAAATGATTTCTCTGACTAGATGACAACCGGTCACTCAGAAATTTGTCACATATCCTCCTTCTCAAACTTTTTTTGTTTTAAAAATACCACAATTCTTTCAAAATTTATAAAAATTAATCGAAATGAAGATTTGACTCTGTTATTCAGATACACTAAGTAGTAAGCGAACCTATATTATTTATCCTACTTCATGAGATTTACTCCACTTTTTCCGAAATCCATCCATTTTTGCAAATCCATCACACAAGCGACAACGAAGAAAATGAAATAAGAGATAGGCCGCTCAGAAAAAGGTCGCAATAGTACTAAAATAAAGAGCCTTGAATTTATCGATTGAAAGGCCCCCAACAGGGTTTTACGGTCTCCGTGGAATTCTCTAGTATTTCCAAAGATCAGATCTGGTGCTTCAATGGCAGTGCTTTCCAGTGTTTACGATCATCTCTATTTAACTATTATTTCCAGATCTCCATGTATCTATTATGTCATGGACTAAACAGTCTAAGTCGGAAAACCAAATTCTGATATAAAGCCACTTTTGTGTAAAAAGTCTCATTGCGCCTGAATCATTACTACAAAGTTTATAATGATGTGTAAATTAGAATGCCTCCCCCCCCCCCTCTTTTTTGGCATTATATATAGTCCAATAAAGATCACACAAAACCTAGTCATTTGATTCCTGAAGTTTTTAAGCTGTTTTAACAGAGGGCGCACACTTCCTTAAGTGACTTTTAAGATACCTAAAAGACAGTTTCCGAATAAATATTGTTTCATATATCCAGTCAAAGACGAAAGTCCGAAACCATTCTATACTCAGCACGGTCCACAAGTCGTTATTATCCTTAAGAAGATTGAAATGTGCCCTTCTCAAGACATAATTCAACAGAATGCCCTATATAAATATTGTGATTTAAATGCACGTTTCATGGGGCAAAAAACATGAAATATTCCAGTATCTCATACATTCAAATAATCCACAGGAAACACATTTTAGCTACGGATTTTTTACACACTTTCATTTGGCTATTTACATTGGTCAAGCTATGCATATGAAGGTAACTTACCGAAGCGGCGCGCCAAGGAGAAGGAGAGTAAGCTCCAATATCAGGACAATTTGCCGATCTAAACGTATAATTTCTCCTTGTAGAAAGGGTTTCTTTTAAGTGGAGGTGGCATCATGTGCACCTCATGAGAGCTCTCGTCTGAAAAGAAACTCGCACGCACCTCGGCGAAGCGCATTAAACACCCTACCAATGAACTACTTGGTGAATTTCTTTATCCAGGCGAAACACTAATTCAACAACAGCACTAAAAAGCTACAATAAATATAGTATGGCAGTGAAATTTATTTAAGTATCTACTGTGTATAGAAAACCAGCCAGAGGAACGGTTACTTTGGCCCATTATTTGGGAAATGTTTATATGCTGCTGAAGATTAAAAACATGATAGGTACCCTACATACAGTATTACTCCTTCTATCAAGTTAGGTATTGCACAAGGGATATTAAGGACAAAATTTAAACTGACAATGTTTCATCCTACTCCGCTCCCTAAAGTGAGAGGAAAAGAGAAGTAGACAGGGTACTAGGATGGCATTAAAGTAGAATTTCGCAACACTTTAGTGGAGGGAGTTATCGTCTGATACAAACCAATTGCAGAAATGTACGTAAAATGACTTTCTTCCATTTTGCGACTAAAAGGCAGAAGCTTTCGCCGGAAGTTAACAAGTTTACTATGTGGGCTTAGTGAGTGTCTGCAATGCCCCTAACAGACCTAAATGAAAGTCTACAATGCCTCTAGCAGGTCACATTCAAGAAACCCCTAAGATTATTAAATAAAAATTATTTTCAAACAAGAAATCTTAGATTCAATCACAATTAATCTATCTCCCAGCTCTGAATGCCGATCCAATTCAAGGAATTGTCTGCAGGCCTTACAAATAGAAAAACAGCTCAGTACTTGGCCCACCCCTTAGTCTGCAATACGTTTGAATACTTGAAGTTAGTGGAAACGTATTAATAAATAAATATGTTCGTCGCCTGTGGATCAAGACGGCCAAAAATTGTTTCTGAGATATCTCAATAATGCGGCTGGCTAATTCACCACAATTGACGACTGTTTCTTTTCTAACAGGATTTCAAGTAAACCTAGTTGTCATGACCCACCCCAGCTATAGAGTAACCTGGTGAGAAAAACAGTTGGGTGAAGGGCTTGGCGTGAATAATTCTCTCATTCTGTCAACATTAAAAAATAACACGACGACGGTTAATGGAATGAAGTAACAAAATCAAGTCAAAGGTGCGGGGAAAATAACGCAGAACCATGAAAAGTGCTAGGAAAGGTAGAAAATTTAAAGATCGATTTAGTAACTATATTTTTCGTAAATCCACGACGACCTAGATTCAGGTCAAAGTATATATCAGTCATAAAGCGTAATTAAAGCATTTGACGAAGGTATATAAACATAGACTTCATGCCCTCACCAACTTGCAATCTCAACTTCATGAATTTTTAAAACCGTAGTATATCTGAACTCTCGACAACAAGCGATTGCATCCAAAGACTCCAAACGTCGAGTAACGCAATTAATGAATCTAATTTCATCGTATGAGATGTTTTCTCTACCTCTCTTTCTGTTATCTCTATATCTCATCCGACTCGAGGTCGTACTTTCTTCCCCTCTCGCCATATTCAATGGAACCTCTTCACGTTGATCCACGGCAAACAGACGGAAACATGGAGTTCATCTTATCGATTTCGCCGTCGATAGAGGAAGGGGGCTCTTCATTAAAGTCGGAGAACCTTAAGAGTCCATTAATCCATCGACTTCAGGTGAAAATTTTAAACCGATATGAGGGGCGAAAAAAAATAAGTGACATCGTTTTCGTATATCTTAGAATTTCTATAATGGATCGTAGAGACCTTACTGATCCATCAGTTTCCATCAAAAGGGAATGTTTACTGAAATATAGCCGCCGTTGTGCTGATAGCTGGTAGAAAGAGAGGAATAAACCTCCACTACATGACAAGAACGAGCAAGAACCACATTATGAGAACCATTTTGCGACTTTTCCTCCTTCCTAAAATCACCTACCAAACTCAATGCCAATCCAAAACAGCACATTCGCTCGACCTTTCACATGCTAGTAATAAGACTAAAAGAAAATAACGGCAATGAAAAAAAGGACCATAACAAATTTAATCAAGATAGTCGAAGATGTGACAAGGAATTCTACAAAATACTACTATAGGTTATTCAAGCTTTCAGCTACGCTGTAAACATATCCCAAAAGTTCATTATTATTAATGAATCTATATATTTGAACGCCGAAATTTCAACGCTTAATATTTAACATCAACCTAAGCTACTATTTCCTTCCTTTTTATTAATAAACCCTTTAAGAAAATCTCAATTCACGACTTCTTGATATGAAAAACTATTGTCTAATGGTTTAACATCTAGTATTAAATTTTAATCATAATCAAAAAAGAAAGGTACTAATTAATTTTATCATACTTGTTGTTTCACTCATAAAACTGTCATCAGGTATAATCTCCGAGCAAGATTTAAGAAGTAAAAAGCACCCTATAAAATGATTAACAACATTTGCTTTTGTCTCAATCCTGCCTTGGTCACAATTTCATTTTGAAAAATCATTTACTGTCAAATAATACCCATACTAATCGTTATGAAACGACAAACACGTATTTCAAAATAATAAAGTAAAAAAAATTCACTTTTTCATAGAAGTGTAATTTCCAAAAAAAATGTATTTAAACACGTCCAACCTATGCGAAATGCATATTTAAAAACCTTCACGTTGTCGAACGGCTTTAGACACCACAAGATAGCTTACTAAACTGCAAAATTGCATGTCTGTCTTCTAACCGTTTCTGACAGCAGAACAAAAATTCAATAACACCTTCCAAAAAACTACCATATTGCACAGTGGCACATTACCATGTTGAAGCCGCACCTTCTCATCTAAGAGAGGAGAGAACAGTCGATGGATAAAAATGAAGGGATTTGCGGGTCCCCGCACCCCCACCGCATCAACTTCACCTTGGTAACTTTGACCCACACCTGGCATTATGCGTATATTCGATTTTCTGCGAAAACTAATAAAATTCATAAAAAAAAACAGGCGTGGCGAAACAAAGCGCAGTGAGTGTTGAAACACAACGTATGTTAACCACGAAGGCAAATTCACCAGTAATAAATGACGCAGCCAACGACGTTGCGGCGTTCTTGTTGATGTGCCTTTTACGAAAAAAAAAAAAAACACGATAACCAACATTCCGCCTCCAATATTCAACATTGCACCTATGAAAAATACATGCTGTTTATCCAATGTGGCAACGCCAATGAAGCAAATAACGCAGAAAGACCTGTGACAAATTATAAAGTACGTAGCTCAATCGTTTCTTTAATATGGCATGCCTTGTATCATGAAATCCCCAAGCAATTTCTACCAAAGAAAGAAAAGTCGTCAAAGTTTTACAAGTAGGAAATACGTTCGCTATCCACAATCATTTCTTGAATAACCAAGTCGAGTATCATCCTTACACACACCGATGACAACTATTTTTTTACATGTGACACACCCTTCGTATGTGGAATAGTTAAAAAAGCGAAGTATTTTTCAATAACCTCTCATTACTCTCATTTAACTGCAGGCATTAAGACAGGATCGAATCTGCATCGACATTGAATTAACTTGTGGCATTGATCAGTATTGCTTACTCAAGATCAAGGCTTTTCTTAGGATAATTATAATAAGAGTCCATAATGTAGTTCAATAATTTTGGGAAGTACAAGCACATCTTCATGCACAAAACAGGCAGGCACGAGGCACTCCCACTTCTTTACTATGGTACATAAAAAGATTGAATGGTGAGATGGCAGGAATTACCTTTGGGTGATGATGATAATTACGCTACCATAAACATGGTAAGTCATAAGCTAAGTACGTAACACAGTCCTCACCATGTTACAGTAAGTAACTAACAACGTCTTTCGATTACTTCATCATATGCCTACCCCCGCCTATGGCAGGAGTCGGGTTTATAAGTTCTAACATTCTCATCTTACCTATTTCCACCAAGCCCCAGCTCCCACACACACACACAAAATTCTATGCCCTGCCGTACAACCTGCTCCTAAGCTTGCTCTGGCATAATCTTTGCCTCAAGCCGTCAACAACCCAGATCTAACGAGATCCTCTTCCCTTCTTCACATAAGATGTCCACACCTCAGCGCATTCTCATATCTAACATTATTTAATAAAGTGCCACCAGGCATCTACTCCGTATTCCCGAGCAGAAGCTTCACTGTATTCTCGCAACTCTGCAGTTAGTCAAATAAAACCATCGTCCATCAGTTCGCTTATGACTCAACCGTACTATTTTCTATCTGCTTTACAGCTCTGTTCACCTTTTATCTTTTTTTCCTTCTGCACAATTTTATCTTCCTTGTTATTGTCTTCTGTCTCTGATTAGTCTTCCTGAAGTAATGGGTACTCGACCCTGTTGTAGGTAAATGAGTTTGAAAAAAAACGAGAAGATATCACCATACAACACAAGTAGTAAGTCAAATCAACAGCGATATCACATCACTGCAGAAGGAGACATTTCGTTTCTGAACACGTACGCAGCCTCGTTAAAAGAATTGATATTTAGTTTCATATTCTCAGTTTCTATTCGTCTTATCGTTTCCATGCGCAACCCACCTAGAGGAAGTGTGTTATTAATTTTCATTAAAATATTTTAATATTAATGCTAAAAAGCACCCCATCATATCAATGCGATGATTAAATGGGTTGCGATATTAAGTTTGCAGCCAGCCTCTTCTCTCTTTCTTTCTTTCTGCCAATTTTTATCTTCATCCCTTTTTTGCTTTGTTTCATTGGTGTTTTAGGGCCCTTCAACCACAAGGTCATTAAAGGCCCCTCACCGCATAGTTCTAGTGCAGAGACTGTATAGTCACTAACTAATGCGACGATTCTTCGTTATTAGCAGTACACAGTTTTCCCAAGCGGCCACCCATGCCAATACTAGCAATAGTGATCTGACGAGAACTGGTGTGTCCAACGCAATACGCCGCTCCCGTCTTTCTCCTGATTTGCTATTGTTTCTCTATTTGCACCTCTCTCTTTCTGCTGTTCTACTATTACTTCTACTGTTATTTCCGCGAAATCTTGAACTCAAGGGACCAAACACTGGCCATTGGTGTCCAATAATCTCAATACTGCACAAAACAAATGTCTATATCCAATCAAAATTTTGACCTTTGCATGCCCTATGTATCTAGAAAATGGCATGAAACCAGCATTTACTTAAAGCACCTTTTCGTTATTTTCCTTTAGGAATGGCTTCTTGCCTACACTATTCCAGTACGGAACGTAAGGGACCAAGTCGGGATTCTAATACGGATGGCTAAAACCACATAGCAAAAAGGAACTCACAAAATGTTATTCATTAATTTCCCGACATTACTAATTAAAAGAAATGGATGTAACGGCGTGTAAAATAATCCACTCTCGGTCAAAATGGATGCCAGAGCGAAAACGAGGATTGGAAGGAGCAGCAACGATGACAACCTGCGAGTTGCACAACAATTGATGCCCCAAGCTTTTGAAATTCTGAAAAGGGCAAAAAAAATCTGAATATTCAATCACTAGCTAGCAGCACCATTGAAGCGAAAGAGCTATAAAAAGACAGCTCGTGCCCCTCCACCTCTAACAACGACGGCGACGGATAATAAAAATCCCAATGACGTAGTCACTACTCACTAGTCACTCGCACATCATCTTAAGAAGAGTTCAATAATTTCAGTTACAACCATCTAATAATAGTAAATCGTTACGCTATCCAAAGCAGACACATTTTGAACATCACGGATGATAAAAGCAGACCAAAGATAAATTGAACGTGAAAACATTACGTTGTGGTCATAATGTCGTTAGCCCTGCACAGAACTTACAAAGAAGATCGGCAGGCACACACAAAACTACATTCATCTGTAGAGGCTGCTTGCGTAAACCTCTATCTGTTATTTATTTCCACTTCGATAACCATTCTTTTGGGAGGAACCGAAGTGGCTGCGAGGGAAATGCGTTGAACCAAACGACAAAAGAAAATCAAAGAGGTTACAACACTCCGTTCACTCATTCAAAATCCACGGAGAAATGGCGGCCAGGACACGCCTGTAGCAGATTTCATCAACCAATGATCAAGCGTCCACCAGCCCGCTTCCTAGGCTCACGACAACATTTACTTCCACAGGCCGTCAAAATACCACGAGGCGTTACAATAACAAAGACTAGCCACAAATCATTAAAAAGGTGGCTAGCTCAGCATTCGTGACTAAAACATGTTTGCAACTGTCTGTTAAGTGTTCTTACCGACTTCTATACATTGCGCATGTCATGCACATTCAGTGGAGATGACAGAGCTATGCAACATGTGTTTATAACTTGTAATAACCATTTTTAGAGCCATTTTGGATATCAGGGAGCGGTGTATAGGGTTGTGTTGAGAATTCTTTCCGCTCACAATGTCCGAGTTACATCTTCCCCCAAGTGGTAGGTCCAGGGAATTCAAAAGAAAGTGTCAACGTGTCGGAATACAATACTAAAAGTTGTAGCTCTGAGTTCATTGGCATTTAGCATTGGCCTCATTAAAGAACTTTCGCTACAGCAATATTAATCAACTTGTTTTATGTACTTTCAAATGCATGTTTATCAAGTTCGAGACTTCTCGTGATAAATATTTTTCGCTTAACAAAAAAAAATCCTGTTAGAACGCCAGCTGGAGACCATGACCTGACAGTTTACTAATTTTAGTCCAACGTGAAAAATACTCAAATTACTATCTTAAAAACAGGACGACTTTCAACATCCGGAAAGCTACCTAACCACATGACAATATGCCAAAATCATGAATGGTTGTCAGTCACCCTGCCGCTGTAACAATTATGGAATAGATAACGAGGAACAAACTATCCTTATTCATAGAGGCAAAAAAAACAATTTCTAACCCTTTTCCCGCCTATGGCACTGTCGGGTGCCCATCTTGTCCCTCTGAATGGACAGAAGGGCGATATGTTGAACAATGTTTTTCCACTGTCGGTTGCCGACCAACGCATCTACTGTTCATTGGGGTATTCCACCGACGCCAGGGGGCCGAGTTCCTACACCTGGAAATTTTGCCTCATCTACCCGTTGGATGGTAGAGAGCTTTCTTTTACGTGCAAATACCATTGTACACTACACAGGAACTCAATTTTACTTCTCATCCGAAAAAGGCGCACTCGGGGCTTCTCTCTCGCCCAAAAGAAGCCAACTCACCTCAGTCCAGTATCGAACCTAGAACTACTGACGAAGTTACCGAGCGCGCTACTCACTGCGCCACCGTGGGGGGATTTATTTATTCATAAAGAGGATAACTATAATTTTTTCATCTACTCGAAGGTACCACGCTAAAATGTACAACCTATAACACGAAATAAGTACACACTGAATGAAAAAGCTACACCATTATTTCCCTTACATCCTAAAAGTACAGTATAATCAAACTACTAAAAACAGAATTTTGAGTACAAAAATTACAACATTGGAAGTCGTTGCATTTTGTATATTTGTTTACTGAATAGTGACACACTGAAATTTAACTCAAACATACATCAAGGAGAAATCTCTTGTCCTAAAAATACGATCATTCAGCCCTACATCTCTTTTCAGTAGAAATTCGACAACCTACTGCGTAACACGATAAAAACATGCACACACACAGACTCCGTGCAGCTTTTAACAATTTTGCCATTTTGACCATCTGTTATTTTCACAAATTATGCGTTAGAAACTATTAAAATGACATCGTGAGGTAATTGCCACCGGCTGCGACATTGCGGCTAAATATGTTAGACAATTCCGTTAAATCTTCATTCGATAACGTGTAACATTACAATAATGAGAAAATGCACTGGGATGAATCTCAGAATCCTCCCAGAAGGGAACCGATGATTTTTGGATGAACGACCACCGACGTTACACAACCCACATACAAGGATTTTCGGTAGCTCCATCAGTGAGCTCAATTCTTAGGAAATTTTGGATGAAACCTACCTTAAGAGACACGGGAGGCATGGTAACGCAATTATCAATGAAAGAATATTAAGCAGCAAACACCGTAGACTAGGTAATGAAAAAGGTCCTTATGGGCATCGCAACTGCACAAAACAGTCGTAACACATACGAAGATTAAGCCCTGCGAGTTTTGGAGGAAAATATAACGTCAAACAAAAACCATCGCCCAGTAAATTACTCACGAGTTCACTTTCTCATCTCCGTATTTATTTTTTCATTCAATCTTTACTCTTCCGGTTCCTTTCTGTCTCAATGTCATTACCTCCTGTTTTAGCTTCGTTTTCCTGAACTATGGCTACTCCATCTTTCAGTACTCAACCAAAAGAACCCACTGAGTTTGTTAACCATGTACATGATGGATTCTGTGCAATGCAGAAAGAGAAGGTCTTCTTGGTAACAACAATCGTTCATATCTCGTATATAATGGATATTTGTTTCCGGCGCACTAGTGTTCATTTTAATTCACCATATGAGATTAGTCCCTTGAAATGACCCTAATGCCTATTGTCTACATTTGAGGAACTCACAATAGGAAAGGAAATATGTTTAATTTCATTTCGGAGCAGTGGGAGTTGAATGCCTGGAAAAGGTCATCAAGTGAGAAACAGTTTTGTCGAGAAGGCGTTGCACGTGGTTCACATTATACCAGCTAATGATGAAGGCAGAATGAAATAAATGGGTAATACAAAATTGGATTGACTGTAATTTAGCTTCATCTTCATTTTGCTCTGATGTGAATTATTCTACGGTTCACCGATGCAAATTTCACTTATTATTTTAAAATTGCACGGCTAAAGATATTTAATTTCAGGGCTAAGGTTAGCACGCAGAAATGTTTACAAAAATATTGCTCTATAATTTTATGTTTAAACGTATAAAGGGTGCACAAGTCACTGACCCAAAACTTCTAATGGCGCCAGTGGAGTCCACTACAGAGAGGTTTAACTGAATTTGGAAAGGTGTCCGCGTTGTGTGACAAAAACCTTAGTGCACCTTGATTATAAGTAGTCGCTAACTACTGTCACAACGTAAATAATACTCCTTGTATTGTGCAAAATTACATAGATCACCGTTAAACCATGACACAAGTCTTCAAACATATGCCATCTTCTGATGTAAAACTTTATGATCTTAGAAGCATTCCTTTGCAAACCACTCTGAAATGGCGTAATGGTCGGTAATATTGTTGAAAGCTCGGTATTATTTGCTACTTTACGAGCCGACCAAATTTGCACTTTCCCGTTTTGCACCGTCTAACTATGAAACTTACTACACAACCTAGCAATTATTAAAAATGGTGATTATGGTGCTCGACATTTAGCTCTTCCATGTCTCCTGTACTACACAACTGCATTTTCCAAAAAAGTACTTAAGGATCCACCGTCACATAATTCACATTGTAACCGCAATGACGCCGCTTTTCTGAACATCAGATATCATCACCCCATTTGTCATTACAATCTCTCTAACTCATTATCACATCCTAGCAAAATTACCGACGTTCTATCTCCATGCATATTATTAACTTACACAGTGTATACATTCTTGAAATAAAGCATTAGTTGAGGAAAAGTAAGAGCCATCCGTTAATCGTTTAGCCTTGAACCTAAAGTACAGAGATTGGAAGCTTTAAGGGCATGCCGCTTTAAGCACCTAACTTTAAGACACTCGGTTTTTTTATATAATTTCTCATTAGGGGCCAGGTTCTTACCATGATCATTGGTAGGAAAGACTTAACTAAATATCTTTAGGCAATGGAACCTAATCTTTCTTCAATACGTAGCACTTTGCTGTTGACCTTAGCGCCACTATTCTGCATTATAAAAACATAAAATTAGTCCTGACCGTTCTACAATTTCAAGGCCCAAAACGTTTGATGTCGATAAAAACAACTAGCAGGCGGTGTGGAATTGGACACTATAATATTTCACTAGGTACCATTTTCTGATGAAACCGGTACAAACAAACTCCGTTTCTTTCAAATTCTGATAAGAATTCCACAGGCTATTAAACATTTCCTGAGGTAAGGATATGCTTTCTAAACAGCACCGAAAACAATTTAACGAACGCATTCATACAGTATATTATAACACACCAGTAGCCATTTCCTGAATGTTTGAATGGAGATCGATTGATCGATCAGCAGTGGACGAAGGCAACAAGTGGCTTTCATCAGACTAAACTGCGATGTAATTTTACCAGTTTTCCAGATTCCAATTTCTTGTACTGTATGTACGCTAGTGTGCAAATAACTTTCAATTAGGACATTTAAAACCGCAGCCAAAAGTCCATCTGTCAGCGTATACAAACATCTGCAATATCCGCCAAAGATAACACAATTGTGTAAGGCCTACTCTTAAAAATAATTTGAAAAAGCCATTTTGGTCCAAGATGTAGTATCTTCTTTTAACAAGGAATGCCAAAACAGCAACCATTTTGGAAAGTTTTTACAACTCACTGAAAACGACTTGAGACTAGAATAACAACACACCACTAGAAAAATAAATCAAATAAATAAAAAGAGTGCATCACATTGCAATTGAATAACGTCAGTAAAAAGAACTGTACGAATGCACGATTCCATGCTCTCCTGAAAAAAAATTGATGCCAACCAACATTAAATGGTTTCCCCTTTATAGTTTCATGCGCAATCAACATGCCACCAGCGAAGTCCTGTTTCATGGCGGGGGATTACGTGAACCTGCTGAAAGTTGTTAGAAGTAAAGCATATAACACATTTTTTTCAACTCAAGGCCACTACAGCAAAGTATAAATCTTCAGAATTACAACTGTTTGAAAACGTCAGGGCTTTAAACTAGGCAGTTAGAGGTGGAGTGCCCTTACTTCAGGTCCTCTTCCAAAATTTTTGGTATTACAATAAGTAAATGAAAGCTGCATACGGCCTGGAATATCCCCGTTGCTCACTGCTCTGTTATTGTGCAATAGGTCAGACACCATGCAATATTATAACCAACAAATCATTAATTTAACTTCCAAAATTTCTATATCGGCTGTATACTGCGGTGTTGGAACACGTGGGGTAGGCCGGCATCCCCCCACAGACAACTCAAGCCAATATTTCCTGCAGGTTCCAGAGTATATTCAATGGACCCGCAGACCCGACCCAGCGACGGGCAGGATAAGGGTATGATGATGATGATGATGATAAGTAAATAAAAGGTATGAATTATAATGCAAGAAATAAAAATTAACCATTTCACATCTATAAACATATCCGGTGTATTGATTTGCATACCTGATCACCTGATAAAAAATATCCGACCTACTAGCAAGAAACATTTTAATCAATACACCCGGCAACTAATATTATTAATAAGTCCAATAAGGAATGGTCCGCAGTCCCTAATAAACATTCCCTAATTTCTCAGAGAGGGGGCTAAATGTTCATGTTTTACTTACCCTCTCAAGTCTACTTAGCGTGAAATTATGAAAAGAGCAACACCACCTTGAAAGAATGACGCTTTTAAGACACAGGTTTAATGGTACTGAATAATACATCACAATTTTACTACAGAAAAATATAACTTACAATTTAGCACAATAGTGCGTTATTAATCTGCATAATTATGATTAATAAAAGTATGGTACTTATATTGTTTTCCTCCTTCCCTAGAGAATTTTCGTGAAGTTCACTAACGCAAAAACCTACTACGGTAGTGTAATTTTTACTTAGAAAATAACACCAAAGACAAATAATTCTACTAGCTCGCTTTAATTAGAAAAACTTTTGACATTTAACCGAACTTACGTTACTTTTAGGATATCACTGTAACATGTTATCCAGTGATCCTTCCACCGTGAACCCTTTTAAACAGTCAAGTGGAGATTAAGACTCGTTTTTTATCAATCAAGTGGAAGCTTAAAGGAAGCCCCATTTTTTTCAGTGAAGTGGTAACTACGTACCTAAACTACGGACCTTGTCTGCTATCCAAGTGCACAGTAACAAAGTGTGCTATTCTCCACCTGCGCATTTACATTCTTCTGGTTTGGCAGAGGGAACTTAGCTTTCTACTCATAAGACTAAAGAAGTTAGTATGTACACACAAACGAACTCTTATTTGACGTCATCAAAATCTGCTTTACCTTCACAACCATTACATGATTACTTTCGTGGATGATGATAATGTAAACGATACAAGCGCAAAACGAGATCTTTATCTATAAGAAAACGTTGGTATCTTTGATTTTTTTATGTTAGAAAACCCCCAAAAAAAGTGTTCTGCATGCTAACGATGGATAACATGAATCAAATGACATGAAGGTCGATTAAACATCCTGAATTTCAAATAAGCTGTGTCTTTTTTTACTTTCAGTAGGAATTTAATGGCACACTGTTTTAAATGCCAGACTGAGTGCGTGCAAGCAGCAAGACTTCTAATTATAAAGTAACTCAGGCTCTCACTGGTGATGGAGTACCACTATCAGTCGCCGCAGCTGCTAGCATACGTTTCAGCGCTGCCTCAATTGGTTTTCAAAAAAAAAGTTAGAAAAATCAAAGATTTCTAGCCCCTCGAGGCCACATCCAATACGTTGTTACCCAAATGCATACCACGACACTCAAATGATGCTAACGATAGCCCTTAGACATCGTTAAAATGGCAATCGTTCAAGCTTGTTGGAAAGAACGCTTCATATAGTACTGCAGAGTGAGAGAACAAGTTCTGCCTCGGCAGACTGACAAGTAATTTCCATGATAATACAGTATTAGAAGCAGTTTGTATTTCACTATGTCATTGAAGAAATACACCAAATCACCAATCGCTCGACTCCGACATTTTGTCTACAGACTTCAGAGTAACAAACTACAAAGCGTATTCTGGGAGGATTTTGAAAATTATTAAGTCGTTAACTCCAGTAAACAATATACAGTAGTCAGAAACTACAACAACACCGAGTCAGGTACAAATCCCCGTACAATAAAGGAGGAGGATGGAAAACTAAAATTCAAAATAGGTATTTGGACAGGTTCCATAAAATACTTGAAAACAAGTTTCCCACTTTCGCATCTAAACTTTCGGAAGAATTCGTAATACCGCATTTACACATTCGCGAATACGACGAGGCGAGTGGCGAGGCGAGCATGTTCGACGAATGTGTGAACACTACATTCGTCATTCACCTCGTGGTTCGCCTCGCCATTCGTGGCGCTCGTGTTGGAAGCGGTTTTTTTCACACGAGTCAAAGGGCGCGAGTGACCTGAGGCGATTTGAGCTATGACTAGCTGTCGAGACAATACGAGTCAAAGGGCGCTAGCGACGAGGTGATTGGAGAATGACCATCTGACGAGATATTCGGCGAATGTGTGAACAGTCATTCCTCATCCAAAGAATGAATGCGAACATTTCGACGAAAGTCTCGCCTCGTCATTCGACTCGTCTTATTCGCGAATGTGTAAATGCGGTATAAGCTTTTAATACGTCATTTTGGAATAAAGAATATTTCAGGGGTGACTCAGGGGTCTATCACATTCAAGTCTAGTGGGTTTCATAACGATTTTCAACAATAAATGCAAGTTTTCTTTTCTGGAAGAGATTTAACCTTCCTGTTTGATAGGCGAATGCTTGTGACACAGTGGTGTCAACAGTTCTAACCAACATCTGACCCCAGCAGCTTGTATTCGCGGACAACCGTTTAATCAACCAGCTACCAACAAATGCACTATAAGACATTTTTTGACCAGTAAAGAAACGCAAAGCTTGATGAGATATAACTACAGATTAACAACAAAGATCATTGAACAGCAAAACTCGTCCAACCGTCTGCAATGCGCAATTTTTCAGCCGTCATTATTCCTATTTTGAAAAATTGAATGCTAAAGGATAGGACATTATTTGTACCACAGATATTCTAGAGAAATGAAGCAGGGTTAACTATTTAATGCTAAGGAATGCTGACGATATGGCAATTTAAAACCATTTAGTTTAGCATAACATGTAGAAAACGACAATATATTTAATTCACTACTGCCACATTAATGTATGCTAGCATCTCGCACTAATAAAAATCAATAGCTTCTTGACTACAGGTTACAGACGTTGTAAAGAGGTGTGTGAACTTTTCAAACAAGAATCAACAAAATGAACTCATTTTTTCTGATCTGAGACTAACTACAAACGCACATCTTCCATCTATAAATCATCGAATTATCACATTTTTCTTCTGAATGCTTTCAAAACCACCTACAGCCATGGTGTCACTTAAATAGCACGGAACAATGAAAGCATCTTAAACTACACATTAGTTGAAGTTCGTCATTGCAGATTTGGTTACTTAATGGAATATCAAAAAAAGAGGGGGGTGGTGACAGCATTTCAACAGTTAGAAAAATAACATATTCACCATTGGCTGTTATCCAACCAATATCTCTTAAAGCATTTCCAGTCACTATGACTGCCTATTGCCACTTGCGTTACTCCTGAATTAATAATAAAACATTTATGTAGGCTCGGGATCTACTACTGTGCAGCAACCCAAACTGTTCTTAAATGTAATTATTATTATTTCTGACCCAATTCCATTATGACTTTTTGAATCAGCATACATGGCAAGTTTCTTTCACAGATGCTCAGCAATACTATAACAAACAATGGGTCTGTCACAATCTGTTCTCATTGGATGTACAGGATGCCATCAGTTCCAAAAACACTTCTGCAGAGATTAAACCCCAGAATTCTAATTACACATTTATAGAAGCCATGCCTCGTTGTAAAACTTCTCCACAACGACTTAAGAGCCATAAACGTAACCTGCTAACAATGGAAACCTCCAGTTAACTGGTCAGTTGTCAAGAAGCCTGTATGAGTATGTCTTACTGATTCTTAGCTGAAAAAAAACGACTGTGAAAATCACTCACAGTGTTATCTCATTAGTGATGGTAATGTCAGGTTAATGTGAAAGCCCTGAGCCAAGATCTAGAATAGGACTTTAAACATGAACAATCATAAAATCATTAATTCAAAATTCATTAATCTTCGTAACTTGAAATCATACATGGGGATAGCTGTCATAATCCTCCGTCCCTCGATACTTATTAGTGTAGTCGCTGTGGGTAGCCTATGTCTAACACCATAACAGAGCTCTATTGAACACTCACTATTAGACCGGTTCAAAATTCATCAGACTTCTTCTGAGTGATTTTTGCTCACTCTAATCTCTTAAAATTATTAGTGCCGGGCTAATTAATACAACTGATATTCCGGAGGATTCATTTCAAGCGATGAGGTTATTCGCCTATTAATTCTTGATCATACTGTAATACATGAAACACAAGAGCTTTAAATGAAAGGTGCATAAGACAGCAGAAGTGTCTGCACGTTGGCCCCTTAAATGCGGCTCTTCCACAAATGACTGTGTTGGTGCGCAGGCGTGCACAGCAGTGTCGTTCGGGGGACGTGTCCACAGCAAGTTCTAATGCAGAGACTGCACAGACTCTACACTAATCCGACGAGTTTTGGGTATTAGCAGTCCCCAGTTTTCCCAAGCGGCCACCCATGTCAGTACTAGTTGGGGTTGTGCTCAGTGATCAGACGAGAACTGGTGTGTACAACGCAATTCGCCGCTCCAGTTCGGGTGACGGAAGATGTGGCACAGGCAGCATATGGCTGGCGCTGGGGAGCCGCAGTTGACTAAGGCACTTCGTCCAATGCCGCAACGCAACTCAATGCAATGTCACTCTCGTCCACATTTAACTCCTTGGCAATAGTTGCTCATATGATGCCGAGCAGTTTAGATGAAGAGAGCTTTGTGCGAATTGCTTGACAGTTGCAATGAAACTGACATGCTCAGTTGTGAAGCAACTCGTTTCCAACCAGTTGCCTTTACATTGCGTTGCAGTTTCATTGGTGGGAGAAGTCCACATCGTTAACATGTCATTGGTGGGAGAAGTCCACATCGTTAACATGTCATTGGTGGGAGAAGTCCACATCGTTAACATGAATCAGACTAGCATGCAAGTAAAAAGGAACCAAAATTCGGTTATTTTTCAGTCGAGTTGCATTTGCGTTGCGGCAGTGGACGAAGGGCCTTATTCACGAGTTCAGCGAGTCATTCAGTCAGCAGTATCATTGTGTAAAGTGGCCAGTGCTTGTTGGGTCCACAAATCACACATGGGTGACAAAAGTATCTTCTTGAAGCACAAAGTTACCTGTATTTTTCTAACCGGCCGTTTCCAAAAATTTAATTTTAATCAATAAATAAGATTATAAAGTTAATAAATGGTGCTACTACCTAGATAGTTTAAGTTTAAGAAATTTGGCTCTCAAAATAAATTCAATTGTATTGTTGATATTTGGCTCTTTTGACATGAGTTTGTCGACCACTGAACTGCAATCTATGTTTTACACAAACACTATGGTAATTTAGCATGTAGTAACAATCTGTATTAAATTAAAAGACTTAGGAAATCATAGGATTTAAAGATGCTACAATGACACTGATATTTGATGATATGGGCATGTAAGGTAAAGATTATAAGAGGAACAAGGGATAGATGGAAACTAATGCAAGTTCGTATGGCCACGAACCTGGTTTGTTCCGAAAGGAGCAAAGAGTGAAACCTCTTAGACCAAACCTGGCAAAGTACTACGAGGGACAAGAAACAATTAATTTCCAGCTTAAGATTAATGAAATCAGTCCTAATTTTATCATACTGAGGCGATATAATTCTAAGTGCATACTTTTCATTCATGATTTGGGCTACATATTGTAATAATAAACGGCTATTTGTCCTTTCTACGACCTTCCCGAGTCCATCACAAACTACTTCTGTCATCAAACACTTATCTTATTATGCCATGATTGTTCTTACACAAATCATCATCTTTCCATTCCCAATCTACTATCAACGTGTATGAAGCGAGCTAACTCTATAAGTAAGCTAATGTCCGAGTAAGTAATGGGTTCTGTCAAATCAAACTATAATTTATTATTGATCTGCCTTTGGTAATTTAACAGAGAACGTGCTGTGTCATAGTACACAGTTTCTTAACCAGGGACCTTGATCTGGGAAGAATATTACGTGTTGGATCGCAGACCGCTTTTTGTTAGATTTTCGCCATCTAGAATACTAGACCTAACAACAACAAAAGTGGCGAAATTACGCCCGGGTAGTTATGGACAATGTCCAGGTTACTTTGCTTTCTCCCCAAGTCGAGTAAACAATACCTCCAAGCCATAATTACTGAAATCATAAGCAAATCGGCAGAATCCCTATGAGTTGGGGGCGATAGCTCATGGATATATATGCCAATGTTAATTGGCCAAAATTACTTTTAATCTCTGCTGGATGGTGCGGTGATGATTTCAAATTCAAATTTCCATGATTTGGTACCACATACACTCCTATGCTACACCTACACTCGTTAGACGGACTTCACCTTTTCAACGATAAAATACACCAACACACATCTAGTGGACAGATCCTTGCAGTATTTCAATCACTCATCTTAAGTTTCGTCTCTCCTTTTGCTTCCCTTCTCTTCTCGACCCTGTCATCTGAGGAAAGTGTCATTAAAATACAATAAAATAGAAATAAAAAGTCTTTCAGGGTATGAATGTAAAGAGTTTTAAAGAAGACAACTAAGTATCCGTACATTTTCGATGCCGTTTTAGAAAATACTGCAGGGGGAAGGAGCTTCACTTTGTAGAGGCATATTTAACAAACACTGGAAACTTACTTCATACAAGGACAACTAAGTATTATTTATAAATTACTTATGCTATCAACGTTCTTCAAAATAATATCTTTTCATGCTGAGGTTCTAACCAATGAGCTTGACATACTGAATTAAAAGCAATCAACTTTCAACTGTCATCGTCGCCAAATTTGTATACTAAATTTCTGTTATAACAAAGCCGCAGACATGCTAGACAAATAACCTGGATAACAATAATCAAATGGTACAGTTGATAGAAATTTGAAATCTGACTTTGACAGGTGACTTTGAAGTTATTCGCGGATCAATTAGCAAGAAAAAAATTAAATACTATATATACTGAACAAAATAATTACACTATCAAATATCCTTTTATTTGAATGACAAAGAAAACGGAATTAAAACTGAGGAATGAATCGTACAGTTTTATAATCCACTAGCCAAAATTAGTACTGTAGTTTAAACTAATCCATACGTCATCACAGATGCTGTAATAAACCATGAGGAGATTTTAAATGATCAGAATTACAGGGTTTAAGATACACAGTCGTTGTAACGTGATAACTCAGTACTACACGCAGCAGAAGCAACGCGGAATTTGATAATGAACTATTATTTCATAGTGCGTTAAGAAAACAATAGAATCTCGGTTAGGAAACATCGAAATTAAACTAAATACACTGACTTTTTAACAATAACAAACCTATAACACATTATCTAAATTATGAACAATGTATACTATCCGTTAGTAAATAATATTCTACGTGCTGTTACTTTTGTTACTTTCATCATATGCCCAAATAGCACACTAGGAAATAAACCGTTGAAAATGCCTAGGTTAAATTTGTCACTTGGGAAAACGTTCCTATACTATGAAACAAGAATGCCATTTTATGATATCCGACGTTTTTACTTCAAATTAAAATAATGTTTTCCAGCCCGCTGCGGCGACCATGCGATCTATAATATCACAGACTCGTTAACGAATGGGAATAACCATTATAATTACAGATAAGGGTGTGACGCTTATCAGTTATTCTGTCAGCATTCTGATAATGAACGAAACCTGAATCCCATAAAATACTCTATTTGTCGCAGTGATGCTCCCGGATCAAGCTTCGCCACATTTACTCCTACATGGACATAAAAACATCAATTTCAGGCATATAAAAAGACAGGAATTATTGCATCAACCTAGTTAAAAAAATAACTAAAAACAATTACATTTAAAATGATTTTTATATAAATTTCACTTCCATCTACAACAAACGATACAAATGAAAACGGTTTAAAAAAGGAGGATGCCTAGAATAGATTTAAAAAAATTCGTCACTAGTATTTCGAACTATTATTGTTACCCTGCCGCTGTCAAGATACACCCAATTAAGTCCAACAATCTTTCCTATCAACCATCTCACATGCTATTATTATAAACCTTTCTCCCCCAACGGCAAGCAAGTTTAACAAGAGCCAATCACGGGGTTTTATTTACAGATCTTAACCTCACTTACAAACGGATGAAATAAACAACAATAAATGATATATCATCCAACTCCACTAGCAGATGAATGTAGGGAGCATCGCAGCAACACACCTACACAGTGCATCATGCCTATTTTTGTATTGCAGTTGTTGTCCAACTTAAGATGCTTCTCTCTCTCCTGAAAAAAATCCAACGTTTGCAAAGTGAAATCCTTAACGTCAGCCAGGCACCTGTTAATTTCATTCCAGATAAAGTCACAAGTTCAAGAACACAAATAACGACTTTCGCAACATACTAAATCTGGCACGTAAGGGTGGGAGTAGACAAAATAAATTATGCCTGATACACAGTGATTAACGTGACCTTTGCTGTCAATTCTGCATAATACGAGTAGAGATTTGATAGTGCCAAGCACAGCTGCACGATTTTAAAAATTACAAACACCTTACATAATCTGTAGTATGAGTGAATCCAATTGACTGTATGGAAACCTGCACCAAACGTTCAATAATTAATAATCAGTCAGTAATGTATACTAACCAAACATTTACAACCTATCCACATAACTATTTAACTTCATACATCTCATTTGGCAGCATGATGCGCTCTTTACCAAGCCCCATTTTCAAACAGACATCAACGATACCTAAGAAAATTGCTAAATCCTCAATGTGGAACCCTGCGCATGTGGAGTAACCAAGTATGAAGTAAGGAATTTATTACACAATCCTAATATCTAAGCCGGTTACGTACCTATCTCTATAAATACACATGTCGAATTACGCTAGTCCGGAACCTATGAATTATATCATTCTTCTAGCTCTAATGACAACCAATATTTAATATAAGCAACACAATGTCTTAGTACAATATTATAACCCCCTCCCCCATAATGTTGTGGAAAAGGTAGGACCTCATCTCGTCTAATCAGGTTATTACACCAGTCAAGTTGCGCCTCACGTTTAGATCTCCATTTGGAAGCACATAAAATACCAGTTTCCAAATGCCATATCTGACTAGTGACAGCAGTAAAAGACTGCAGTACAAGACTCCATGCAGATGCTTTCTACGGTTTCATCATGTGGGAGAAATGATAATATAACAGGCTGGTAAAAGCATTACAAATGTCATCATTAGAATGATAAGTGAGAGGAAAATAGGTATAGAAATAGACGCATACGCTCATGTCATATAATGCACACGAACCATAATCAAAGAATCAAACCTTGATAAACAAATAGTTACCTACAGAAAATTTTTCTCCACATAAACCATTCTATGTGGAAGAGAAATTAAGGTAGGATTACGGTTTTAATTTTTATTCTCCCGTCAGATGAGAGTGACTTCCATACACATCGGCTTGTCAAACGCAAACCCCTAGATTACAGCTGATCCTCCCAAACCACCTTCTCCAATTTTTGATTGCAATCCCAATATCCATCTTCAGATATTTACTTTAGACCAACCTTGCTAACCTTGGTTCAATTCCTGTTCGTTCAGCAAGTGCTTATATAATCAAAATGGCGGAAACATCCGTCAGGGAGGAAGTTCCAAGGACGAACCATATTCAAAACATACTCACTTTTAATAAACCGTTCCGTCGTCGACAGCTTCTGATTATTAGAAGACATTGTCGTTCTTTTACTTTCTCACTTTAGGCCAATCATAAAAAGATGTTGATGCCTGACCCTGGATTCACGCGGATTAATTTCACAGACACAATTTCTTCAATATGGCGTAAACAACTGGCCACCGTTAGCATACTGCATTGCGCAGAATTTTGCGCATACCTTTGTTCCACCAATGACATGTTACGTTACCCAAACTCAAATAAATGCGGCAACCATTTCTTAAAACGCTCATTTATTGGTCGGTCTTTTCGTTCACTCAGTCGAGGTTAGCAACGCCATCTGTAGGAATCCAAATCACACCCGGGAAATTGTGGATGCATTCATCATTATCATAATATCCTTATCCCGCCTGTGGCAGGGCCGGGTTTCCGGGTTCTAGCCCTCCACTGCCTCTCTATCTCCCACCTGGTCCCCGTCCACTCCACACACTGTCATATCCTTACGGACAACCTACTCCCACGTCTGCTTCGGTCTTCCCCAGCCCCGGGTGCTTCCGACCACCTGTATTCCTGGAATGGACCTCTAATGAGCTCCTCCTCTCCTCTTTACGTGTCCATACCACCTCAACCTATTTTCCCCCTTTTTCTCTGCGATGTCCAGCACCCCCAGGCTACCTCTGATATTCTCATCCCTAATCCTAATTCTAAATGGTGGACGCATTCAAATGCGGTTAATTCGGAAGTTTATCACATGTTCTGTATCACGTACCGTAAGTTGATATCAGAGAGTTAGTGGTGAACGTCGACGATGACGATACGAACGATACGAGGTCAAATGAGGCAACTGTGCATGCTCACGAAAAGCAGACCAGCAATTGAGCTTGCGCATTTGCCTCATTTGACCTCGTATCGTTCGTATCGTCATCGTCGACGTTCACCACTAACTCTGTTGACACAGGAATTTCAGACTACCGTCGACTCAAGACCAAAAACCCACGAAACTAATATTCGCCAGCATATCCCAATGTTTTATTAATTTTAATCATTGAAAGGAGAATAAAATCTTCAGGCGGTCTGGAATATCCCTGTTGCTTACTGTAATTGCGCAATAGGTCAGACACCATGCAATAGTATAACCAACAAAGCATTAATTTACCTGGGGTAGGCCGGCATCCTCCCATAGACAACAAAAGCCAATATTTCCTGCGAGTTCCAGACGCCTGGCTGGGGAGACCCCAGTCATAGCGTGTTCAGTGGACTCGCAGACCCAACCCTGCCACAGGTGGAATAAGGGTATGATGATTATGAAAGCAAAAATAGAATCCCCTTTCGCATTAACATGCACCTTTCATGCAATTCGATTATCATGTGTAGGATGTTGAAATTTTTTTCAAACCTGACATGTAGTCGAGCCCGGCGCGTGTAATTAATTCTGATCCTCAATTGTCATGTGGACGAGACGCTGAAGTCGACTTATTAATTATGCGAGCTGTACATTATGTTGCATGTCAGGAATCCGAAACATATGTACTTTCTGGGCAGTGGCATGGCTACACCCAAATTGTTGGTCAAAACATCAAAGAACAGATGCATAGGCTGACTACCTCTGTACAGTGCGAGAGGAATACACTTTTAAATTATAAATGACATATACAAATAAATAGCTCATTTATTGAAAAAAACATTGTAAATGACTACTTAGTTTTATAAAAAAAAGTCACTTATTTTTGAAAATATGAAACTCAGGAACATCAAACACCAATTTCATAGATGATAAAGTTTCTTCTTTCTCAGCTGTGATATATTAATTAAGGATATAATTAAAAAATTGCTGAAGAGATCCCACAAAACAAAACTCGGGATGTATAAAATTTAACTCTGAGCAACGGCACAATCCTGACTTATGAGCAAATACTCATAAGTCAGGATTGTGTTGTATTTAAGTGTTGCATACTCTTTAAATTTATTTTAATAGGTATAGTTCAAATCCATCTAGACAGTCACAATTATAATACTGTGACCATAACGTTTTCTAACCATCTACAACCACAACTAAACTTTTTTCAACATGAGTCATCTACAGGAACCTCGCGATGGTGGAATAGGAAACAAACAAGTTACCTTTCCTAGCTAACTAAAATAAAATAGTTAACTAGGAAAGGTACAGTACTGTGCTATTATTTAGTCAAAAACAAAAGGATATTTATGCAACAACTTGAAAATTCCTGTACCAATACTCATGGGTATTCCCATAATGATGCATTCACTAACTCCTGTGATTGCATCCTTCTGACCATAATAAGCTGCATCAAATAAATGATCTGCTGTCTTTTCAAACTAATAACGAATAATATAAAATATTAGACTTAATCATTTATCCTTCACCACCTCAATTATATGAAAGTCAGATACATTACTTACAGAAGCCAACATCAAAACGCTTTCTTTCATTTTTGCTAATCCAAATCTTGTAATTCCTAGAACTTCCCCCTGAAACAAAGTACTTCTCAGAATGCAACTGTTTAACAATTTTAACATTAATGTTATCAGATATTCACCTTAAAAGTCATTAAGTCTGCCAATAACATCACATGCCTTTTATCAATGCTCATTCCATGATTCTCCATAGTATGCTGAATTTCTTTTATAATGGTAGATCTATGCAAGTAGCACGAAAAAAATTAATATGAAAATGAACTACGAGCAATTTAACAATAAACTTGCTGTAACGACCTGGCTGCTTCAATTCCTAGTGTGTAAAACATTTCATAGGTATTATTAGAAAACGATGATGACCACTTCACTCCTAAATTAGTGACATAAATACGAAGAAAACAATACATTTCTTGAGTTTTTTGTTTGATTTAAAAACATGCTGGGCAATAAATACCTGGTGTAGCCAAAACTTCTCTAAGATTATCGCCTTCAACAAACAACTTATAGTGAGAGGTTCCTTTAGTGTCATCTATATGAATCACTGCTCGATTTACTGATGGAAGACCCTGTTACATCAATCGTATTAACTGTGATTAAAATCTTAAAAAGAAACGTAACTCATAAAGAATAGCAAGTTACCTTGATAACTATTCGCTGCAAATTGTCTTTGAGCATCTGCATTGAATAGTAAAGTGTACTTTTGCTTGTTTCTTGCGGAGTTACACTTATAATACTGTCACCGTGTATTTTGACATCCTGTCGTTTGACTTTCAAACGCGAGGTACAAATAGAATATACTATAGTTTCGGCATTAACTTCAAGCTGAAAATATAACGCATCGTGTAATAAATAAAGTGGTAAAGAAGATATCTTGTATACTCCATGTTTGTTACCTTTAATAACCTAACTCTATCCAAATCTAATTTAATTAAAATAAAGCATTCATCAGGAAGGAACACTTCCTCAAAATATTCAGTTATCTAAAAAAAAATGAAATATCATCAACATGATTCATTTTTGATTATTCAGCATACATCCTTGATTGTCTACGTAATTTTCGATAAATATGAACTAGTTTTGGGTTAAACATTTTAAAATTTGCATAATACCTATATTACGAAAAATCAAGCACCTAATCACTTACGTACTTCGCCCAATAATGTTTTTTCAATTCGGCCTTTAACTCTTCGCGCAATTTCTGGATCCGTTTCAATATCCAAGTTTGCAGTTATAATCGGGGTACTTATGTTCTTTGATGCATTTATAATTTCCTTAATCCTTGGAACACCTTCTGTAATATTCATTGAGGCCACACCAGCGAAATGAAACGTTTTCAGAGTCATTTGGGTTCCAGGTTCACCAATGCTTTGTGCCGCTAACGCTCCCACAGCAGTGCCTGTAATTAGCAGTAACAAGAACCATTAATTAATACGGAAATCTCATAAAAACTAAAAGAAGATGAACAAATTTCGAACATTTTTCGATCGTTTCGTTGGTGTTTTTAGGGTTCTTCAACTACAAGGTCATTAGAGCCCCGTCCATTGCATAGTTCTAATGCACAGACTGCACAGAACTGCGCTAATGTGACGATTTTTGGGTATTAGCGGTACCCAGTTTTCCATTTACTACTATGGTAATTCTCGAACTATACTACGAAGGTCATACGAGTAGGCCTCAGCACAAGGGCCATCTGCACTCAATTTGCTAAAAATTTAAGAGGAACTCCAGTACTAATATAGTCTTGAAAACACTGCATTAGCATATTACCATAAATCAGTTAAGATTGTCAGATCAACAGGGAATTAAAGTTCTTACCTGGTTCAATCACAGCTCTCAAGTATTTATCCTTACAAATTGCCAGGAATTCTTGTAGTTGACTTACTGTTAATCTTTCTAATTGTCCCTCCACTATAATTTAATAACGCCATAATTTGATAACATATCCTCACTCATATTAAAGATGTGAAACGCTGTCCACAAACCTGGTGTAAGCCGACACTTATTGGTCAATCCAAACCTTTCCCGAACTCGTCGCACTTTGTCAGCAACAGAATTTATAAAAACTCTAAGATACAACAGATGCATTCTTATAGAATTACAATTTATAAAATAGTGTAACAAGGCACTTTATAATCAGACACACAACAAAATATTTCCCTTCACTAAACGTTAATTAAATAATAGAAAGCAGCTGACTGGCTTTACAGTTCCTCAAATGGACATGAGCAAAACATTACTTTTAAAAACATTAAAATCCCAACTGAAAAGGGAAATCCAACCACGAGATAAGCACTTGCTAATGTAATGCGCTGAATAGTGCTATGTGTGCCAAATATCATGTGACAAAAATGAATTTGATAAACACAAAATTATGCAGCCAACAGTTAAAACCTGCACCAACAAAAAAGAACTAATGACAGACACTGTTTCAAATGTCTGGTACAATGACAACCCTTACTTCAACGTTCTTAACTAAAATATCCTTAGTAATACATACATTAATTCTTGATGAAATTCTTTTGGGCACTTTTTATAACTATCTTCATCCATTATTTCGGACGCCACTTGCCTAATTTGAGAATCATCCAATGGCTCTTCACCTTTACATGGAGATTTCGCCTAATGATTAATTAGATTAATATAAGAACGGTGCTAAACCAAAATCAACGTAGATCTAAACGAAACAGGTACACCGACTCAACTCTAACATGATCTAAAACACGTTGAAAGTCTAATGGTTTGTCCTTCCCTTCCATAGCAGCTGGATCAAGACCATCATCCCCAAAACAAAATTGAACAACATCACCAGTAGAAGTGCGTACTGTGGAATCATAGTTGGCACACAAATCCTCAAGAGACTAAATAAAACAAATGTTTCATTTATCGCAGAAAATTAGCAAAATAAAACGATGAAATACCTTCACTAATCGACGTTGCATATAACCAGTTTCTGCAGTTTTCACAGCAGTATCAACCAGACCTGAAATACAGGTTGAATAACAACAAAATGTTCAGTCATCAAGTTTTATCCCACGCATGCACTTCTATAATTTACCTTCTCGTCCACCCATAGTATGGAATATAAATTCAGTCGGCGTCAATCCAGAATAAAAGCTATTGCTCACAAATCCTTTTGCTGCTGGACTTTTTGCTATAAAAACACACAGCGCTATCAAGTAGATGCAGGATTTTCTAATCAATAGCACGATGACTAGGTGATATGGTAAAAATTCCCAACTATAAACCTGACTATTATGGCCATGAATTTCAAATTTACATGCATATCTTAGGCCGCTCGCACACACAACCACTTGCAGCAACCACTAGTCGCTGTACACATCCACCAGTGGCTGCCACAGGCGACAGTAACGTTATCTCGTGCTTGCGGTAATAGGAAAAACGCCACCACCAGCCACAAGTAGTGAGATACGGCCACTGTCGCACCTTGTGGGCCAGTAGCGCTGCTGCAAACGCCGCGTCTGCGCCACGCCTATTGAGTTTCAACTGGAAACACAGTCCGCAGCGTGTGGTCGCCACTTGTGGCGGCTGCTAGTGGCGACCACACGTTGTGGACTGCGTTTCTAATTGGAATCAAATAGGCTCAGCGCAGACACGGCGTTTGCAGTATCGCTACTGAGCCACGAGCTACGGCAGTCGCCGTATCTCGCTACTTGTCGCCGGTGGCGGCGTTTTTCCTATTACCGCAAGCACGAGATCTCGTTGCTGCCGCCTGTGGCAGCCACTGGTGGCCGTGTACAACGACTAGTGATCGCCACTAGTGGCTGCTGCAAGTGGCTGTGTGTGCGACCGGCCTTATAACGTCGAATAATTCAAACTTTACAAAGATTATGATATTGACGATAATGAACATGAGGAAATTAGCTTACAATGTCGCTCAAAATGAGGTAGAGATCTATCTTCAAAGCCATTTGGAACTCTATGTCCACTAATAGCCTGTTGGCCCACACAAGCAATCATTTGTGAGATATTAATAAAAGATCCTGTAATTTACAAACGTAGTAGTTTAAATGCTACATAGTAGACCTATAGTTCACCGGAAATTACACCTACCTTTTGATCCTGACAACGCCATTATCAATGGACTATTTGTCTTTGGCAATTCATTCAAACAAGCTTTACCAACATGATCTCGAATAATGGACAATTCTTTAAGAACAATTGCCTCTAAAGTCTCTTCCTCAGTACACCCTGGTTGGCACTGCAATTTGCCTTCAGTCAGTTGGCGAATATAGTCCTCACATTTTGTGTAACTGTTATAGAAAGTCAAGAGCATGAATAACAACCTCATTACTCAAAAAAAATACTCAAACAGAAATTTTATACCCAGCATTTAGCAGTTTCTCTTTGGCAACCAGTAATCCAAAACCAGGGGTTACATCCCCAATGCCTATGCTGAATCCTCGGTTCATAAGAAAGAAAGAGCACAGTCTTGCAAGACGCCACATACCATCAGCAGCATATTGTTCGCCCCAATCACACAATAATATGTAAAAAATATTACTCTTGGAACCAGAACCCAGGACACCTTTGTCCAGTGTCCCACACAGAAGTTCACTATTATATATTACAATATCTAAAAGCAAAGTAATAAAATTGGAGATCCATAAAAATTTTAGGCAAAATATTAAAAATACAATATTCTTATTTTTCTTAACATACAAGAATCGTTAACACACATATCTTCCCCTTTTGAATATGCTTTTCCTTTAGCTCGTAGATTAGCTTTTACAGGGCAATCTTTGTTTGGTTTCAGAATCAAGCTAAAAACTTGTTTACCAGTCCAAAGCACTTCTGGCTGGGAATGACAAGAGCAAGTTCTTAGACCAATCCTCATTAAAAGATGCCTAGAATATCTCAACAGCCATTACAATTATAACCCAGATACCTTTCTAATCGCAGGTGGTGGTAAATCAATTCTCATTTTGGCATCTTTATTTGCTAACAAATATGCTACTAACTGACAGACCTTGGCACGATCAAAGAATGTGTCTCTTAGTGTCAGTAAGTAAGCACCTGTTAAGAAATCTTGCGTGGCACCAATTATTAGTTCTCCATTACGAGGAGTTATCAAATTTGATTTAGTCTATAAAAATATTTTACCAAGTTAACGCAAGGTAATTTCATAACCTGTAGAATCAAAATTAAAACTTACCCCCATTAAAACAAGAGCCTCCGCCCTTGCTTCTTCTGTTTGCGGGAGATGCAAATTCATCTCATCACCATCAAAATCTGCATTATAGGGCCCACAAACGCATTCATTAAAACGAAACGTACGGAATGGCATTACTTTTGCCTAAAACCAAACATTACAATGCTTACATAAGAGAACTTTTTAAAGGCATTCTAAAACAATATTTCTTACAAAAGGAAGCGTATAATACTCTTTAATTACCGTGTGTGCCATAATACTGAGTTTGTGTAAGGACGGTTGACGGTTAAAAAGAACAACATCTCCATCCATGAGATGTCGTTCAACAATATCGCCATACTAATACGAGAAAAAAATTATTACAAAATGAGTTTTACAATGGTATGAAAATACGCAATTATTGTCTTACCCTCAATTCTTGTGCTATTCTTTCTCTATTACCATATTTAAGAAATTTTCTAATCCCAGTTCCCTGCTGTTCGACAAAGTTTGCTCCAGGATGTTCATCACACCCATTAATAACTAATTTTTTCATTAAATTCAAATTTGCTTTCGTTACCTGAGAATAAAAATCACATATATTACGATATTATAAATTTTAATGCTAATCATTAGTTACCACCTCGATTTGTTTGATCTGCATTCCCTTAACTTCAACTAACTTCCCATATTCCCACATATGACCACATTTACACACTACAAATGTTCTCATTATTTCTGTATCCAAACCCTGCCATTTAACACTTTCTGTAGACTTTCTCCCATTTATTGATTCGTGAAATCTACTCCTCTCCACATATTCTTTAGCATTCATAATTTATCACTGTGCAACAAGTTATAAATATGTCTATCTAATTAACATATGTAAATATCCTAAAATGAAAACTAACCCTTTCAGGATAAGTAAGTGTTATGGCTATTAGAACAGGAACTCCAACCTAAAATAATAAATGTAATTGAGGTCTGGTAATAACATGAAATCGAGAAGATGGTGCCCACAGCAATTATATTTACCTGATCGATTTGGAGGTTGGGGTCTGGTGAAATGACAGTGCGTCCTGAAAAATCAACACGCTTTCCAGAAAGATTACCTCGAAATCGGCCTTGTTTACCTTTTAAGCGTTGTACAAAACCTCTGATCGGTTTTTTCGGCTGAAATCAAACAACAATGGTCCATGCTTATAAGGAGCTTCTGAAGTGTTTCATGCGCACTTTAACATTACCTGCATATTTAAAGGAATTCCAGACTGTTCACTATTAATGTACAGAGCAAAATGCAATTGGAGATAATCCCATGTTTCCTATCACATCAAATCCGTTTAATTTCATTGGTTTTCATCCAACATTACTTGCCAAAGCCATAATAAAATTCCACAGAATACAATCTTAACATCCTACCATCACTGTTGGCATTTTCGCTCCTGTAGCATTATGCCTTTGAATTACGTTGTTTAGAAATATTATTTCAGTTAGCTTCATAGTTATATCGTCTTCATTCCTGTTGTAATACACATGATTGATAACTTTCCAAACATAATTATTTATAAGGGCAATGCTCTTACGTGCCAGACTTTAAATCAGATACTACTGATGGACGGATGCATGATGGCGGTACAGGGATTCTGTCTAGAATTAAATCCTTAGGATGACCAGTAGCAGAGTTCATCAACAACAACGGTATATCCTAAGATTTTAACTAACAATTATAATATATGCTCATAAATACCACGTTACTTAATTATTGAGAGTTCATAAAATGATACCTCATTTGGAATTCTTTGAAATAGATCCTTCACAACTAAAGGATTGAGCATTTCCTAATAATTACATATTTAAGCTCAATCATCAAAAAGTATCATTGTAAATGCTCAATAATAAAAATTAGACAAGTAGCTCACGATTGCAGCTTTATTTAACAACGGCTCTAATTCTTTGTTATGTTCAATCGCCTCATCAAAATTTTGCAAATATTCCGATAAAGACTTGTCTCCTTTTCTCGTATTTTTAAATACTTCATGAGATATCTTTAACATACCACATTTCTTTATTTGCCCTATAATATTTGGAATAATAAAAGAAATTGTACGTAACGCAAGATGTGCATATTTGCATAATAAAATTATTTACTCTACCATTGATAGCATTGCAATACGGACAAACACTCTGTTTTTTGCATTTATCCAAAATACGTTTTCTTAAAGCTTTTTTTTGAAGGTAAGGAATCGATGGCCTTTTTAAAGAATCTAAGAATGTCCCTCTGTCCGAGGAACTCAGCATTACTCTTCCACAGGTCTTGATAAAAAAAATATATTTAATGTAAAAGCACTGTGTGACGCAGTTTAAGACAAATTAGCATACTTTGCAAATAGACTGCAGAATAGTAATTATTGAACGAAAATATCCCACGTGAAATACTGGAAGTTCTAAGTCAATGTATCCATAATGTCCAATGCAATCGGCCAAGCCTTTTCCACATGTATCACATTTACTGTCTTTAGAGCTTATACCCTAAAAAAAGGTAAACAAACTTCTAGTCATATTAGTAAGTCTCTTTCGTCAGATAACTTTTTTCATGATGTAGCAGAAATAAAATAGTATTCGTTTATTAGCCAGTTGGGAATTGAGTATAATTGATAAATTCGGCGAGTGTTTGGGCTGTAGTAACCAAATGCATATTATTGTAAAATTAAAAATACAGTAAATGTCTTCTAACCATTCGGTGGTCAAGAACTCCATATACCACAGGTAAATGAGTATTATCTTGTGTATACAAATCCTTATTAAAAACACGTAGATGTGCTTGCAACGCCACTTGGACATTATCGTGCATTCCAAAACAAACATGGCTTCTGTAAAAAAATATATATATAAACACAATTAAGCTTCTGTTACGGGAGGTGAGGTGATACCAGCAGTGAGGGAGTTGAGATATTTAGGATCAGTATCCCCAGGGAAACGGGGAAATAGACTCGGATGTGACCAATAGGATCAAGGCAGGTTGAAGAGAAGGCCTTTAATAGTGTTCCAAGACAGGCAGTATGGGACGTTTTAAGAAAGAAGGGGGTAGATGAAGGACATATTAGAATAGTACAGAATATGTATGACGGTTCAACCACTAGGGTGGATTCAAGGTGAAGGGGATCTGCATCAAGGATCAGCTCTCAGCCCTTATCTATTCACTCTGGTAATGGATGACCTGCTGATGGGAGTAGGTGAATGAGCCCTTCAGTGCATGGTATTTACTGCTGATGTAGGAAGTTTTGAGGGATCTCAAGAGGATGCTCAACAGGGCTTACATGACATTACAACAGCAATGGCGGGGGCTGAAGGTGAACACGTAGAAAAAAGTTCACAAAACTGTAGTTACGCCCTCTATGCTATATGGCTCAGAGTGTTGGGCAGTAAGGAAGAACCACGAGAGGAAATCAAGTGACCGAGATGGGAATGCTGCTTACATGAGTGGAGTGTCGCGTGCTGACAGTCCTCAACGAGTACATTACAGGTTGAGGTAACATCGCGGAAAATATGAGAAAAAACAGGTTGAGGTGGTATGGGCATGTGATGCGAAGAGGGGACGTGGGAGCAGGTTGTGCGGAGAGACATGACTGCGTGCAGGACGGATGAGAGCCTATAGTGCTCGCCACGAAAGTTGACACATTGGTGGGAGGCAAAGGATGAGTCTTCTTCAAAAAATAGGGAAAGTATTGAAGTTCTGTTTGCCATTACTGAATGAAGCCTGCCATTTGACCTTTTTCAAACTCCCTAATTTTTGTAGTGAACTTTCCTACCTTCTACCTCCCATGTGTCATCTTTCGTGGCGAGCACTATAGTAAGGAATAGGCGGGAGTGTAGGATTAGAACTCGCAGACCTGACCCTGCCACAGGTGGGATAAGGGTGTGATGATTATGATGAACTTCCTAAGCCTAGCTTCAGGAACTTATACTGTATACAGTATATCCATTCATGACCCAATGTATTACAAAACTAGCACTTCCTTCACTTACAACGTAGTAAAAGTGCATTTTAGTGTCCAAAATTATTTCGTCATAAACTTTTACCTAAATACACGGACGACGCATGATTACCAACGCCGTTGTCAATAAATAATGTTACATTACATGAATCCTCCGACATGACATCGAAGATTACAATAGAATTATCGAACTGTGAATGCAATGAACGCATGCATTTTTGTAAGCAAGAATCACACAGACATACGCAACAACGTGCACTTCATGTATACCAACGCTAGTGATGACCTTTTATAAAACAGGAATGAAAATAACCCCTCATAAAACCAACTTACATTTTCCTCGCTACGTCTGTTTCTCGAAATTGTTCCTTTACCATTGTTAGTGTAAACTAGATCTATTGTAAACGTAACAACTGTTCTAACAAATGCCAGTACCAGCCGAAGAATTAATCGACTGTCAGAACTGCCACCTAAAGCAGAATTGAACTTCCTTTGTTGCAGCGACACCTCAGTCAAGGACCAGAACTGCACTGGACTGTTCGTATTTCATTGAACTAGACTACTTTCGGCGTTCTTTTCATTTTTCATGTTGCCTAAATAATGTAAAAATGATTATGAAAATAATCATTTGACATATATTTCCATATACGATGTATCATATTTCCATAGCCATGATAAAGACGACCTGGTGATGCCGAAGTTTTCAAGTGAAGGTTGGGTGCACTAAGGCTCAAAAATAACTCCTACCTCCTAACTGCTGACTGGAGAAGGGAACGGGCACCCATTTGCATGATATTCGCCAAAGATGTTGAAAAACTTTGTGATTCCAAAGGAGTAGTGGAGAAGGGCCTAAATAATATTAGAACGGCGATAGAGGGGGGCGAAGTGAACGCACCGGGCCTAAGGGTACTGTGGAGTCGCTAGGGTTGGCGTCACCCGGTGCGGTGACACCATGGTGTCACTCCCCCCCCTCCCGAAATAGCCGCTTGTTCTGCTTTAGTGTCACCCCATTTCTCATGGTGGGAGTGGTGTCACCCGGTGCGGCCCGCACCCCCCCCCCAGTAACGCCATGGCATCTGCATCTCCTTCACAATTGAAACCCATTTACTTTGTCTTCATACTGGTTTCGAGGCCCTCTTTTCTATCTCTTCTACTGTTACCCTGGCGCAGGGCCTGCTCTGGGGGGAGGGTGCAATTCGGACATTAGTCCGGGAGTAAGTGTGAGAAAACTGCTGCTTGAACTTGCTTGTTATTCTTAAGGGGCGGCAATTTGTTCCGGGGCGACGTAAGCGCTAGAGCGGACCCTGCCTGGCGCCGCCGATCATCTCCCACCGCTCCAGCTGATACCAGGCGACAGCCCATGTGTCCTAACGTACTGTTTTTTTGTTCATCATAATATAAATGTGCTGCAGAAGTTTCGCAATAGGTTCAAGTGCTCCGTGAAATAAAAAAAGGGGTTGAAAAACACGGGTCTAGTGTAAGCTTTGACATATCTGGCAAGGACTATAACTACACTTCAGAATTCAATTCGCCCTGTGTTACGGTTGTTGATAGATGCCACCATTTCCTTTCTTCGGTATATTACAATTTCTTGTCCATTTCAAAATACTGTAATGATAAAAGAAATCTTCGTATCTTAAATTAATGCATTCTGTTGTTACTGCAAAATACAGTACATATTTATAATATGATAACATACAGTATCATAAGCTGCGGTTATCGATGGTTTTTAACGTGATAGCGAGGTGTTTAGGCTACCGTTGCATATTGATATTACTCTTCTTCAGCATTGCGGTCTTTCATGTGTCATTTGAAAATGTTTAAAGCTATATATGATTTTGTATCCGACCATAAAAATGTTTTGAGCTTTAAGGCAGGCGATAAATTTATCAAATTTGATGTAAAAAAATTTTCTCAGCATGGTGATCAAGAAGGGTCCGAAAACCCTACTGGTTGGATATATGTAATTAATGAATCCCTTATGAACGGTTTTGTTCCAGAGACATATGTTCATTTGGAGAATGAGGTAAACTGTGTTCTTCTCTATTTTGTTATTTGTTTTATTAACTACAATATTTTGCACGATGAGATAATATTTTAGTGAACAACTACATGCAGCAAACGACATCTCATTGCATAAATGTAGGTAGTGTCATTATTGTCCCTTTAGGCCCAGATCGTTTGATCATATAAAAGAGGGAAGAATTGTCGGGCGCCGAATTGTCGATTTGGTTCGGTATATAGCAGGGATGAATGTCCAAAATAAGGCCTAATAGACGAAGACAAGAGCAAAGCAGACGTGGGATCAGATGATCTGGGAGTACAAACAGAAGGGGTTAGAGGGCTAGAAGTCGCAGACCGGACCCAGCCATAGGCGGGATAAGGGGACCAATGGTGATAAATTACTTTCCTGGTAAAGTTTTTAATTTCATGCACTTTAATTATTGAGATTATTCACTTTATTTACTCTCCATTTGTTTTCTCTTTAGAATTCCGCAAACTTTTGGCCGTTTGCTAAGGAGCTATTCATAAAAGCCCAGAACCTATTGAAAGAAAATGATAATGACCGGGAAAAGCTAAGATTTTATAAGTGGGTTCATGCCTTAGATATTAAGTGATATGCGTGTAATAGTGATAAAATGATGTTAGAAAAGACACGTAGGTTGATGTTTTCAGAATATCTTCTTACCTTCGGGAAATAGCAGATGACAATGAGTTCTCAACTACAGGTAACTTTCAAACATTCAGTTATACAGCCTGGCCTTCACATTCGCGGAATCAATTCGGGTAGTGTTGATACAGAACTCCCGCGAATGCAGAGTCCCGACTGTACTTAGTATAGTTGAGGTATTTCAAAATCTTCAATAAATAATATCTTACATAAAATTCTTATGCTTAAATATTAAGATTGCAATTCGCCATTAGCAAATAGACCGATTTCACCACAAAAGACTGTTGATGAACCTTTCGATTCATCAAATTCAACCATTCTACGCACTGAAGAAGAAAATTCTGCAAAGGAGAAAGAAAATGACGTTATCTCTAACGCTCTTGGTCGTGAATTAATCGAAGATGTGAAATGTAACACTGGTCTTGGACATAAGCAAACTCTGCTTGCAGTTGAAACCACATTACAATTTCTAATTAGTAAGACACCAAGCATTAAGTCTACTCTAATGGCGGTCTTAGCATCTGTTAAGAATGCAGTCGTAAGTATTTGACACTATGAAGTTTTAGCCACATAATTATCTTAAACTACTGTACTAATTGAGTAAATATCTTTTCAATACAGGTATCTGATGAAGCCTTAGAAGCTACTCACGAGTGGCAAAGATTGAGATGCATATTCTCTACAATTGTGGACGTTAAAAGTGATGTGGAACAATTAAACTGGGCGTTACACGAAGATCAACATATTATAAAAGAATTTTTAGAGGAATTAGTAATTCTTTTGGTGAGACATAAAAACATCTTGCATTTATTTTATAAATCATTCATTATGTAAATAAAGATGCATTTTAATACTTCTAGACAGATGGTGATCCAGTTGTGTCAAAGCGATATCTAGAGAAGGATCAGTATTCAAGTCTTGAAGCAGTAGTGCAATATTTCAGCATGGTTAGTGATAGATCAATTAACTTTGAACATACAATTTTATGTGTTAATCCCATCAACAATTCATAAATATTTTTGAAATAGGAAACAAGGCCTATAATTTCTAATTTGATATTAAAAGTATTCGCAGCGTTTTGCACTCTCGATAGAGTTTCCATTAAAGTTTTGGTTTTCTCAAATTTACCCTTATTGCTTGCAAGAGATATGAAGGATTCTCTGCCCGGTAATAGGAATATTTGAAAATAATCTTTAAACAAAGAAGCATTCTGTACTGATATCACTCATGTTACAGACTATCAGAAGTTCGTTGACTGTTGTTTGGTATTAACAATGTTGCTGTGGACTGGTGAACCTATGCCAGTAAATCATTATGGTCAGTTTCAGAAATTATTAATCACTTTTTTGATAGATCTGTTGAACATTTATGAGCTTTACCATTGTCTCGCTTTCATGCAGTTTAAACTTACGCATACGCATGGTTTTAATACTTTTTAGATGTTTTAGACATTCATTTTGTGAAGTATGTGGTGACTATAATGGATGACAACTTACCAGAAGATTCTGCCGATGTAATTTGCGACAGATGTACTGAACTGTTGTTAGCTTATAATTTACAATTTGAAGACTGTAAAAGTAATCTTATTTTGCAAGCCCTGAAATCTATGCCTGCTGTTAAGGAGTTTTTTGGGAAGCTTATTGCACTAGTTAATCGCGAAGGTGTGGTATTTTCTAATAGAAGGTGTGGTATTTTCAATAGATGCTGTCAGCTAATTTAAGTTTTGACGTTTTGGTATATTGATAGAAGACCCAGTGGGTTCGATGTTTGATCATGTTCCACCTCCAAAAAATTCTGTACACAAGATGCTAACTGATGTATTTAGTGAGCAGGCTACTGCAAATCTGTTCTATACAAATGATCTAAAAGTTCTTATTGAAATAATTGCAAGGAAATTGATAGATTTATCTCCAGAAGATAAGGTAAGACACATTGTTCAAATTCTAATTTAAATATATGGTTGTCATTTTTTTTATATTTGGATGTTAACAATCAGTTAGAAATTTAATGTAATATTTGTCGATCCAGATGCAAGCTGCATATTTGCAAATCACATACAATCTATTATGCAACACTAGTTATGCTGATCATTGCCATTGTCAAGAGGAATTTCAACAATGCTTCAATAAAATTCTACATGAAGATGCTGATTGCCCCAAAGACTGCAGAGCTATTGTTGAGAGCATATGCCACAAGTTGCCTACCGTTTTTCATCTTTGAGCTGAAATGCAGCTCATACATTGTCAAAGTAACATATTGAAACTTTTTCTGAAGGTAATCGAAGATTTATAGTGAAACCTCAGATGTCAAACATTTCGTTCCTTAAGGCTGTTTGAAAACGAAAACCATTTTCCCTTAAGAATCAATTGAAAATTGATAACCTACTGAACCCCCAGTTGATGGCATATTTGAACCTTTATAAAAGTAATTAATGCATGAAATCGATACATAAGCACTGAAAATGCATAAAAATGTCACTTTATCTATATGAATGAGAGTTGATGGTATAAGGCGGTTTCTTTCTGTTTTTTTTTACATGGTATTGTGACCCTTTTTCAAAAAAAGGTTCACCACCACTGTTCTAAAAGAACAAAAGTAATCAATCCTGTGAAATTTGCAGGCCAAAAAAGTTTGTGTATGCCACTCATTTATTACCACATAGAGATCATTTATGGTATCTTAATGATCCATTTGGCCTCCATTATTTTGTATTACTTCCCTAAGACGCTTTCCCATCATTGAAACTAATTTTTGTCACATGTCTTTCAATTGAATTCCACTCTTTAATTAATGCTACTTTCAGTTGAGTTTTATTTTCTGCTTTTTTCAATCTTCTTTTTAGTTCTTCCCACAGATGTTCTATGGGATTCTTGTCTGGGGATTGGGGTGGAGTTTTCATCTGTTTAGGCACATTATAGAGCAACCATTCCTCAACTTCATGTGCTTGTGCTTAATGCTTTGGATCATTATCCTGCTGGAAGATGAATGATGATCCAAGACCAAGTTGCTCAGCACTGAATTTCAAATGTTCTTTTAAAATGTCCATGTAAGCATAATGGACCATTGTACCTTCAATTATTTCAGGAGCTTGATATTAAGGTGGACAACTCCATTTTTATCAAAAATGGGATTAACGTTGTTTCTTACAGAAGTTATCATATTGAATGCAATGATATCATTTGCTTTCAAATCTAAACAGGAGTCAGTGAAATTATAACCAAAAAATTTTATCTCTCATATGCTGATGGTTACTGAGAAACAGATTTTGCTTTTCCTGGCACATGTTCAAATTGGCATTTGCCCATCTTTGATACCAAGTTCGTCATTTGGAGTTTTCCAACACCAGATGCACTCATGCATCCCCACACTATGATCCCTACATGCTTGATAATTGGGAAAAGATTCTTCTTCACCTGTGCTGTTTTTTGGCTTTCTCCAAAGACAGACTTTTCCCATCAGACAAGAAAACATTAAACTTGCACTCATCACTGAATATTACCCGTTCCCAAAAACTATTAGCCACGTGAACATATATTCTTATCCATTTCAATGTACCAGAACACAATTTTGTTTTATTATTCATAAGGATTATTTTATGCATTGCAAAAACTATTTCTAAAGATACTGTACACAGACTTTTTTTTTACCTACTGTAGGTACCTAAAGACCCTCATTTGGCTTGTGAGCCACAGTTTGCTGATCTCTAGTATAAGGGGAAGGAAATATCAACTCTCCTGCTGTACATCTCGTATATCTGGTTGTAGGTTTTCTGTTTAGAAACCAGTGTGGTTTTTATTTTGGAACTGATTTAACATGAGACGATGGACAATATTTAAGCAAAACAGCTGCTGTATGATAGCAGGTTATGAACACATGGTGCACAACACAACCTTTGAAAGCGAGATTCCTCTGTTGTAGCTATGAAAAGTGTATTTAAAGTGTATTTAAATGCCAAAAATCTAATCGATTGGTATCTAAAGCCCTCACACAGGATGTTGGGTATAATGTAGTGTTTTATTTTTGTTAAAATTCTCAGTTATAACGTGCTAGCACATATAGCCAAAATTAAAGCTAACGTGAACATGGAAGAATTTAACCCTTAACCCATGGTCCTTTGGACCACGTCATTTAAATTTTCATTAGTAACTTTTAGAACAATAAAGTTACAAGGGTCATTCCTTCAGTACCTTCATATCTTTTACTATCTAGTAGAATCCTGGTCAATCCAGATCCCTAGGTAAAAAGGGAAATTGTAGACAGAAAAATCGTGGTCCCTGGGACCTCACCTCACTGATTATGTAACTATTTGACAATGTTATATGCTATTTGAAATTAGCATGAGATTTGCAAAAAGTACTTTTTATTCAGTTTATGATAATCTTTTCATGCTCATAACTTAATATCTTCTATTCTGTTAGCAATACAGCAGATATTTTGTGTAAAACAATTTACTATTTTAAAAAATATACGTTTAAGTAAACCTATGTAGAATCTTGTAAAATTTTGCAATGTTTGGTATTACAGTAAAACCTCTCTATGGGTACACCCCTCTAAAGGGTACACCCCTTATATCGGTACAAATTCTTCAAGCACCGATTTTTCATCTATAGGCTATTACTACCCCTCTTATGGGTACACCCCTCTGATGGGTACACTTTAGCCAGGTCCCTAGGGTGTACCAATTAGAGAGGTTTCACTGTACCTTGGTTTTTTGGTAAAAAAACGATTATAGGAATCGTTTCAAGGTGTTTCCTGAATTATAAGGACCCTGTTGGCCTGTTGCATGACGGACATTAAAGAAGAAGCTATATTTAATTCAAATTAGTGAATAATTGACGTGGCCCCTGGGACCACACCTCACCACTTGTGTACCATGAATTCCACGTCACGGGTTAAGGAAAAAATAGAAAATGTATATTTATACAGAATATAATTGTGTTTTACTGTAATGCGTAGGGTTAGATTCGGTTGTGAATCCATAGGATCAATGTGGGATGGCTGAAGTGGAGTTCTGTGTGACTAATGGGTCGCAATAAAATTCAAAGGAAAGGTTCACATAACTGTGGTTAGGTCAGAGCTATGCTGTATGGTTCAGTGTTGGGCATTCAGGAATTACATTAGAGGTAGCTTCAGGGTGGGGAAACATTGTGGAAAAATGAGGGAATAGATTGGGGTGATATGGGCATGTGACAAGAAGAGGGAAGGAGGAGGAGCTTAAGTACGTCCATTAAGGGCATGCACGTCAATTGGAGGTACCAGGAGTAGAAGACCAAAACAGACGTGAGAGCAGGTTGTAAAAAAGGACACGGTGACGTGCAATGTGGGTGGGGGATAGGCGGAAGTGGAGGATTGGGAGCTCACACTCTGCCTCAAAAACAATAATGATGAGATGGTGACTGCAGCGTGTAGGTTCTTTACAAATTCTTAACCTTAAGATGACCACAACCACTAGTCCCGAAAAATTATCAGGGTTTTCTATACTGTAATGGGACATGTTTTTGGGTTGTATGAGACTGTCAATTTGGCATAGATCTCACGCATATTTCGTGAAATAGGCTTCGCATACAAAATATCTAACTGACTTGATGTGGTTAGATAGTTTGACGTTTGGTTAGGAACCAAGTGTAGGTAAGTTGGATTACGTTGGTTTCCGTTAGGTAGGTTCGGTTGATGACGTTGCATTGCGTTAGGTTTTGTAATGTAATTAACTGTTAGACCATATTTTGTATTATGGGAGTCTTCTTGCCTTCCTGATGCCCAGTGAGATATAATTTTCAAATGAAATTTAGTATACGAGGCCTATTATATAAATCTTGTGTGAGATATAAGCCAAATTCACATTATGCCAGAGGGCTTACACATAAATGCATAAACAGTGAATTAAGTTTCCTGCTTAATCTTGTTGAAGAACTAGAATGTGTTGTTGCTCAAATCATTGTGAAATTCTAATACTGTAATATAATGTCCTCATAACGTTAACGAAAGGAATTTGTGAAATACTGCAAAAGGTATTCTTGCCAATAGTCACAAAATGCAAATTTCAGTCATTCGGTTTAATTACCTCAACTAGTTTTAAGCTATTTTAAACAGAGGCCTTAGACGTAGACAGCTTGGAAATATAGTTTGTAAAAAGATTTTTTTTTTACAATAAAAGTATAATTATTTACAATAGTCTGATTAACAGTGTTCATCATACAGAAATACTGACATCGTTAAAGATGCGTTACTTATCTTCTACATCATGAAGTAGTTCTTTTGCAGCACTTAAGTATAATTCATTGTTACATTTTTCTAATTCTTCTACTTTGAGGATTAAGCTTCTCACATTTGTGCTGCTCTCCTGTCAAACGCGGAATTTTATTAGTTATGTATGTTGAAGATGTTGTCTATCAAGCCATAACAAATTCTTACCTCAGTATATAAGTGTTTGGCGATCTCACGTAAGTTATTACACGTTTCCTAAAACAACACATCAATGGTTGAAATTTTGAAGTGATGGCATGCCGAATTATTTTAATCTTACCTCATCACGCTTTGATTTAATAACAGCACTATGTTCCCATGTTCCTTTTAGATTATCTGCACCACATAAATAGGTTAAGAAAGGTTTAATGGGTAGCAGTGTTTTTGATGAAGCGGCAAGATCCAACATGTTAATATTTGGTATTAACAAAATATTAGTAACATGCCCTGTTTATAAAAATGACATTAGTATTTAGTATCTCCCTATAACGTCTTAATGGCGTAAGAAAAAAACCAGAAACAACCTTTATGTGACAAGCTGCGCAAACACTGTCGACTAGGAATATTCCAAATTTTAACGAATTCATCATGTGATCCTGATATTAAAGTTTGGGTGTCTATCGCAACAGCTAGTGCAGAAACTGCTTTGCTAGAAGAAAAAGTTTCAACAAAACATGTATTCGAATAACCAGATAATGGGGAAAAACGAACCTATGGCCATAGAAAACGTGGGTCTCTTCTTTAGTTAAAGAATGTTCCGGAGTTTTAATCTATAAAACAAATCATAACTTTTCGTCTATTAGGCAGCAATGTAAACAATTAAATGAAAATTAAGTGGATAGGTTCACAAGTCGACATTTGTATCTTTACTTGAGATGTCAACGTCGACCTATCTAACTGCAAGTTATTTAAAGATGCAGATAAAAAGACGCCATTTGAATAAAAAAGGAACTTGAGGGTGGAACATGCACGAATAAGACAGCAATTAACAATAAGGGATCTAGGTTGAAAACTTACTGGATCTGTTAAGTTAATTTGGAAAATTCGGCCATCGCTACTCCCAATAAACAACAGGTACTCTGCCCAATCCATTGTCGTGGACGTTAGACTTATATCCATAAGAAAGGTTATTAACAGGGCTCCAGTTTGTAAACTATATAACTGAAAAGACTATTATTAAACACCAGCTGTGTGTGTTACATCGAGTACTTTAGTTACAAAATTACAATTTCTTACTCTGCAAGAATGGTCCAAAGAAACGGTAACAACTCTAGCCCTTCTTCCTCCTTTGCCAACATGAACATCAGTGACAGGCAGAGTATTATGAGTCCATGAATAGAAAGGCGTACTATCACTAGTAACAGTTAGAGACTTGTATGCCATTTTTAGGATTCTATAAAATATGGGATCATAGTTCATACATGACAATGAAAGTGTTCAATACTTTATGCTTTTCATTTTCAAATGCTAACTTTTGGAACTTCCACGCGAAAACCAGATTATCTTCTCCAGCAGTTATAACGAATGCTCCATCATCTGTAGTTTTTACACAAGTAATTGGCTGGTAGTGTTGCGTTATTACACCTAACAGCTCTCCCGTGCTTATCTATTAACACATACAGTACATAAGGGCGACAAAATGACTAAACTGAAGACAATGCAAGATTTCTTGTAATCTTGGACTTATTCCTATGGTCTGTCAAGATGCATTTATTATTTCATTTATGATCCAAATAATTTATAATACTACCTGCCAGATGTGTAATTTTTCACCTGCTGCTCCAATACAATATAGACCGTCTGGAGTAACTGTCAACGCAGTTATTTTTCCTGGAGTCACAATTCTCTGATAAAAATGTTCCTGAAATTCAAGTTTTAAATATGAATATGTAATCCTTTGTGACGGATACCTTGCTAGCGAGATTTTTTTCATGCTAGACCCATATGCCTAGATCTCCACCAACACCCTAGCAACATCTTTGCCTTTCGCACCCATTCCAGCCGCTCCATTGTTGTTTGTTGGAGTTTAAGGTCCCGTCAACTACAAGGTCATTAGAGACCCGTCCACTGTATAGTTCTAATGCATATACTGCACAGACACTACACTAATGCGACGATTATTGGGTATCAGCAGTACCCAGCTTTCCCGAGCGACCACCCATGTCAGTACTAACTGGGCTTGCGTTGCTTAACTTCAGTGATCAGACGAGAAATGGTGTGTCCAATGCAACTCGCCGCTCCACCACAGAACCCACCCCCCCAGAACCTCTTCCAATGTGGGGGTTCCCCAACTCCTCCTGCAGTGATCCAGTGCTGGACAGACCAGTATCACATGCCTGACGTCCTCCACTTGATCCCCACATAATCCACAGCCCTCCTCTCCACCTGTGATCTTTGCCATCCTCTGTTTCGTCTCCAGTGACCCAGCTCTTGCCCGAAACAGAAGTGAGCTCTCCCACGTATTGTCATAGATTACCTCCCTCTCTATGTTAAGCTTGTTCCCATACACCCTCAGCGTTTTCTTTGCAGCCCTTCCCTCCATACTCTGTCGCCACTGCCTTAACCCCCAATCCTTCACTTTGTCCTGTACGAGTCTTTGCAGTGTTATTATAGCTATTATATTCACAAAGTGCTTAAACTGGTTAAAACTTTTATGTATAAAGAAAATTGATTCTTAGATACCTTTTTATGAAGTGACCATACATTTATAAGTGGCTTTTCAATCTCTGCACTAATAATATAATCATTCAAAATTGTTGACAAAGTATGAGGTGCGCTATTACCACTTTTAAATGATGTCAAACTGGTGCCAGTTGAGAAATCCCAAAAACACACATTCCATAAATTCCCATTTGCACCCGATGACACTAATATCTCACTCTTATCCATCATATTTTAATGTCAAATCCACAATCGGACTAAGAATACAAACTTAACACCACGTGCACGGAACCACGCGATTTCAAGCTACAGTGTAGTAGAATTACAGAACCTAAGTGCTACGCAAGCTATGAGCTCTACTCCCCATTCAGTGAGCGATTTGGTGCGCGTAGCAATTGACAATGGGGGTTTATAGCAGGTAATCTCGCTCAGCTTAACTGAAATTTTACGGACGTCTCGTAGGACATCCTCCGTCTGCAGTAGTTTATTTTTGCACGTGGTTAAATACTTTGACAAAATGGCAATAGACATCGAACGTAACTTAAAAAGAGCTCACGAAGATCAAGGAGCTGATAAAAAAGACAAGAAGGTTCGAATAACACCAGCCTCTTCCAAAGATGGCAAAAAGGTAAGGTTTAATTAAGTTGGCCATTGATGGTCTTAAATTTTAAGCTACGTAGTTAATGAAATATTGCCTATCGTTGCAAAAAATTCTCAAACGAAGCCAAAAGCGACGTTTGAAAAGAAAGCACCCAAACAATTCAGTAAGAAACATGGAACAAGCGCAAAAAGAAATCTAAAAGGAGCTCGTGAGCACCAAGGAAATAATGAAAACGACATGGAGATGGAAATAACATCAGCCTCTTCGAAAAGTGAAAGAAAGGTAAGGCGTAGTTAAATTGTTACTAAGTTATATAGCTAGTTGTTGTCTTGCACTTCATCATACACAGATTTCTTTTCTGTAATCGAATTTCCGAAAGAATTCACAGGCCACGTTGAAGAAGAAGGTCTCTCCGCAATTTAGTAAGAAAGAAGCAAATGCTGAAGGAGCTCATGAGGATCAGGGAATTGATAAAATCGTTTTTGAAATATCACGAACACCTTCCATAGTTGGGAAACAAGTAAGTTTAATTAAATTGAAGTAATATACATTATTTGTCATTTTACGCTATGTGGTCGACAAAATAAAATTATTTTCTTTTGCTGCAATACAATTTTTTAGCAAAAACCAAAAGGTAAGTTTAAAAAGGAAGGTTTAATTGGAACTCGCACTAAGCAGAAGGCCAATTTGAAAGTTGGAGCAAGCATTAGTCCGAAAGTTAAGTCACGAAAAAGTAAGAGCATTTGATTTGCTTTCTGATTTTCTTATTTTTTGTTTAAATTAGAGTAGATGCTTTGTAACACTTTAAATTAATGCTTCTAGATGTGGCTTCTGATTCTCAGCCCTTGCATTTGTTGAAAACCAAGGACAGACGAACCGTCAGAAAAAGTTTAAAAAATAATTATGAAATGGGGAAGCAAGCTAAACGACTTTGGGAAACAATTCGAAGGTATATAATTGTAATATTACTAAACCAATAATAATTACTGGTTGTGTAGGGGAACAATCCTGCATATAACAATAAAATCCGTTACAATGTTAACTCTGCTCAGAATTTCGGCAGCAGGCGAGAGCCAGAAATTAACCTAAAGCTGCGGCCAGAGGATGCAGGTGACATCTTACACACGGAACCACCGCTTTGCTCTGCGGAACGGCTGTATTGGTTTAGATACACCAGTTCTCGTCAGATCACTCAAATTAAGCCACGCAGCCTCAGCTAGCACTAACATGGGTGGCCGTTTGAGAACACTGGGTGCAGCTAATACCCAAAAATCGTCGCATCAGCGTAGTATCTGTGCAGACTCTGCATGAGAATACGCATTGCACGCTGGGGGTTCTCATCGGGAAGAAATCACCTGCGTCGTTCTGGGATCAAAATTTTCATCCTGGTACTGCTGTCTCAAATCTCACCACACTACACTACCCTTAACAAACTAATTATACATAAAGAAAGCAGTTGGGTGCAGAAGCATCTAATTCTTGGTCTTACCAGTAATGCTTGGCAGACGAAAGCGATAACTTGTTCTTTCCAAGTAACATTAGCATTTATGGTGGAAATTTTTTTTAGGGAAGATTGTCCAAAAGAGAAGCAGCAGCAACTTTGTGATCAAGTATATACACTTATAAAGGATCAAGTTTCAGAGGTAGTATTCGTTTCTGTTAGCTAGAATTTAATTTATGGTATTGACACATGGATTTTTCAGCTAGTCCTTGCCCATGACACTGCGCGTGTTATTGAATGTCTAATTGCTTATGGATCAGATAAATTGAAATCTGATTTATTCGGAATTCTCAAAGGTAAACATATACAAGTAGCGTTCGATAAGATTTCCGCCTTTTGCACATAAACTACAATGTTATTATTAATATTATGTTTATAGGCAACTTGGTTTCACTAATGTCTTCAAAATATGCTAAATACGTGGTTGAGAAGTTTTTAAAAGATGGGTTAGTTTTCATAATGTGTGATATTAGTGTTTGAACTCTAATAACTACATGTTGTGTCAACGTCACTAATGTTTTTAATTTTGTAGAAACAAGCAGCAAAGAAACGACATAATTCAGGCAATGTATGGACATTGTAAACGACTAATTTCCCACAGTGTGAGTATTTCATTTGCATCATACTTGGCAATATAAAATTTAAACTCTTCCTTATAAAAGATGTGTTTCTACGGCCAGTATGTAAATATTTTCATATTTATAGGAAGCAGCTCATGTAGTGGAGCTAGCTTATAATGATTATGCTAATGCAACACAGCGTTCCTGTTTAGTAGAAGAGTTCTATGGAGTATCATTCGCACTTTTTAAAGTGAGGATTTTTATGTTTAGTGTTTTATTAATTTCATATGAGATTTCATTGTGTGAAACTTTCTTTTTCAGGATTTAAAAGTGAAATCTCTCGCTCAAATTCTAGAAAGTCAGCCTGAACAAAAAACCGTCATTCTTGAATATATGAAAAGCATATTGACACCAATTGTGAACAAGTACGTTTTGTATAACATGAATTTTTATCTGCGAAGTCCTTCTTATTTTAATTATTATACCTTTTACGTTAAAGGTCGGTTATAAATTATAGCATTGTTCATCACGTTTTATTGGAATACTTAACTAATTGTAACCCTAAAGACCGAACAGTAAGTGTTGTGGGAGTGCTGTGATTCGAGAATGACGTTGATAATAACTGCATTTAATATACTTTCTGTTTATAAATATCTACAGAAATTAAGTTTTAGTCTTTCTTCGACTTTACAGGAAATGATTCAATCACTTCAGGACAAGGTTCTTCATATTTTACATACAAAAAATGGAGCCCGTATTGGTATGCATTGTATATGGCATGGCACTACTAAGGTATTTTAATCGTTTTTTGGTAATTTATATCTTAAACTGAGAAGCTTACCTGTAAATTGAAATTTTCAGGATCGAAGAATTATTGTAAAAAGTTTTAAAACTCATGTTCAGAAAATATGTTTAGAGGAACATGGACACATGGTTTTAATTTCGATATTTGATTGTGTCGATGATACAGTTCTCGTTCAAAAGGCTATTATTGATGTATGTTATTACTTGCAATAGTCTGATGATCGCATAATCCGATGATTATCAAATGATTATTAATGTCAACAGGAAATGGGCAGAACAATAGCCACATTACCTTTTGATGCTCATGGTAGAAAGGTACTTCTCTTCTTGTTGGCCCCAAGACATTCATTACATTTTCATCCCGATATCATTAAAATATTAGCACAAGGTGACGGCAATTCCACCAGGTAATGAAACGTTTCTATAAATTTTAGGACTAACATTTTCTGAAATTGAATCAGAATTTCTTTATCTTCTTTATACTGACTAGATTCTGTTTCTAATTTGTTATTTTCAGTAAGAAAGATCCAGAGTTGAGACGTAAAGAACTTCTAACTGCTGTCTCTAAATATTTATTAGCATTATCTTTAGAAACTATTGAGGCGATGGTATTTTCCCCCTCTGCAAACGTCGTTTTACAAGCAATATTAATGAATTGCATTGGTAAGTTTCTTTTATGTTTTAGTTTTAAAGTATATTGCCTTATGGAGTTTTATAACAACTTCTGATTTTCCTGCCATACTTTGATTGCAGGCGATACCTCTCATTTCTTGAAACTAATAGCGGAAATGGCAGCAAGGCCTTTAGAAACAGAGGATGAGAAGCATCAACATATTGTCGAGCATACTGCTGGACATCTACTATTAAAACGTCTTATTCAGCACGATAAGGAAAGGTGTAAAGATCCGGATAAAGGTAATCAAATGTTAGAGCTACGGTTATATCTGTATTAAGGAGTTTTATTTGGTAAAGTAATAAGTTGAAAATTTTTAGTGCTATTTTGTGACATTTTACTCTCTTCGGTACCTACGCCTACTTTGCAGTCATGGATAAATTGCAATCGTGCTGCATTTATTTTAGTCTTGTAAGTAATTGCACTTTTCATAGCTGGCATATTAGCACTGTTTCATATTCCGATACGTTTTTCAGATTGCTGGATACAGGAATTCTGAGAATTGTTGAGAAAGTTCGACAAAGTTTACAACCGGTGATGAGTACCTTGTCTGACAAAAAATCAAAAGGAGCTGAATTGTTGTATTCGAAATTAAATACTTGACCAATAAAAAATGCCTAATATCTTTTATGATTTCAAAACTGTATGCCATGTGTAAGATGTTTTTGATAATGTTACATCCATCCGAAGTTACCTGCATCACAGTTTTGTATTGGTTTTCATCAATGTTTCATAAAGAATTGCAAGAAGGGCATTAAACCTGTATGAGGGAATTTGGAGAGTATTATTTGAATTCGACATAAGCTTTAGCAAAGTCAAGTCTGTTCTTGCTGCTCGGTGAAATATATGGGATTCATTCAGGACATTCCTTGTGGTACTTTTACTCTCTTGTTGATTATAAGTACTAGCAACCATATTTACCATTTCCTGGGCACTTGTAAAAGGTTTAATCTAGTTCCAGTTGAATACACTGCAAGCAGCCATGATAGGCCAAATTGGCAGTGGAGAGAATATCTCTCATTCTTAAAAATTCACTCATTTTAAAACCCCAAGGAACGTGAAGCATGGCATCTATTCCGCCATATATCGCCTGCCTTCTATACTGGCGCCCTCTTCCAGAAAGTTCTTCACCTTATCCTCATCAAGAGCATTCCATTGCCCAATGACCCTTGGAAAAAGGGACCAGTAATATGAGTCTGTTCGGACCCTGATCTCCTTCAGTTTGAACAGATGATCATTTCTCCCCCTATAGTCTGCAAAGGATAACCTGCTATCCAAAGGACCCTCATAACCTATTTTCAACAGTCTGCTAAAGAGCTTAATGCTATCAGATGCCTGCCTCTGACAGAGTGAATCCCACCCTAATTCCCTGATCATGCCTGACACACTCAATCTGTGAGAGAACCGACTTAGCACAACTCTTGCTGCTCTCCTTTGGACCATTTCAATTTCCCAAGATAGGTCTTTCCTAAACGGAAACCAAATTGGACTGCAGTATTCCACAATTGGCCGTACCAGTGAAAAGTAAAGTATAGTAAAGTAAAGAAATAGTAAAGAACAGTAAGTATAGTAAAGAAAAGTGAAGTATGTAATATAATCTTGGCCTGCTTCACTGTTGAGCGTTTCTGCCTTGTACTAAAGCAGAGGTGGTGAACCTTTTTTGAAGACGGGTCACAATAACACGAAAAAAAAAAACAAAAAGTTGTCCGTGGGTCAGGTGCAAACACTATTTAGTTTCATGATCAAAAATAATTTATTAATAATAATGAATAAAGTTAATTAAAGTAGCAAATAGAGACCATCATCGTACTACCCTTATCCCGCCTGTGGGAGGATCAGGTTTGCATACGACAACCTGCTCTCACGTCTGTTGTTCATGAGACGATAAACTAGATGTGATTCCTGCTCGGGTCACTTAAAACTGCCCAGTGTCAACACACGTTCTTACAATGTATCCAACCACAGGGAATGGTAATTTAAGGATTTTACCAATTTCTCGATAACTTTTTTCCCATTTCTTAACTCAACCACTTTGTAGTGCAAAACCTGGGCCTGTATTCACAATAGAGAATAAGGTCTACAGGCCAAAGACTGGTTATAGACTTTAGCTATAGGTCATAGAATTTAGACCAGTCTATAGACTTTATAGTCTCTTTTGTAAATATGGGCCCTGGGCTATTTCATGGGTTTTGCCATTATGGGCAACATTGAAAGTAAAACTGGATCTTTAAATACATTCTATACAGTAATGCTTGACCATCATTTGTTGTTGTACTATAAAGGCTAATGCACATCAACACAGATGAATTGCAGTCGCAGCAGATTTTTTGCAACAGGAAATGCTGCTTAACCTGTGATGCAGTGGATTTGCCTTGATATGCACACCAATGCGTCAGTTTAGTTCTTTTTTGAGCAGCTTGTTCTGATTATACTGTAACTACCATATTTTCCACACGACAAGGCACACTGGATTATAAAACACAGTATAAATGACTTGATCTATTTTCACATATAAGGCACAAGGAGTGAATTAAACAGTTTGACAGGTCAAACTTCATTCAACTAAATAACACTCCTGGTACATAAAATACAGAGAAAATACACTTATTTAACCTTCCGTCCACAAGGTGACGATTTTTGGCACACACTAAAAGGTTGGGTCTGTGATGACCCCAAGGCTTTTCAAGCCTTAAATATTCAAATTAAGGGCATTATTATGGATATTAAATACCATCCATATAAAGCTTTAGCAATGAAAATAATTTGGAAACATGCTGTAAAAATTCTATATTACCCAAGAAGACAAGACATCATCATCACCATCCCCTTATCCCACCTATGATAGGGTCGGATCTGCAGGGTCTAGTCCTCCACTCTTGCCTATCTCCAAACAGGTCCCCATCCACCCCAGACACTACCATAACCTTATGGACATCCTGCTCCCATTTCTGCCTTAGTAACCAGTGTTTCTGACCAGCCAAGCATGTTGGTACTAACTTGGGTTGCATTGCTTAACCAGAAATAAAATATGCTAATTACTTAAGAGACCGGCGAACAGGTACTCAAAGGTTGGTTAAGATTGGAGGAAGTGCTACATGTGTAGACACAATTTTGTAGGTCTGGGGTCTGCCGAGACCCCACCTTGTGGATGGAAGGAGAAGCTTATTAAGTCTATTTCAGGAATTCAGGTGGTTGAAAGCACCTGAGGCAGGGGGAGACTGAAGCAAACGTGGGAGCAGGGAAGCGTCTGTAGGGATATGGAAGTGTGTGGGGTGAATGGGAACCTGGTGGGATATAGGCAGGGGTGGAGGACTAGAACCTGCAGAACCGACCCTGCCATAGGTGGGATAAGGTTATGATGATGACGCATGTTCCCTTAGATCATGGGTGTAATGAGAGGGGGGACAGTTGCCCCCTCATGACAACGCAATGTTACTGATGTGACCCTTGGGGTACCCTGAGTTCGGCATGGCCACCTCAGATACACGACTTTCAAGGGCTACCTCATTTACTGGACATTAAAATAAATACATTTAGGATATCATTAATGAATTATGTTCTTTACCTTTTTAAGAACTCAGATTTTTTATACCTTCAAAGACTTTAACAAAAGGCTTATGTATCCAAATAAATTTCACAACACATGTGAAAGCGAAAAAAATTATCAAAAAGTTACAAGTTTAAAAGGTTTGAGTATAACTTGAAGTGTTTCACATGTCAGTAAAAATCGTCAAGTTTAAGGAGTTTATAGAAAAATTTCATATTGTCACTTGTTGTTATTACTTTGTATACATTAAATTTACTGCACAATGGCATTTTATGTTAGACTGAGTTTTTTTTAAATTAAATTTTATTTAATAATAATGCAGGAGTTGGGAATACTCCATTGAAATATATATATTGAAATATATATGTTTAGTTTTTACTTCCTTGCCGCCACGTGGCGCTAGTGTATAAAAACTTTAGTTTTACGGAAGTCTTGATGACTAGCGCTTCGTTGTGCTACAGTACAGTAGATGTTCTGTGGATCGACTGCTTTTATTTGATACACGTGGTGAAATACTTTGTCAAAATGGGATTAAATTTTAATCGAAACCTAAAACGAGCTTTTGCCGAGCCGGGAGATGATAATGGAGCTAAGAAGAATCGAAAATCATCCTTTAAACGTAAAGAAAAAGTAAGATTTAGTTGAATTGTTTTCTTGATATGTAGTTACTGCTATGAATCTTTGATACAGTGCTCAACATAAGTCATGGGACACCCACGAAAAGTGGGTTTTTTTTCACACAAACCAATTTAAAAAAATCATTGTACAAATCTCGCTTTTCTAGGCACAGAAAAATCTCTGAAGAATTGCTTTCTGCCCTGAAAATAATGTTTAGTGATAAAAACACTTGTTTTCGTCTATAATTTTGCCCTAAAACACCAAACGAACCCAGTGGTTAAATGCAAAATAGAACAACCGGGTAAAAGGGAAAGCGTAGCCTGGTTTTTAATTTTATTAATAATAACCCATCATTTCCCCCGTTAACCCACCTCCCCCCTTATTTTTATCACTGTCCGTTGTTATTAAATTTGTATTAATTTGCTGACAATTTCTTGTATGACTTCGCGGTATAACATGGTACACTTTTAAGCACACTTCAAGAAATGTGGTAGCACACTTTAGATCGTCCAAGTGTGCTGTACCAAGACCTCCTAAAGAGAAGGCCTTCTCACTCATATGTGACGTCATCCTTAGTAGTGCTACAATGCAATAGGAATCACAAATGGTGACGCTTGCCCTTTAACAGTAAAGCAATGATTTATTTACTAATAAAATCATCATCACCATAGTCTTGAATGTTCAAATATGTGGCCCGTGAGACATATGCGGCCCGCGATGGTCCTTTATGTGGCCCGCAAACGTTTTGTACATTAAATATGTATAAAAAATATATAAAACGTTACTGTATGTATTTCATACAGTGGTCCACATAAAGTTTCATTATTATCAGTTAATATGGCTCTCCAGTAAAGTGAATTTGAGACCACTTTGCTACACCTTTACCTGCCTGTGTAGGGTCAGGTCTGCAGGTCCACTGAACATACTCTGACTGAGGGCATCCCAGCCAGGCGTCTGGAACCGGATAAAATGTTGGCTGGGTTGTCTATGGGGTGCCAGCCTATGCCACTTGTTCCAACATTGCATTACACCACCAAAATAGAAACTTTGGCAGGTAAATTATAATGCTTTGTTGATTATAATATTGCATGGTGTCTGACTGATTGCACAATATCAATGAGCAATTCAATGAACACACATGCAGATTTACTAATAAAATATAAAAACAAAGATAAAATATTAAACAAATTTTAAATGCACTTGTAAGTATTGCTTTAACTAGACATGGTGAAAATAACTAATTTTTATCCAAATTCTTTTTTAGAAACATCCAAATTAAAAATAAACACTACCTGCTTAGTGTGTTTAATTTTCGATTTTTTCCTCTTGCAGACTTCAGTCTCACAATATTATCATTTTGTTTTTTGCAATAATTGTTCAGTAATGCATTTGTACAGGTTGAAATTATCATTTTGCAAATGTTCTCTCCATCATGTCCAGCATCACAATGATGTAATAAATGTTCATCCTTTACCAACAAAGAAAAAGTTAAATTTGTGACAAGTGCTTTTTGCCTGCCTACTTTTAGGAAGTGATCTTCATTTTGTATTGTTAGTTTTTCAATAACTGCATAATTATACATTACAATTGTAGTTACTGATTCTCTTGGATAAAGCAAGTTTCCCCTATCAATACCCTTAATATAAGTATGTAAGTCAGGTAAACTGTCTTTTTCATCTTTAGGGCATGCTAGTAAGTTTTTACAGTTTAAACAATTTATTTTTTTTAAGACCATATAACTACAATATCCTGCCACATATGTTAATACAGGCAAACATTCAATGTATTTGTGGAAGTCCTCTTCATTAATATTAATTTGTGGCAAATTAGTATCATTACTATCTCCAGTTTCATCCAATTTATCACCATCAGATGATAGGGTAAGTGTGACATCTCTCTTCCCAAAGGGAATTGATAGTTTCAAGTATGATTCCAACCTTAACTTCTTTTCACATTCATAAATTTGACACACTGAGATATTATAATTTGAGCCAGCAAGCTGGCGGTATAGTCCAAATCTGGCTTCTAAACTGTCAGTTTGAAATTTCCCAGGTAGAATGTAATTCATACCAAGGTCATTTAAGCAATAATTTGCTAACTGTATCATACCTTCAGTTGTGTGTTTTAGAGCTGTATGTGTCTCTCTACTTAATTTCCCTTCTAAACTGTTGCCCATCTTTCCCCATTCATCCAACCAATCCAGGAAAAAACTCAGAAAAGCAACTCCATCATTTTCACAGTCAAATTTTAAAGGGTATTGATATCTGTCATTTAAGTGGCATCCTTTGAAAGGGCTTTTAACATTCATAATTTTCCACCATGTTAAAAATATTTTTAGATAAATAGCTGTGTCTCCACTATATGGAAGATTTTTATCTACCCCAATGGACTGCAGTGCTTCAATAACATATTCATTAAAAATCTGTAAAACTAATTTCACATTCTGACGTTCTAAACTTGTAGGGGATAAAGCTTTTAGGGATAAATTATATGAGTACTTTATTAAGCTGTCAATTTCCAGGGTATGGAGTTTCTTTAATGTACTAAAGTGAGCATAAAGAATTTTTCCTGCTGTGGCATTAAAAAATTTGAAATCTGGACATATCATCACCTGAGAAGTACTCTTTTGGTTAAGCCAATTGTTTCTCACACACTTTAAAATGTGGACTGAGTCAAATAGAAAGAAAAGGGGCTGAGAATTGTTAGCTGGATGGGGGTAAACTATTGATAATTTAGGAGGATTAGAAAAGAATGAAATACATTTTTTGTTAATACTGTTATTATCACTAACAATGCATATAACATGTATACCTAACTTTTCAAGCCCTAAGATTATTTTTATTAAATATCTATGCAACACCTCAGCTGTCATAGTCTTAGCTGGAATGATATGCACAACATCCTTATATTTGGAAAGGACACTTCTAATCATAAATACATAGGCACTGGTGGCAGCTTGTGTGCTATTTACACTTGCTCCAGTAATGCTGCCACCTGTATATGTAAAATATGGTTTCAAGTGAATTTCATCCATCATTAGTATCACTGTCTTGTCTGATGGTTCAAGTAATGAAACTTTATTTGTAATGTATGATAAAAAATAATCATTAGATTGTTCCTGTGCTGGACTCAAATTTGAATTTATGCAAAGCCTCCAAATTGTTGATGGATGTGGAAAAATAATAAAACCTGAGTCCCTCAAAAACCTGTAGCCATGTGGAGTTAAGTTAAATAACAATGAAGAGAAAACCATTATATCAGCAGAATATTTCAAATGAGGAAGTGTCATTAGCTTCAGTTGATCACATAAGAAATGTAAGGTAGAATTGAACCTGAAAGTGGAGTCTTTTTCAACATGTTTTAGTATAGTCAAAGCTAGGTCTAAATTGTCCTTCACATCTGTACTTTGTGTCTCAATATTTACTTGTCCCTTGAGCTTGTCCAGTATATCATTAATAGTGTTGATGTTGTTTACATGCAAAGGGAATTTGAAGTGTCCTAATGTTTGGAGTTCTACATTTTCAAGAAAAATTTGTGCTACCAAAGAGGGCTGCAAGATTAGTGAACACTTGATTTTAGGTTTTGGTTGGAGTGTAATGTGGCATAAGCCAATATTACCTTCACTTGAAATAGGAGACCAAAAGCACTGATCAATATATTGCAATTTACCTTTGAGTTCCTCAATAGTAGTAAATTCCCTATCTTTCATGTAGTTATTGTGATCTTCATTACTGGCAATCAATGCCTGCTCCATAGCAGCCTGCTCTAGACGGTCTCTTCTGCACTCTGGATTTTCTCTCCTGAATTTTGTTGCTGATAAATATGCTGGACAATTTGGGAACTGAGATGGGACTGAGCCTGGGACCAATCTTGGAATTTTTAATTCAACCTTTAAAATTCTCCCAGTCTTTTCATCAGTCACAGTGCTGTGTCTCCTTATTTCAGTTTCCCTGAAGTGTAATTCACAAACCTAAAGTATAATATTTGAAATCTAATTTAAACCTGTGGGTGGAATGAAAATACGTTTCCTACCATGCATAAAGTGGGACCTAACAGTAACTTTTCAGTACCACTGCTGCACCACATATTAAATATTAAATCTGCTTACCTTGCTATTTTTAGTCATTTTAAAATCCTTTCTTTTAATCGCTGTAATCCATTTTGTCACCATTTCAGGGTGTTTTGGGAAGCTGAAGACCTGAACTTTAGGCCCACTTCTGTAGTTTCCCTTACATCCAGGCACAACACAATTATATGGCATTTTGTTTGTCCAGAATCCAAATTTGATATAATTTTGATTTGCAAATTATTTTCGTTAAAAATTAAATTGAAATGTGAATTTAAAAAACAGCTGAAATTGCATGCAATATGGTCGTTCACCAAGCACGCTAGCACTACTTTGTGTGACGTCACTAGCTAGTGACGTCATGGTGCAAGGGCCTTGTTATCTAGGAGGCCTTGGCTGTACCAGCACCTCCTATATATGGCTGAGTTTCTAAATTACTCCAGTTAGAGTAACTCTGGAGTTACTCGGGTCACTGCTGACGTCACAGGAGTAACACTGGAGTAACTCCGGTGTCATGCATTTAGGGACGATACAAGAGCAAAATTTACAAAGATGGCAGACGATTTGGCGATGGCAGACGATAATTTTCTCGTTATGCCCCCAGATCTTCATTTGTCCGCCCAGAACACTGTTTAATTCATTCACACTGACATATTATATATATATTATACACACACAACCCTAATAGCGGGAGATATATATATATATATATATGGGTTACTGTATATGTCCCGCTGTCCCGTAGGTCTGTGTCCATGTCAGACAGTCATTTGTCCAGGTCGATTTAAAATTTTTGCATGCAGGACAATTATTTTCCGATAATATCATTGCATTCAGTACTGCGCATGTACATGCCAAGATTTGGTACTGACGCGTCCATGAAAACATCACATTTTGCCAGTGAAACTGACTGTTCGACCACCATTTATCTATTATGCTATTTTTTTTATCATAAAGTTGTAATAAAACTCTTATTTTGTTGAAAAAATACTTTTAAGGAACGTTTTTGGTCCGACAATTATGGCAACCCTACTCTATATGCCTAATTGTTCGTCTGCTTAGATTGTGTTCGTTAACTGTCGACTGCTTTCACTCCGTTTACTCCTCCTTTTTGAGTGGAGTCAAAAAGAGTCACTCCGGAGTGACTCTAAAACGTGAAAAAACGCATTTAGGAACGCGGGGCTTTCGGAGTAAGCCATTTAGAAACGCTTTGGAGTCACTCCGGAGTAACTCGAGTTTGACTCGGGTAATTTAGAAACTCAGCCTATGAAGGCCTACACATTGCATAGTGACGTCAGCAGAGGTAGTCCATTAGTCTAAAGCGGGCTTCACAACAGCAACGGCAACGTAAAATGCATTTTGTGCAGAGGGAGGGGCGACGGGTACGTCATGTGGTGGAGGTGTGCTCCTATTGGTCAAACGGCTTATGTTTAACGGGAAAGTTGAATTTTTTTCAACTTTCCCGGCCGTTGCCATTCTCGTTCCCGATGTTATTGTGAAGTGGGCTTTACCATGGCTTCACAAGAAAATCATTATACTAATGCCTTTTAGTGTTTAATTTGGTGGGGGTATGCTATAGACCAGTGATCTTCAGGGGGTTCCGCGAGTCAAAATAAAAATTTGACAAAAAAATATGGAGCACTCACTAGATATTTAGTGTTTATTAACAAAAAATATAAAGAAACATTTATTTGGAAATTAATCAGAAGCTTCATGTGTGGGCTGCCAATTCGTTAGCAGCGGCAAGATATGCTTGATGTTTCTAAAGGTGGGATGGGGTCCCCCAAAACATGGGCCCTAATGACCTTTGTAGTCGATGGGCCCTAAAACACAAACAAACGCCAAAACATCTTATAGGTCTAAGGGTTCCATGAATCGACAGTTTGAAGGCCCCTGCCATAGCCTCATCATCTTTATCATACCCTTATCCCGCCTGTGGCAGGGTCGGGTCTGCGGGTTCTATCGCCCGAATACCTCTCCCCAGGTCCCCAGCCACCTCACACACTACCATATCCTTAAGGACAATCTGCCCCCAACTTCAGCTTTCATAAAGTAGCAAATAGTCTTCATCATTATAGTACCCTTATCCCACCTGTTTCAGGGTCAGGTCTGTGGGTTCTAGCCCTCCACTACCGCCTGTTCCCCACCAGGTCTCCATTCACCTCACAAACTACAATATCCTTATGGACAACCTGCACCCACGACTACTTTGGTCTTCCCTGCCCCAGGTACTTCCAACCACCTGCATTCCTGAAATAAACCTAATGAGCTCCTGCTCCCCTCCTCTAATTACGTAACCATACCACCTCAACCTATTGACCCTCATGTTTTCAGCGATGTCCACCATCCCAGGCTACATCTAATATACTCATTCTTAATTCTATTAGCTCTCCACAGCCCACTCAGGTACCAAAGCATGTTCTTTAACTGATCAGAGAAGACCTCGTACTTCTGGTATTTGACAAGGGCAAAAATCTTTTTGGCTGTGGTTTTGGCCTGCCTACATTGTATTTTTGATTCCTGGTTCCTTATCTCCATCCCCCTGTGGAAAGCGGCCTTCTTTTGCTTGATGGCTGTTTCTACCTCATCATTCCACTACCATATATGCCTGCCCTGGAATGCCTAATTTTTCTTGCGACCCTGTCCCACATGGCATCAGCTGTCCCTTCCCTGTCCCACATGGCATCAGCTGTCCTTTCCCAATCCCACTCTGTCTGCCTGTGACAGTCTTGTCCCTGTGACATTGCTGACTCCTAATGATGACGGTCCGGGGCCCACAACGCACCCCTGAGGGCCACTTAAAAAATAACATTTAAATATACTGTACATAAATACATACCCTGGAGTTTGCTGTTACAGTTGGAAACTTAAAAAAACTTACTGTGTGTCCTTAATCAGAATTACCCTGACATTTTGGAGCACACAACGATAAGGCATAGGACACAACTATAACTGAAGACTGTTTCATCATCATCATCATCATCATCATACCCTCATCCTGCCTGAGGCAGGGTCGGGTCTGTGGGTTCTGGCCCTCCACTCCCATCTATCACCCACCAGGCCGCTGTCCACTCCACACACTGCCATATCCTTTCAGACAACCTGCTCCCACGTCAGCTTTGGTCTCTCCCTGCCCCGGGTACTACCCACCACCTGCAGTCCAGGTATAGCCCTAACCAGGTCCTCGTCTGCTCTTCTCATCACCTGTCCATACCATCTCAGTCTACTCTCTTTCATCTTTTCGGCGATGTCTACCACCCCCAGGCTGCCTCTGACATACTCGTTCCTAATTCTATCCGCTCTCGACACGCCACTCATATACCACAGCATTCGCATCTCGGCAACCTGCATTCTATTGACGTGGCTCTTTCCCACTCCCCAACACTCTGACCCGTATAACATAGCTGGCCTAACCACTGCCCTGTAGAACTTCCCTTTCAACTTGATTGGGACCCTCCTATCACATAGGACCCCACTTGCCTGTCTCTACTTCTGCCAACCTCCATTGATTCTATGGGTCACATCAGCGTCTATCTCCCCATTGCTTTGGAAAGTAGATCCTAAGTACCTTACCTCTTGCACCTTTCTCACCAGTTCACCCCTTGAGCGGACGTCACCGTTATTTGCCTGACCTTCCCAACTGAAAGCTAAATACTCTGTCTTGTTCATGTTTATCTTTAGCCCTCCCTTTTCTATCGCCCCTCTTATGTCGTTTAGTCCCTTCTCTATCTGTTCTCTGCTGTCACTGACTTTTCCCATGTCATCGGCAAATACTAAGCTCTGAGGGGCCCATTCGCCTACTCCCATCAGCAGTTCATCCAGAACCAGTATGAACAAGTAGGGACTAAGTGCTGAACCTTGGTGCACCCCAACTTTCACTGGGAAGCTCCCGGTATATCCCCAAGGTGTCCTTACCCTGGCTTTGGAGCCTTCATACATATCCTGAACTATTTGGATAAGCCCTTCTGCTACCCCCCTTTTCCATAATACCTCCCAAACGACCTGCCGTGGGACACTGTCATAGGCCTTATCCAGGTCGATAAAGATGGTGTGGAGATCTTTCTTAGCAGCCCTGTACTTCTCTATCATCTGTCTCAGGATGAAGATTGGCTCCATTGTGGACCTCCCTGGCATGAATCCAAACTGATTTCCCCAGACACTGGTTCTATCCCTGAGGCGACATTCCATTACTCTCTCCCAGAGTTTCATGGAGTGGCTCATAAGTTTTATACCTCTATAGTTACCACAATCTTGGACGTCCCCTTTGCCCTTGAAGAGTGGCACTATCCAACTCTCACGCCATTCAGATGGCATTCTATCTCCACTAGCTATCCTGCTGAAGTTTCCCTAGCCACTTGGTACCTGTTACCCCTAGGCAGTGCCATACTGTGATGGAGATTCCATCAGGACCCACCGCTTTTCGGCCTTTCATCTTCTGGATTGCCCCAGCGACTTCCTCCTCTGTTACACACTCCGCTGCCCCTACTGATGCAGGATGTATGGTGGAGTCCCCATCTCCATCAGCAGAATTCAAGAGATTTTTGAAATACTCTTCCCACCTCCCCTTCACCTCAGATGGGGACATCAGGACCCCACCTTCACTATCCTTAACTGTTATGGCCCTGGGTGTGTCCTTAGCTGCCCTATCCCTAGCCTTGGCCAGTTTGAAAACCTCCCTCTCCCCCTCTTTTGTCCCTAGCTGCTCATAGAGGGCCTCATACTTCTGGTGCTTGGCCAGGGCAATGGTCCTCTTAGCCTTGGACTTGGACTGTTGATATTGAGTCTTAGACTCCTGGTCCTTTACCTCCCTCCACCTCTGGAAAGCACCTTCTTTTGTTTGATGGCCTCTTCTACTTCCTCACTCCACCACCATGTCTCCCTGCATCCTTGGCCTGTGCCTCCTACTCTGCCCTGCCCCAAAATGGCTTTCCCACAAGATCTAATTTTTCTGGCAACCCTATCCCACATGGCTTCTGCTGTCCCTTCCCACTCCCAGTCTACCTGCCTGTGCATTTCCTCTGCAAATTCCTCTGTTTTGGTGGGCAGTTTCCACCACCTGATGACCTGCTCCCCTTTCCATGAATATGCCTTTCCTGCTGTTTTCACTTGGATTTCTAGCATGAGGAGTCTATGACCACTTTCTTTTTGGAAATGTTCACTGGCGAGAGCCCAGCAATCACGAACCTCTGATCTATGCTGTCCTCTAACCATGAAGAAATCTATCTGTGACATTCCTTGGGGTGACTGGAATGTAATTAGGTGCTTGTCCCTCTTCCTAAACCATGTGTTTGTTAGTGCAAGTCCGAGAGCATTTGCTGTGTCAAGGATGCGCTGTCCATCTAAGCTAGCTGTGCCATAACCCCATCCCCCATGGACCACCTCGTAACCCTGGTTATCCTTGCCTACATGACCATTAAAGTCCCCACCAATAACTAAGTGCTCATTCCCACAGAGCTTCCCCACCTCAGCCTCTAGTGAGTGCACCAGGTCCTCAAAATCTGTCCAGAAGCCCACCTTTTTTGGGCTCATCCAGACCTGCCTGAGGAGCATAGGCACTGATAAGGTGGAGTACAACTCCTTGCCACATAACTGTAACTAACAATAGCCTGCTATTTACTCGCTTAACCAGGGTGACTCCTGTATGCAGCTCCCTATCTAATACTATGCCCACCCCATTTCGCCCCTCTTTGCTAGCTGAATATATAAGCTTGTAACCCTCCCCCAGGGCCCTTGATCTATTTCCCTTCCATTGGGTTTCCTGTAAAAAGGCTACCTGGATCCTCCTATGCTTTAGGGTATTCACCAACTCCCCTGTTTTACCAGTAAGGGTCCCCACATTCCTCGTGCCCAGCCGAAGCCTAGCTCTCTTGTCGGTACATGCTCTGACTGGGGCCACCCCAGCCAGGCATCAAGAACCCGCAGGAACATTGGCGCTGCTTGCCGTGGGGGGGTTGCTGGCCTACCCCACGGAGGACACTCGACGCACTGTCAGCCACAGGGACCGAGGTCCCGACCCCTGTGACACTGCAGGCTGCCATTTAAACACACCATGCAGCCATGTAAAAGATATTTTAAATATTATTTCTATATACTAGAAAACATGCCAGTACAACTGAAGACTGTTTATAAATCCAAAATCCAAATTTGATGCTAAGCACAAAATATATTTCTTCACCACATAATAATGTACAGTACAATTATATTTAATTAATTATTAAATCTACTGTGATTAATAATTATTTGAATTGCACTAAAAACACGTGGGCTACAATGAATAATGAAGCGCAAATTTAATGAAGGTAATGATCTACAGGGACTCTGTTGCAGTGGACTACTTGTAGTGACGTCATAGGATTGTTATGATCTTAAGTGTAGGCCTTCATATATAGGAGGTGCTGGCTGTACCCACTAAACTACACAAGTGCCAGTAGGTGCGTGTCAAAGCTTGTTTTTTTTTTATTCCATTCAATGAATAAAGCTACTTTAAGATTGCTTTTGGGTTAAAGTGTAGTTTAACGCATGCAATTATTTTGTCATTCATAGCAGATGAAATGTGGCACTTCGGTCGGTATAACTTGGTCAAAATACTCGTTGCAGGGCCTGCTGCACATGCTATTGTTTGAAATCGTTTGGACCATTAATCGAAATTATTAAATCGTGAAATCAATAATTCATGAAAAGCATTGCATGAATCAAAAGCTTCCAGTTAAAATAGAAATAAATTCATGAATCGAAATCATTAAATAAATCGAAAGCTTCCAGTTAAAATAACGAGAAAGATGTTCATTCAATTAAATTCATGAAGTTCTTTACCTTGATTCCAACACGCCTAATATTTCGCGAATCACTTTCATTATGTAGGCGGTCCCAAGGTTACTATAGATAAGGTTGGCCATTCAGAGCGTTAGCCAATCAAATTTAGGTATGCTTCTGACGTCACTGTGGGAGGACTCGCTGGTAATATACAGTAAAACCCCGCTATAACGAATTTGTAGGGGATTGCAATCATATTTGTTATTACCAGGAATTCGTTACAACCAGGAAAGCTGTTTTTAACCCCAGTTAGCTAACCAGTAGTTTGTGATACTACCCCCAAATATCAAGAAATTGTGGTTTTGGGAGTTCTGCAAACATTTGGTTTCTAATCTTTGTGTACCTTTGTATTTAGCCCAATGAAACATTTCTGTATGTTTATTTTACTGTTTTAATGCCCGTTGATTTAGTTTTCTTACAGTTGGTATTCTCCCAGACTACTGGTTAGCTGTAATCATCATCATCACACCCTTGTCCCGCCTATGGCGGGGTCGGGTCTGTGGGTTCTGATCCTCCACTCCCGTCTATCCCCAACCAGGGTTTCATCCACCCCACACGCAACCTTGTCCCTCTGTACCACCTGCTCCCACGTCCGCTTGGGTCTCCCCCTACTCCTGATGCCACCCACCACCTGTTGCCCCATAATATACCGCATTAGCTCCTCCTCCCCATTTGCATCACATGCCCATACCACCTCAACCTATATTCTCTCTTCTTCTCCACAATGTCTCCCACCCCCAAGCTGCCTCTAACATACTCGTTGTGGACTCGGTCAGCACGCGACACCCCACTCATGTAATGCAGCATTCGCATCTCGGCCACTTGCATTCTCCTCTCGTGGTTCTTCCTCACTGCCCAGCACTCAGATCCATACAGCATGGCGGGCCTAACTACAGTTTTGTAAACCTTACCCTTCAACCTTACCTACTGGTTAGCTGTAATGACTGCCCTTAAGTATTGAAGGGCAGTCAATTCTTGAGGAGCTGGAAACGGGATCCTGACAATTGGGTGAAAGACAGTTGGGTGAATACGACAGTTGGGTGAATACGACAGTTGGGTGA
>JAAFCE010008833.1:18380432-18408012 GCA_013389805.1 Trigoniulus corallinus
GGCAGTTGGGTGAATACGGCAGTTGGGTGAATACGGCAGTTGGGTGACTACGGCAGTTGGGTGACTACGGCAGTTGGGTGACTACGGCAGTTGGGTGACTACGGCAGTTGGGTGACTACGACAGTTGGGTGACTACGACAGTTGGGTGACTACGACAGTTGGGTGACTACGACAGTTGGGTGACTACGACAATTGGGTGAAAATCTTGTTTTTTAATTTGCATTTTGTCCCACGTAATCCTACTACACCGCAAAGCACAGCTGTCATGCGGAGCTGTGCTACTACAAGTAGCTTTACCACAGTTTACAGTTTCGTCACAGATGTTGGGCATTCTGCACAAGTGTGCAATCGACGTTTCAACACGTCCCATAGATGTTTGATGGGGTTCACATCAGGACTCTGTGCATGCCTGTTTTGCCTGCGAGATGGCACCCGACAATTGCACCTCTTTGGAAGTCTGAAAGCTGTTTTCTTTGAGACATTCTTTCAGCATCCACGGAAGTATCATTTCATAATAGTGTACTCTCTGTTATATAGTGCTGGGAGGAATGCCCCCTATGATATTTCAAAGGAATGTCACATTTTAATGTGATTAAGGGTTGTCCCATGACTTTTGATAGGGTAGTGTATATGTGCAGTACTAAATGCAATGATATTATCCGAAAATAATTATCTAACATGCCAAAATGTTAAATCGACTGGGACAAATCACTGTTGGACAGGGACACAGACCCTAAAACCTGTACATGCCCTGGTGTAGCGGGATATATGTGATAATATGTGAATATATATGTGATACATGGGATATACATATAGCGGGATACTATTAGAGTTGCTACACGGGTTACTGTGTATGTCCGGCTATGCCAGGGCTTGTCCTGGATTGTGTGTGTGTGTGTTATAAATCTACTTGTAGTAGCGCAGCTCTGCGTGACAGCTGTGCTTTGCGGTGTAGTAGGATTACGTGGGGCAAAAAGCAAATTAAAAATGCATGTTTTCCACCTGATTGTCGTATACACCCAATTGTCGTATTCACCGAATTGTCGTATTCACCCAATTATTGTTCACCCAATTGTCGTAGACCCGTTGGAAACAGGAATTCATGTAGGAAGTAGATAGGCAAGTAGACTGGGATTTGGAAGAGACAGCTGATGCAGTGTGGGTCAGGTTCGCCAGAAAAATTATAAAATTTTGGGAAGCCATTTTAGGTGAGGCTAGAGTAGAATGCACACTCCAGGGCAGGCAGACAGTGGTGGAATAATGCAATAGAGGCAGCCACCAAAAAGTAAAAGGCTGTGTCCCATAGGTGGATGGAGATAGGAGACTATGATTCTAAAATATGCTACAGGCAGACCAAGGCCACAGCTAGGAGGATCATTTCTTTGGTCATACACCAGTAGTATGAGGTCCTCTATGGTAGAGACAAAGGGGGAATGAAGGAAGAATGTAGCCTGGCCAAGACCAGGGATAGGGCGATTAAAGATTTACCCTGAGCCATAACAGTGAAGAAGAGTCTTGTTTCATACTTCTGAGGTAAAGGAGTGGGGAGAGTATTTCTCCAGTCTATCGAATTCCTGCAAAGGGTAATTCCTGCATATGGTAATGGTGGGGTGAATGGGAGATCATGGGGGGAGATAAGCTGGTGTGTAGGGCTAGAACCTGCATACCCGACCCTGCCACAGGAGGTATAAGAGTATGGTGGCGATGATGATGATGAGAAAATGAACGTTTATAATATCAGCCATTTGTGCATTCTGCCCTAGTAAAAAAAAAGTATGACAAGGCATTCCTTTAAGTGGTGTTCAATTCAATATGTGGTGACCACTGAGTGGAAGTTTGTTTTAAATCCATCAATAAAAATTATTTATAAGGTCCATCATTCGTTATATCCAACCAAATTATCCAAACTTTTATAACTTTTCATCGTTATTACCAGGAAATTCGTTATATCCAATTCATTATATCCGATATTTTTAATATACAAACTCCTATCCTTTTGCCAGGACCTTGGAAACCATTTGTAACATCCAGGAATTCGTTACATCCGAGGTCGTTATAGTGGGGTTTTACTGTACCATGGAAAGAGCATACTAATTATTAAAATTTACACATTTAAGACAAGAAAAAGTATTTTATCACCAATAAAACCTGAATCAGTACACAAATAAACATAAACTGAGTCCTGTGTGATAGGAAGGTTTCAATCAAGTTGTAAGAGAAGTTTTACTGGTCAGTAGTTAGACCAGCTGTGCTATACTGTATGGATCAGAGTGTTTGGCAGTGAAGAAGAGCGATGTAAATAGCATGTAAGTAACTGAGTTGTGAATACTGCGGTACATGAGTGGGGTGTCAAGAGCTGGTAGAATTAGGGACGAGTATATTAGAGGTAGCCTGAGGGTGGGGGACATCGCTAAAAAATGGAGAATAGGTCGAGGTGTTATGGACACGTAATGAGAAGGTGGGAGGAGGAGCTCGTTAGATCCATTGCAGGAATGCAGGTGGTCAGAAGCACCTGGGGCAGGGGGACACTGAAGTAGACGTGGGAGCAAGTCATGCATAGGGATATGGCGGTGTGTGGGGTGGACGAGGACCTGATGGGGAATAGATGGTAGGGGAGGCCTAGAACCCAGAGACCCGAGGATGATGACGACTATTCATTTATTCAGTAGTAAAATATGTTGGATTCAAATTCTTATATATTACTGAATCTACTTATGATCATTTTTTTGCTTTTTTTCCTTATTTAAAATAATTAGAAAAACGATCACCTTTACCAATACACACTGTACTGCATATCTAAAGTATGTCTATTAATTATATTACCATTAATTTATTTGCTAGTAAATATGTCATATTTAAATTTTAATGTGTTTTTCAATCTACCTATGATTATTTTTCCTATTTGTTCCCTTATTTAACACAAAATTCGGGAAACAATTGCTTATACAAAACCTGTTAAAATATATGGAAAGTATGCTCTTAAGCTACTACTTGCTCCCGCGATGACGTAGGGGGGAGGAGCTAACCGGTGAAGAGCGAAATATTTAAATGAGGCTGAATGGCCAACCTTATCTACAGTAACCTTGGGCGGTCCAAACGATTTCAAAACAATAGCATGTGCAGCAGGCCCTAGAACGAGTATTTTGACGAAGTTATACCGACCAATGCGCCACATTTCATCTGCTGTGAATGACAAAATAATTCCATGCATTAAACTACACTTTAACCCGCTTTTGTAGAAATCTTATGTTCATGAATTCTTCTATGCAAAACATCCCACAAATTTTCCATGGGATTCAAATTGGGGTTCTGAGAAGGTTAACCTAACTGTTTGGGGACATTATATAAGAGCCACATGAGCTGTGTGCTTACAATCATTATCCTACTGGAACCTCCATGGCACAACAAATTCCAATTTCTCCACAGATGTGTTTAAATTATTTTTTAGGAAATTCTTTATTGAATATTCCATCAATAATTGTTAAATTGCCTTCACCTACATCAGCCATACATACCCACATCATCCCACAACCACCCCATGTTTTACAGTTGCATCATGGTTTTGCAGTTGTAGTGCTGTTTCTGGTCTTTGCCAAACACCTTGCCTTCCTTCACTTCCAGATACATTGAATTTGATTTCATGAAGTAAATAAAATTGATTTCCAAAAGTTGAGAGGTTTATTTTGATTTTCATTAGCAACTTGCACACCCACTTTTATTTGTCCGCATAAGTGATGATTGATTTTCTGTGTTTCTGGGTTTCTGTGGATGGTTTGTGGATGTAAAGTTATTTCAGTGCAGTCATTCATCTTTTTAAGTAATAGGGAGGCAGGGCATCTGGGATGATTTTAATTTCATTCACTAAATACCTCTCAGTCCTGTCAGAAATCTTCCTTGGACGCCCAATATGCTTCTTATTTTCTTATTCAACCACTAACAAGATACCTCAATATTGTATTTTACATAGTTCATCACTTTACACCAGATATATTTCCAATTTCCAACACAGGTTTACTCCCTTGATGTAAATTTAACGCTAATTTATGCATTTCAAAGGAATTTCTTCATGTGCCATTTATAATTTAAAGTTTCAAAATAGCTAGCTAAAACTACAGTAAAATGTTGAAACGACATTATGTACAAAGTATGAGGGTCAAAGTCACCAACCAAAAATATTGCCATTTACAGTGGTTACCTCTGAAATCTGTTAATATTTATTAGAGTCCCATCACTTTTGTTGAAGATTATATGCACTTTTGTCGATTTATAGGCCTTACACGTAAAAATATGAAATTCTTGGTTAATAACTGGTGAAATTGTATTTACTTAGCCAAATAAATACTTTTCATTTATTGAATGATTTATTTTTATTTGGTTTCTGCAAAAAACCCCCACTTTTTGTGGGTGTCCCATGACTTATGTTGAGCACTGTATATGAATCTATGAATCTTGCATTCATGGTGTTATAATGATTTTTTTTTGTTTTTGATTGTTATAGGATGTTAAGAAAAATATAAAACCTACGCATAAAAGGAATACCTCCAAAAAATTGGTGAAGACAAATGGATTAAGCACAAAACCAAGTGTTAACTCGAGACCAGATAGCCCAAGCCCAAAATCGAATGTTAATTCGAGTCCAGATAGCCCAAGCCCAAAATCGAATGTTAACTCGAGTCCAGATAGCCCAAGCCCAAAACAGAGTGTTAACTCGAGACCAGATAGCCTAAAACCGATTGGGCAACCAGATAGCCTAAAACCGAGTGAGCAACCAGATAGCCTAAAACCGAGTGGGCAACCAGATAGCCTAAAACCGAATGCTAACGCCACAGATAGGACAAGTGCAGATCCGAAGCGTAATTCACAAGAAAGTAAGAAAATTTTATATGCTTACTTATTTCTGTGATTCTGTAGTTTAGTTTGCAGTGATTTGAGACTTTGAATGAATGCTAGGTGATGTCGCTAATTCTCAGCCAGTGATTAAGAAGATGAAAACGGAGACCAAGAAAAAGATGAAAACGGAGACCAAGAAAAAGATGAAAAGGCAGACCAAGAAAAATGTGAAAATTGTTTCTAAGGTACCGAAGAAAGCAGAAAGTCGTTCTTCACAAGGTCAAAGGTATGCCCTAAATCCCAATATTACAATAGTAGGAACTAATTGAGGTTGTACTGTATATGGCCAGAACTTCCCAATATTTCTAAATAACAACTCTGAACAACTTCTGAACTAATTTCGTCTTATGTCAAGTAAAGGCTCTTCCACACTAACGTGAAATAATCACAGTCGCAGCGAATTATTGGCGTCAAATCGTTAACTATGAAGTGAAATGGTCATGCACGAAACTGCCGGGAATTATTTACAATCGCTGCATGCACGGTTTTAGTCGTTTTCGCTGGGCGACTCGTGATTGAACAAGATGGTTTGCACCGAGGAAATTCATCTTCATCATTAGCATACCTTTATCCCACCTGTGGCAGGGTTGGATCTGCGGGTTCTAGCCCCAACTCCCTTCTATCTCCCGCCAGGCCCCCGTACACTCTACACACTACCATATCCTTATGAAGAATCTGTTCCCACGTCTGCTTTGACCTCTCTCAGCCACTTCCATTCCTGTAATGCCGCATCTACTCCCCTCTTATTTTATGTCTCCCACCCTCAAACTACCTCTATAACATAGTCGTTCCTAATTCCATCACCTCTGGACATCCCACTCATGCTTGCATTCTATTTACGTGTCTCTTTTTCATTGCCCATCACTGCTCCATACAGCATAGCTGGCCTAATCACTGCCCTTTTCAACTTCCCTTTCAACTTGATTGGCACCCTTCTACCACAGAGAACCCACTTCATCCATCTCCCATTGATTCTATGGGTCATATCCGATTCTATCATCTCATTGCTCTGGAATACTGATCCTAAGTACTTTACGTCTTGCACTTTTGTCACCAGTTCGCCATCAGCGAGTACGTCACTATTATTTTCGTGTCCTTCCCAATTGAAAGCTAAATACTCTGCCTTCATGTTTATTTTTAGGCTTTCATCTTCTATGGTTTTGGCCTTTCTCTACTTGTTCCCTGGAGTCACCAAATTTTACTACATCGTCGGCAAATACTGTATGGTGCACCCGAACCTTCACTGGGAAGCCTCCAGTATTTTCCCAAAGAGTCCGTAGCCTGGATATCGAATCATCATACATATCCTGCACTATCCTAATGAACCCAACTTCTACCACCCTTTTTGCATAAGATATCCCAAACTACATGTCGTGAAACACAGTCATAAGCCTTCTCCAAATCCATAAAGATGGCATGGAGGTCTTTCCTTGCTGCCCTATAGTTTTATATTGGGGAAAAACTAATTGAATTAACAATTAAGTATCCTATTTTATTTGAAGCGTTGGTGTGGATATCAACGCGAATCCACCGAGTCGCAGGTAAAGCGACATGTTTCAAGTTGGTGTGGAAGAGCCTTTAAACTGTATTCCCGTACTTGTGTTACAATGTGACAAACGCATCTGTACCGTGACAAATGTAGATGTTATTGATCAATATTGTAGTTTTTACGAACTTCCAAAAAAATCTTATTAGGCTGCTCTCCTCAAATTTAATTACCGTATTATCTCGCGTATAATACGTACTTTTTTCCCCAAAACATGGATTCAAAGTCTGGGTGCGTATTATACATAGAAGTAAAAATTTCAGCCATTTTCAGAGGAATACGAAGCACGTGTAAAGAATACTGGATCATCCATCGAAAGCGAGAAAAGAGACACGTTTGCTTATTAACCTCATTTAACTTCTATTAGTCACTCTTTTGAGTTAGTTTTATAAATACAGTAGAGTTCGGCTATAGCGAACCCCTTAATAACGAACTCTTGGTTATAACGTACTGTATTTCAACAATGAAAGTTTCTCAGTGAAATCTTTCAACTGTTATAACGAACCGTTTTTAGTACATTTTCCTGGTTCATTACAACCAGGCTTTACTGTATAATTATTTAACGTGCGTACTACTAAAAAAACAACTCCTGTAGAATCATCATCTGAAATAACTGGCAAACTTAACCTGCGTATTATACATGGGTATTTTTACATTAACGTAAGTCTTGAAACTTGGGGTGCGTATTATATGCGAGATAATGCGGTATTCATTAAGCAAGTGGCAACGCAGAAATTCCTTGCAGTAATTGATCCTCCAGTAATCTATGGCAATTGATGTTCCTTTTACAGGGACAGTTGTTTAAAGGCAACCCAGCAGCATAGTTGTGAAAAATTTTATACACATAATGAAGACAAAGTTACAGAGGTAGTATTCGTTTCTGTTTATTATAAGTTATTAATGGGTGACATTTGACATATAAGGGTTTGTTCCAGCCGGTCGGTACCCACGACTCTGGGCATGTTATTGAACATACATTCGGTTCTGGATCTGAAATGTTAAACTCCGAATTATTTGAAAAGTTCAAAGGTAAACTCTTAACACAATTGGTATTCAATGAAATTTCCACCCTAAGTTCTCAAAATATAATGGTATTAACATGTGTATAGGAGACATTTTTTCACAAATGTCGACAAAATACGGTTCATATCTAGTTGAAAAATTATTGCAGGATGGGTGAGTTTTCAGAATGTGTTAAATTAGGGTTTGAACTTTAGCAACTACATATTATGACGACGTTACTGATGTTATGAATTTTGTAGAAACCAGCAGATAAGAAACGAAATAGTTAAGGGATTGTGTGAGCAAGTTAGACAACTGATTTCCTCTGTAAGTTCTTTATTTGGATTACGCCAGTTTTGTATTCTCTGCAGTAAATAAGTAGACCTTTTCATATTATTTATAGGGAGAGGATCTAGTAGTGAAACTGGCGGGACTTTCATCCCCAAGAGTTAAAGTGAGAACTTTTATATTATTTTAGTGTTTTATTAATTTCAAAGAGATTAAATTCTGTGAAACTTCCTTTTTCAGAATTCAAAAGTGAAATCTATTGCTCGTATGCTAGCCAGACAGCCAAAAAGGAAAGCCACCATTCTTAAATACATGAAAAGCATATTGACACTGATTGTGAACGAGTAGGTTTTGAATACGTAAATTTTTACCTACGAAAGCCTTCATATTTTAATTATTTTACTTTATACCTAATAGGTCGGTTATAAACGATAGCAGTGTTCATTATGTTTTATGGCAATATTTAATTAATTGTAGCCCTAAAGAACGTTCAGTAAGTGTTGCGGTACTTTTTGCAATATCTGTGATTGGCAATTGACTTGTAAATAACAGCATTTCATTGATATTTTTTTGTTTATAAATATTAAGTTTTTGTTTTTCTTCGACTTTACAGGAAATGATTCGTTTACTTCGGGACAAGGTCGTTCATATTCTGTCTACAAACTTTGGAGCCCGTGTTGGTATACAATGTGTGTGGCATGGAACTACAAAGGTATTTTTATCTTATTTATTCGCATTTTTTATCTTAATCTGAGAAGCTTACCGTAAATTCAAATTTTCAGGATCGGAGAATTATTATAAAAAGTTTTAAAGATCACATTCACGAAATATGTTTAGATAAACATGGACACATGGTTTTAATTTCGATATTTGATTGTGTCGATAATACAGTTCTCGTTCAAAAGGCTATTATTGATGTATGTTACTACTTGCAATAGCAAAAATTTATTCTGCACCTAATCTGATGATTATATCAAATGATTATTAATGTCTTAACAGGAAATGGGCAGAACGATAACCACATTACCGTTTGATACTTATGGTAGTAAGGTTCTTCTCTTCTTATTGGCACCAAGGCATCCCTATATCATTAAAATGTTAACATATGGTGATGGCAATTCCACCAGGTAATGAAATGTTTCTATAAATTTAAGGATTAAGATTTTCTGTAATTGAATCAGATTTCCTTTACCTTCTTTTACTGACGAGATTCTGTTTGTAATTTGTTATTTTCAGTAAGAAAGATCCAGAGTTGAGACGTAAAGAACTTCTAACTGCTATCTCTAAATATTTATTAGCGTTACCTTTGGAAACTGTTGAGGCGATGGTGTTTTCCCAACCTGCAAGCATCGTTTTACAATCTCTATTAATAAATTCTGTTGGTAAGTTTATTTTACGTTTTACATTTTAAGTATATTGCTTAACGGCATCAAATTTTACTGTCATACTTTGGTCGCAGGTGAGTCATCTCATTTCCTGAAGCTAATTGCGGACATGGCCGCACGACCTTTAGAAACAGAGGATGAGAAGCATCAACACATTGTCGAGCATGCTGCCGGCCATGCACTATTACGAGGTCTTATTCAGCAAGATGAGGAAAAGTTTAAAAATAAAGGTAACCAAATTTGAGAGCTACAATGATATCTGTATTAAGAAATTTTATTTTGGAATGTAATAAATTGTAAATTTTTTAGCTGTGTTATGTGACTTGTTACTCTCTTCGGTACCTACGCCTAATTTGCAGTCATGGATAAATTGCGCTAATGCTCAATTTATTTTAATTTCGTAAGTAATTGGCACGTTGCATAAAGGGAAAAGAATTGTCTCATATTCCGTTACCTTTTCAGATTGCTGAATATGAAAATTCCGATGATTACCGAGAAAGTCCGAGGAAGTTTACAACCGGTGATGAGTACCTTGTCCGAGAAAAAATCAAAGGGAGCCGAATTGTTATATTCGAAATTAAATGCTTAACGAATAAAAAATGCCCAATATTATACTTAAGAGGCTTTATTATTTCTAAATACAATCACTGTTAATTCCCTGAAAATATCTCAATTTCGCTCAAAACATTTGGGAATTGCAATGAAATTTTCACCTCCCTGTCTGTCATCTGCAAGATGGCCCTCAACCTTTTATTGAAATGTTTGATATCCGTTGATTCAAAATGCTCCCATAGAAAATTGTGATTAAGAGGAGGTCTTACGTGAAAGGAACATATCCTAAATTTTCTACACCAAAGTTTCCTCCAAATAATGATCTTCAAGCATATAGAAAGTTTCTTTGATGCTGTTACATCCGGCCGAAGTTACCAAACGTTATAGTTTTGCTGCTCTTGCTGCCAAAGTTAGTAACGACAAGGGGTGGTCGGTTGAACATTGGGTGCTACTAATTTCCTCTCTCCCTCATCAAATACTCCTACTTCCCTCTTGCCTGCGTGCAGCCTCCATGAGGTTTGGCCTGTTATGGCTGCTTGGCCGACCCCCCAACGCGTTGGTGTAACATATTGGTTTTTGTCGATGTTGCGTACAGAGTTTGCAAGAATGACGTTCAACCTGTAGGAGGGGATTTGGAGACTATTATTTGAATTTGATAAGTAACTAGGGATTAACCAAATTTACTTATTGAGCACACGAGTAAAAAGAAAAGATGCATGCAATATAGTGAATTGTGGTTCATTGGGCCATTAATTAATTTGGGAGTTGCTTATTTTGGACGAAACTTAAAAGAACATAACGAAATCAACAATTAGCCCTATGTTTTTTTTTACTTAATTTTAATTGCATGGGAATATTTTATATGTATTATAACTTAGACGAGCAAATGATTTCGTGTATGAAATTTAATGAAACTGCTCTCAGATTAACTCTAACAAATGTCCACAACGTCAAAAAAATACGATGGCTACTTTCTGCCAAAAAATGTGTATAATCAATCAATAAATACAGGTAGTCGTCGACTTAGACCTATGCGACTTATGACTGTTAGACTTTACGATTAATTTTGTGAGCTGGCGTTGGCCCACGAGCACCAAGGAAATAATGAAAACAACATGGAGATAACATCAGCCTCTTCGAAAAGTGAAAGGTAAGGCTTAGTTAAATTGTTTCTAAGTTACATATATAGCTAGCTGTTGTTTTGCTATCGCTTCATCATACACAGATTTCTTTTCTGGAATCGAATTTCCGAAAGAATTCACAGGCCGCGTTGAAGAAGAAGGTCTCTAAGCAATTTAGTAAGGAAGAAGCGAATGCTAAAGGAGCTCATGAGGATCAGGGAATTGATAAAATCGTTTTTGAAATAACACGAACACCTTCCATAGTTGGGAAACAAGTAAGTTTAATTAAATTAAAGTCGTATACATTATTTGTCATTTTACGCTATGCGGTCAACAAAATAAAATTTTCTTTTGTTGCAATACAATTTTTAGCAAAAACCAAAAGGCACGTTTAAAAAGAAAGGTTTAATTGGAACTCGCACGCAAGTTAAGTTACGAAAAAGTAAGAGCATTTGATTTGCTTCCTGATTTCGTATTTTTAGTTTAAATTTAGAGTAGATGCTTTGTAACACTTTAAATGAATGTTTCTAGATGTGGCTTCTGATTCTCAGCCCTTGCATTTGTTGAAAACCAAGGACAGACGAACCGTCAGAAAAAGTTTAAAAAATAATTATGAAATGGGGAAGCAAGCTAAACGACTTTGGGAAACAATTCGAAGGTATATAATTGTAATATTACTAAACTAATAAATAATTACTGGTTGTGTAGGGGAACAATCCTGCATATAACAATAAAATCCGTTACAATGTTAACTCCGCTCAGAATTTCGGCGGCAGGCGAGAGCCAGAAATTAACCTAAAGCTGCGGTCAGAGGATGCAGGTGACATCTTACACACTTACGGAACCACCGCTTTGTTCTGCGGAACGGCTGTATTGGGTTAGATACACCAGTTCTCGTCAGATCACTCAAATTAAGAAACGCAACCTCAGCTAGCACTAACATGGGTGGCCGTTTGAGAACACTGGGTGCAGCTAATACCCAGTAGCGGTTCTAGCATACGCGAGGCCCTGTGCAAATTGAAAGTGCGAGGCCCTTTCAACTTGCAAAAGCGAGGCCCCGTGCATTTGCACAGTTTGCACGTGCCTAAAACCGCCACTGCTAATACCCAAAAATCGTCGCATCAGCGTAGTATCTGTGCAGATTCTGCATGAGAACTACGCATTGCACGCAGAGGGTTCTCATCGAAAAGAAATCACCTACGTCGTTGCAGGATCAAAATTTTCATGCTGGTACTGCTGGCTCAATACCGCCACATTACAAGTCTCATTACAAGCCTCAGTGGGCCATAGGTTGGACAACCCATAATTAGAGGTTAAGAGTCAGTAATTTAATAATGCTATTATTTTGGGGTTGTTAAAACCACGCATCACTTGTTAAAACCACACAAACTTAATAATCAGAAGTGTAACACAGGTCCAACTGAAAGTTCCAAGGTGTGGACGTCCACATAAGCTTTCAGACCAACTCATAAATACAATGGCGACATATTAGGACACATGGCATCATCCAAAAATGTTATACCTTCCAAAATTAGGAAGGATCTCAGAATGGGCGCACCCAGGAAGAGTCCATTTACTCTGAATCCTTTTATACTTTTGGAAAAATATTTTGGGGCCCAGAAAGGATTTTTGCACCCGGACCCCTTTATAGAGAAGGCTGGCCCTGGTTTTGCCTGTTCTGGAGCACTCGTTTTTGGACTTTTGGAGACTATCACCCAAGATCTGTTGTTTCTCTCCCTGAACGCTTCAAATGATCATTAGAACCAGTTGTAAACTTTTTATTCACATACCGCACAGTTGTATCGCATTGATTGTAAGCATTTTCCCAATCGGATGCAAACTTATTCCTTGCTGAAATAATAACAAAAATTAACAAAAAACGGCCATTTGCCCTCCCAAGGGCGGAACGTCTGAGGGGCGAAACGTCCGAAGGGCGAAAGCTCCGGGGGAGGGGAAGTACTCGGGAGCGAACGTTCCGGATCCCGGCAGGGCTAGCCTTAGGGTAAAGCAATCGAGGCAATCGCGTTGGGCCCGTGCTGGTGTATCAACAAAAAATTAAAATATTTGTTTTACTGAATTTGCATTGAGCTACAGGTTATGGCATTACAGTATTTTGATATCATGTGAGTTTAAAGACATTGAAGTACTGCATTGGTAAGCAATCAGCTTCCTTAATCTTGGCCCTGCTATCACCTGCTGTCATGGGCCCTGCAAACTCTAGGACTGGCCCTGCATTGGGGCACCATTTTTGGATTGTTTGAAATGTCTCAAATATCATTTGGTATTCTGCCTTATCCTGTCTTAAAGAAAACATTGGTCCTCGTATTTTATTTTTCCATCTAATAGCTTTAATAATAATGTACTGTAATAGGAAAGAAATAAAGGTGATCTGCATTCAACCTTGCTGGAAGATAGGTATACTATGGCAAGGCGCAAAATGAGGCCGCAGGGTGACGCAGTGTAACGCAGCCCTGCGAAATTCTGCTAGCAGGCAATCACCACGCATTGAATCGAAGTTTTTGAACATACTGGTTTGCAATTTGCGTCAACTAAAATGGCTTTCAACGTAGCAGTGATTGCGTGCTAGCAGAATTTCGCAGGGCTGCGTCACCCTGCGACCTTATTTTGTGCCTTGCCTTCATCATCATCATCTCACCCTTCTCCCGCCTGAGGCAGGGTCGGGTCTGCAGGTTCCAATCCTCCACTACCGCCTATCTCCCACCAAGTCTCTCTCCACCCTACAGGCCTCCATGTCCTTTTGCACCACCTGCTCCCACGTCCGTTTTGGTCTTCCTCTGCCTCTGGTGCCCTCAATTACCTTCAGTCCCACAATGGACCTAGTAAGCTCCTCCTCACCCCTCCTCATCACATTCCCATACCACCTCCACATCTTTTCTGCAATATCTCCCACCTCCAAGCTACCTCTAATGTACTCATTTATAATTCTGTCCGATCTTGACACCCCACTCATGTAGCGTAGCATTCGCATCTCAGCCACTTGCATTTGCTTTTCATGGTTCTTCCTAACTGCCCAACACTCTGATCCATACAGCATAGCTGGCCTAACAACGGTTTTGTAAACTTTGCCCTTTAACTTTATTGGGACTCAGCAGTCACACAGGACCCCACTTGCCTGTCTCCACTTCAGCCATCCTGCACTAATCCTACGGGTCACATCAGAATCTATTTCCCCATTGCTCTGGAAAACTGATCCAAGATAGCGGAACTCTTGCACCACTAGAATCCCCACTTCCCCACAATGAATCGCACGCCCTTGCCCATGACCACTAAAATTGAAAGCTAGGTACTCGGTCTTCTTCATGTTCACCTTAAGGCCCCCTCCTTCCATTGCTGTCTTAATGTCTTGTAGGCCCTTTTGTGCATCTTCCCTGGACTCCTCAAGCCTTCCCACATCATCTGCAAATACCAGACACTGGGTGCCCATTCCCCTATTCCCGTCAGCAGCTCGTCCATTACTAGAGTGAATAAGTATGGGCTAAGTGCTGACCCTTGATGCACACCCACCTCCACGTTGAAGCTAGCAGTGTTTCCCCATGCTGTCCTAACCCTAGTGATGGAACCCTTGTACATATCCTGCAGTATCCTAATGTGGCCTTCATCAACCCCTTTCTTTCTCAAAACATTCCATACAACTTGTCTTGGGACACTATCATATGCCTTCTCCAGGTCAATGAATACTGCATGAAGGTCCTTGTTTGCTGCTCTATGCTTTTCTACCATCTGTTGCAGAATAAAGATTGGTTCCATGGTGGACCTACCAGGCATAAACCCAAACTGGTTTCCCCGGACGCTAGTTTGGTCTCTGAGGCGACATTCTATGACTCGCTCCCACAGCTTCATAGAATGGCTCATCAGCTTTATGCCCCTATAGTTTCCACAGTCCTGGGCATCACCTTTGCCCTTGAACAGTGGAACTATCCAGCTCTCTCACCATGTGGATGGCATCTCATCACCATTTGCTATCTTATTGAAAAGCTTCCCTAGCCATGTAATACCAGTGGTCACCAAGATGTGCCAAACATCCATTGGGATCTTATCAGGGCCTACTGCTTTTTGACCTTTCATCTTTTGAAGGGCTTGGACTATCTCATCCGCCTTCACACTGCCCACTGCCTGTGGGGTTATTGGCTTGCTGTCTGTGCCCATTGCACAGGTGGGAGCATTTAAGAGGCCACAGTAGTATTCCTCCCACCTTTTGACTACCTGTGCAGGTTGGAACAGGACCCTACCATTGGTATCCTTGATCGTTATAGCCCTGGTAATGTCCTTACTAGTTCTATTCCTTGTCTTGGCCAGTCTAAAAACTGCTTACTTTCCTTCCCTTGTCCCCAACTTTTCATATAGGGCCTCATACTTCAGGTGCTTGGCCAGGGCAATGGTCCTCCTGGCGTTTTTCCTTGCCTGAATATATTCTGTCTTTGAAACCTGATCCCCTATTTCCCTCCATCTATGGAAAGTTGCCTTTTTCAGTTTGATGGCAGTTTCCACCTACTCATTCCACCACCATGTCTGCCTACCCTGGTAGGTGCCACCTATTCTAACCATACCTAGCAATGTCTCTCCACATATCCTAATCTTCCTAGCAACCCTGTCCCACATGGCATTGGCAGACCCCTCCCAGTCCCAGTCTACCTGACTGCCAACCTACTGCCAAAATTCATCTTCCTTGTTGGGCAACCGCCACCATCTAATGTCTGGTTCTCCTTTCCATGTATTTTTCTTAACTATCCCCTTAATAATAGTTCTGTCATAAGCAGCTTGTGGCCACTGTCCTGAAAATCCTCACTGGGTAATGCCCAGCAATCCTGGATCTCTTTCCTGTGTTGCTTCCCCACCATGATGACTGGAAAGTGATGAGGTGCTTTTCCCTCTTCCTGAACCTTGTATTGGCCAATGCAAGGCCATGAGCTCTTGCTATCTCGAGGACCTTCTGCTCCTGTGGGTTGATTTTCCCCATACCCACTTCCCCCATGTACCTCCTTGTATCCCAGTCCATCCTTTCCCACATGTGCATTAAAGTCACCCCCAATAATTAGTCTCTCATTTCCCATGCCCTGACTAATGGTGGTGACTACTGACTGTACCACCTCATCAAAATCATTCCAAAAGTCTGCTTTGAGTGTTTCACCTAGGCCTGGTTGGGGGGGCATATACACTTATGAGATGGAGTGCTATACCCTGCCAGACTACAGCAACTAGCATTAACCTACTACTAATTCTCTTAACTGAGGTGACTCCATGCTGCAATTCGCTATTTAATACAATGCCCACCCCATTTTGTCCCTCTACACTGCCTGCATAGATTAGTTTGTATCCCTCACCAAGAGCCCTTGATCGATTCCTCCTCCACCTAGTCTCTTGGAGGAATGCAACACTGATCTTCCTATGCTTTAGGGTCTCAACTAATTCCCCAGTTTTCCCTAAGAGAGATCCCACATTCCATGTCCCTAGTCTCAGTCTAGCCTCCTTATCTGACATGACAGCTCTGACTGAGGGCACCCCAGTCAGGCATCCAGAACCCACAGCATTAGTAGCAGGGCTACCTGTGGGGTGTGCCATCCTACCCCACAGGAGACACTCATAAGTGATCTTAACATCGCCAAGTGAGCAGAGGTCTCACACTCACCTGGTGGTCAACCTTCCCCAACATACACCTGACAAACAAGGAAATACCTTGTATGCTAATACATACACAGGAAACAACTCTGTTACACAGTCCACCTCCCCAGCTGTTGCAGGTGAGGTGGCAGTGCCCTGTCCCCTCCCCCAGTATTCAAGATGTTTTGGAAGTATTCCTTCCACCTCCTCTTTACCTCCAGTGGGAAGAGAAGGACCCTACCTTCCCCATCCTTCACTGTCATTGCTTGAGGAATATCCTTAGCTGCCCTATCCCTGGCTAATTTGAAAACCCCTCTTTCTCCTTCCTTTGTCCCTAACTGCTCATAGAGAGCCTCATACTTCTGGTGTTTGGCCAGGGCAGTGGTCCTCTTAGCCAAAGTCTTGGCCTGCCTATATTGAGTCTTAGACTCCTGGTCCCCTATCTCCTGCCACCTGTGATAGGCAACCTTCTTCTGCTTGATGGCAGTTTCTACCTCCTCATTCCACCACCATGTCTGTCTGATTCCCTGGACTGTGCCTCCTACATGGCCCTGCCCCAGAATGGCTTTCCCACAAGTTCTAAACTTCTTGGCAACCCTATCCCACATGGCATCCACTGACCCTTCCCAATCCCAGTTTACCTGCCTCTTCGCTTCTTGTATAAATTCCTCTGTTTTGGTTGGCAGTTTCCACCACCTGATGACCTGTGCTCCTTTCCAGGAATGTGCCTTGCCTGCTGCTTTCACTAGGATTTCTAACATAAGTAGCCTATGGCCACTTTCTTTTTGAAAATTTTCACTGGGTAGTGCCCAGCAATCACGAACCTCTACTCCATGCCATCCTCTAACCATAAAGAAATCTATCTGTGATGCTCCTTGTGGTGACTGGAATGTGATTAGGTGCTTGTCCCTCTTCCTAAACCACTATTAGCCAAAGCAAGGCCATGTGCATTTGCTGTGTTGAGGATGTGCTGCCCTTCTGAACTAACTGTTCCATATCCCAATCCCCCATGAACCCCTCCATAACCCTGGTTATATTTGCCAACATGGCCATCAAAATCCCCACCAATAATTAAGTGCTCATTCCCTGGGCACTGCCCTACCTTGGCCTGCAGTGATTGTACCAAATCCTAAAATTCTGCCCAGAAGCCCATCTTTGAGGCTTCATCAAGACCTGCCTGGGGGGCATATGCACTAATGAGGTCGAGCATAACACCTTGCCAAAACACTGTAACTAACAGTAACCTGCTATTGATATGTTTTACAAGGGTAGCCCCTTGCTGAAGCTCTCTATTTAACACTATACTCACCCCATTCCACCCCCCTTCACTAGCTGAGTATATTAGCTTGTATCCCTCCCCAAGGGCCCTTGATCTATTTCCCTTCCACCTAGTTTCTTGGAGGAAAGCTACCTGAATCCTCCTTTGCTTTAGGATCCTAACCAATTCCCCTATTTTGCTCGTAAGGGTTCCCACATTCCATGTTCCAAATATAAGGTTTGCCCCTATGTTTTCTGAACGTGCCCTGGCTGGGGTCACCCCAGCCTGGCGTCTGGAACCTGCAGGAACGTTGGCGCTGCTTGCAATGGGGGATGCCAGCCTACCCCACAGAGGACCCTTGGCATGCTACCTGCCACAGGGTCCAAGGTCCCAACCCCCATGGCATTGTGGGCTACTGATGTCAGTGGCCTGGGGCCTTGCATGCACCCCTGCCGTCTGCTGGCACTGGGGCTTCAACCCTCTGTACCACCAGTCCAGTGACTTCAGGATTGTTCATCCCTCACCCCATACCAAAATTAAACAAACGCTATACAAATAAATGTTAATGAAATAATAATAAAAATAATAATATTAAAATGTGATTATTGATTATTAAATTTATGAAATTACTAAGTAAATTAAGTAAATTGCAGCCATGGGCAGTTGGCACCCAGCTCCAAAACAGCCATGCATCTGTCAATGCAGACGAATACATGTGTTTGTTTGTTGGAGTTTAAGGTCCCGTCAACTACAAGGTCATTAGAGACCCGCCCACTGTATAGTTCTAATGCATATACTGCACAGACACTACACTAATGCGACGATTATTGGGTATTAGCAGTACCCAGCTTTCCCGAGCGACCACCCATGTCAGTACTAACTGGGCTTGCGTTGCTTAACTTCAGTGATCAGAGGAGAACTGGTGTGTCCAACGCAACTCGCCGCTCCCATGCGAATACATGTGTTACAGCAAAGCACGATGGGATTGCAGATAACGTGAGGTAGGCTTAAGCAGCCAACCTCACGACAAGCTCTTCCACCGTTTTCAGGCGCCCCAAGACTACGGCCTTACCTTAACCCTGGGAGAGTAGGTATTCGTCTTAGAAAAGGCGGTGTTTGATCCTGGCTTTTTTTGGTATAAATACCAACAAAAGGTGAAATTTATGGAGCACGGAAAGCACGCTGAGAATCACACGCGCCACCTAGTGGTCCTCTCCATATTAAATAAATTAAAATTGGAAATTAAAAACTTATTTAATTGTTAAAAAAATTAATTAAAAATATATGGAAGACTGCGGCACTGTGAGGAGTTGGGCTCTGCTGCCAACCGCCACGTGTGCCTGCCGGAGCAGATGACGCACGCCACACGCGAGAGATCAGTGGAAAGGGCTTAGACAGCCAAACCCTGCAGCCGCTTCCCCGACCAGATACACCCCACCTACGACCACAGCCCTACCTGTACAAGAACTATACGCTGTCTCCTTGAAAAGGCGGGATTTTTCAAAATAGATGCTGGAAATATGCTTTTGGCACAAAAATCGCCAGAAAATGCACAACAACCATACCAGCACTGTGTGCCACCTAGCGTCCCTCATTTTGCACCTTGCCTTAAGGTTTGGTATTCAGAATTCCCATGCATAGTAACCACTGTCTTCTGACAAATAGATAGGAGCTGTTTGGACGAATTTGAAATCGCCAGAACCCACATCCACTGTAACCATAGCCTTAAGCACAGCCGAGGTTCACATATGAAGCACACCTGGCAATTTCAATTTATGCGATTTTGGACATAAGCGATTTCTTTTTAAAGATATAAAAAATTTTAGGTCTAGGTGCAAACTGTATAATTGTTAATCTGTTTTTATTATTAGACGCCTTGCTACCCATTGATTTTCATTGCCTGAGCTGAGCACAGAGCAGCTTTTGTTGGCAACTGGCTGCAGCAAATCTGACCAATGTCGAATAACCACAATTGTGATTCAGGAATTACTGATGAAAAAAGACTTGCAATTTCTGTGGAGACCATCATCATCCTCCTACCCCAATCCTGCCTGTGGCAGGCTCACGTCTGTGAGTTCTAGCCCTCCACTGGCCTATCTCCTAACAGGTCCCTGTCCACCCCACACACCACCATATCTTTATGCACAACTTGCTCCCACATCTACTTCGGTCTCCCCTGCCCCAGTGCTTCCGACCCCCTGCATACCTGCAGTGGACCAAATGAGCTTCTCCTCCCGTCTTCTCATTGTCCATACCACCTCAACCTATTCTCCTTCAATTTTGGCAATGTCCACCAACCCCAGGCTCAGTGGTATCACTAGGAAGGTGTGGGCTGCACCAGGTGACACCACTCACACCATGACAAATAGGGTGACACCAAAGCAGAAGAAACGGCTTTTTTCAGAAGATGAGGGGGGGTAACACCATGGCGTCACTGCACTGGGTGATGCCAACCCTAGCGACGTCACTGATAGGCTACCTCTAATATACTCATTCCTAATTCTACCAGTTCTCGACACGCCACTCATGTAACTCAGCTTTTGCATCTTAAGCCTAGTTCCCTGGCACGTGACACCGGTGAGAATAGCACTTGAGCAGACGGAATAATTATGATGTAAACCACAGGCAATAACAGAAATTGTGCCTGGTCTGATTCCCTGGCATGAGCGAATTCTCATTAGCAATTAATAGTTTTCAACATGAACGTTTGGTGGCGCCAAAACCGAAAAAATAAATAAACCAATGAAAAGTAAATGGAAGACTATTTAAAAATTCAAACAGCCAATCAAAATCAAGTGACACATTCCAAAGAGAAATGTAGTTAACTAAGGCGGCTTTCACACCAAAGATGCAAGAGACAAGACATGTGCCTCCTGGATGCAGGAGGCATGCGTCTTCGAACACCAACACATATAAAGCGACGACGTCTTTCACACCGAAATGACATGTGCAGCTTACGTCCTGGAAGCATGAGGCACATGTTCCTTGAAAACCGGTTGGTTGGTTTTATGCTTCCTGCCTCTTTGCCTTTTTGGTCAGCGTGCGATTCCCCTGTATTAGAAGATTTGCTCTATTGCGTTGAACACACCAGTTCTTGCCTGATCACTGAGGTTAAGCAACGCACCCAGTTAGTACTGACATGGGTGTTCGCGTGAGAACACCGGGTACTGCAAATACCCAAAAATCATTGCAACAGCGTAGGGTCTGTGCAGACCGCATTAGAACTATGCAGTGGACGGGGCTCTAATGAACCTTGTGGTTGAAGGACCCTTAAACACTAACAAATCAATGAAATTCTGAATTAGCACATGCGCTTTCCAATGTGTAGGGAGGGATGAATCCGAAACATGTTACCTTACAATCAACAATGTGACACAACATTTATTGCTGCCTTCGAGGAGTACCAGGCTCTGTATGACACTGCATCTTATTGCAACCAGGATGCGCATGTGCGAGCATGGAAGGGCCCCTTTCATAAAGAAAAGGTGGGGAACAGCTTAGTGATTTGGACACACCAGTTAGTACTGACATGGGTGGCCTTTTGGGAGCGGGAAAGCTGGGTACCAGTTATAGTCAAAAATCGTCACATTAGTGTAGTGTCTGTGTACTCTGCGTTAGAAGTGTGAAGGGCCCTAAAACACCAACGAACAGATCAAATTCATAAAAAAAAATATAGAATATTAATAAAAAAAAATTATTTTTATTCTGATTTCTATATATCTGTCAGGTAGAAGCAGACAGAAGATGGAGGCTGCATATGCCTCTTTGGTGTGAAGCATGTTTCTCCAAGAAAAAGACACTAATGCCTCCTGCATCCAGGAGGCACATGTCTTGTCTCTTGCATCTTTGGTGTGAAAGCCGCCTAAAGCGGCCCACAGACGGTCAACTTGGTTGTCTTACCTTGTCGTCAACTTGTTTGCCACAGACTGAACAACCAAGTTGACAACCTTGTGATCAACATCAGTTTTTTGAAAAATTTGCCGTGAAAAGGTGTGTAGCACAACTTCCTCAAACTATGGTGCGGCCGAGTTGCATTTTAATGTGGCCAAATTGCATTGGAGTGCAGCCAAGTTGCATTGGTGTGTGGCCGAGTTGCATTGGAGTGCAGCCAAGCTGCATGCAGACAAATTGCATTCGAGTGCAGCTGAGTGCTGAGTTCAGCTTTGGAACATCAAATTTTTCACCGCCCTGGACAACATGAACTCCAATTTATTTTTCAGCTTTAGGGCTTCAAATTTTTCACCACCCAGAGCAACATGATCTCCAGCTATGTCACTGAAATATGGATATTAATTTAATAAACAAATTTTACAATAAATTTTAGAAGGCTAAAACGCGAATATTTCATTGCAAGTATCCTCGTTATTGTGTTTGATCTATCGAATCTATTGAAACGTTATTTAGTTAGAAAATTATTTTATTTGACTGTGGCACATCTGTATTGGCTGAAGGCACACAAGTGTGCCATGGCACACCTGTTGCGGAGTACTGCTTTACAGATTTGGAGTGTAACTATGTCATCAGTTTATGTGGATTGTCATCTGCTAGAGCGCAATTCTCGTCGGTGTCATGTGCCAGGGAACCAGGCTTTAGCTACTTACATTCTATTGACGTGGCACTTCCTCACTGCCCAACACTCTAATCCGTATAGCATAGCTGGCCTAACCACTGCCCTGTAGAACTTCCCTTTCAGCTTCCTTGGGACCCTCCTATCACACAGGACTAAAAGACAATTAGCACCGACCCAATACTTGAAGTAATTCATCTATGAATACAGCATGTATGCAGATTCTGTAATGTACATTTTGTCCAATAATTATGTGCAGTGAATAAAATTTTCTTAAGTGCATCTATATAGATCTATTTTACTTTCACATTTCGTTAAAACTAAAACAATTTTTTTGTCAAAAATGCTAAATTTAGTTCTTTCTTCGACTTACGCGAAAACCTTCGGAAATTAATTGCATAAGTTGAGGATTTACTGTATAGGGCTCAATACCAATCTTTGAGCAAAAATATAGCTTTTAAGTAGGCCTTGTAGTCCAAAAAATATGGTAATTTGCTGCACTGTTGTAATGTGCAACCAAGTTGTGATGGACACTGGACCAGGACACACCAGTTCCCATGAGATCACTGAAGTTAAGCAGCACAAGCCCACGTCAATACCAATGGGATCCGGAACGTTTGCCCCCGACATTTTGTCCCTTAATACGTTTCACCGACGAACATTTCGCTCCTCGGACGTTTCGCCTCCTCGGATGTTTCGCCCCTGGGAGGACATATGGCCGTTTTTTTTGTTATTTGTTGTTATTCTGTTTTAGGTAAGGTAAAAATCAAGTGACCCTGCCAACTGGCCCTTGAGTCAATGCCAGCCCTGGATTTTTACCATTTTTTGGCCACAGGTTTTTTGTTATTCTGTTTTACCAATACCAACAATGGTGGTTGGTGAAGAACGTTGGGTGCTGCAAATAAACCCTCTCTTTCGTCTTTTCACCTATCTCCTCACCTCCCGTGGGCCACCTCCTAAGGGTTCCTCCTGTTATGGCTGCCTGGCTTATTCCCCAACCCCTGAAACTAATCCAGTAATCTCCCATTGAAAAATGCAATACATGTGATAGGCCATGATACATTCGCAGCAGTGTGCACATGACTATTGCACTTCATGAATCGCTGTCCTGGCATTTTTGAAAAACCCAAGGTTACTGTAGATAAGGTTGGCCATTCAGCCTCATTTAAATATTTCGCTTTTCACCGGTTAGCTCCTCCCCCTACGTCATCACGGGAGCAAGTAGTAGCTTAAGAGCATACTTTCCATATATTTGAACAGGTTTTGTATAAGCGATTGTTTCCCTAATTTTGTGTTAAATAAGGGAGCAAATAGGAAAAATAATCGTAGGTAGATTGAAAAATACATTAAAATTTAAATTTGACATACAGTGAAATCCATTTAACACGAAAACGCTTAACATGAAATAACGGTTAACACGAAACGACACTGTGGTCCGGACAAAATACTCTGTAATTCCATACATTTTTTTTTCTTTTAACACGAAACAAAAATCGCTTAACATGAAATTATTTTCCTTCTCAGCTAACAAAATACTGGATATGCAACATATACCGGATTTTCGTTTAACTAAACAAATAAACAATGGTTGCCACTGTTGCTAGATTACATCCTGGGTTCAGGATGGTAGAGGCATGCCATTGACAAACCTTTCAAACCATGGGGGAGGGCCTTTTTATTGACAATTTATGCTCAAAAAGACACTGAAAAATAAAGCACATTTTATCCCAAAAACAATAATTCTTTTAGGCTTTTTTTTTTAAAATTATGCATTTGTAGCCTACATCATTGTTTAAATTCAAATATTGAATCTAATATGATGCCAACAAATGTAACTTTTAGTAAACATCATCACACCCTCTTCCCACCTGCAGAATGGTCGGATCTGTGGGCCCACTGAACATGCCCTGGACTGGGGGCACCCCAGCCAGGCATCTGGAACCCAAAGGAATATTGGTCAGGTTGTCTGTGGGGAATGATGGCCTACCCCATTTGTTCCAACATTGCATTATATAACCCAAATAGAAACTTTGGCAGGTAAATTAATGCATTGTTTGTTATATTACTAAACATTACAAGTGTAACTTTTAGCAATAAATCCAATTAATAAAATATGACGACATGCAAAACAATGATGGGTTTTCTGCATGAATCGCTTAGCACGAAATTCTTTTAACATGAAAAAATATTTTTGTCCCGTCAGTTTCATGTTAAACGAGTTTAACATGAAAGCAAATAAATTAATAGTAATATAATTAATATACATACTTTAGATATGCAGTACAGTGTGTATTGGGAAAGGTGATCGTTTTTCTAATTATTTTAAATAAGGAAAAAAGCAAAAAAGGATCATAAGTACATTCAGTAATATGTAAGAATTTGAATCCAACACATTTTACTACTGAATAAATGAATAGTCGTCATCATCATCTGGTCTGTGGGTTTCTATTCCTCATCAGGTCCTCGTCCGCCCCACACACCACCATATCCCTATGCATGACTTGCTCCCACGTCTACTTCAGTCTCCCCCTGCCCCAGGTGCTTCTGACCACCTGCATTCCTGCAATGGATCTAATGAGCTCCTTCTCATCCTCCCATCTTCTCATTACATGTCCATAACACCTCAACCTATTCTCCTTTTTTAGTGATGTCCCCCACCCCCAGGCTACCTCTAATATACTCGTCCCTAATTCTACCAGCTCTTGACACCCCACTCATGTATCGCAGCATTCACAACTTGGGTACTTGCATTCTATTGACGTCGCTGTTCTTCACTGCTGAACACTCTGATCCAGTGTTTTTCAACCTTTTTATTAAGATGGAACCCTTTGGAGCATTTAGATTTCTCGTGGAACCCTTTGGAACATTTAGACCTGTCGCAGAACCCCATACAGTGACAGAACAAAAGCATAAATTGATACAGGTGTGTGAGTTCGCATAAACAGTTGAATTTGTGGCCTAATGTTTGAGAGAGACACCTGAAGTTCATCTTCGACAGACAAAAGTCGTTCTCGTTTCTTGTGTTTTCATTATTTTTATATTTTACCTTGCCATTGGCGGAACCCTTGGGCGGACCTCATGGAACCCTGGTTGAAAAACACTGCTCTGATCTATACAGTATAGCACAGTTGGTCTAACTACTGCCCATTAAAACTTCTCTTACAACTTGATTGAAAACTTCCTATCACGCAGGACTCCGTTTATGTTTATTTGTGTACTGATTGGGTTTTATTGGTGATAAAATACTTTTTTCTTTTCTTAAATGTGTAAATTGTAATAATTAGTATGCTCACTCTATGGTATATTACCAGCGAGTGCTCCCGCGGTGACGTCAGAGGCATACCTAAATTTGATTGGCTAACGCTCTGAATGGCCAACCTTATCTATCCGCTTTAATACTACGTATCGCGCTACGTAGCGAAGAATACGAAAATTGCTGTTCAAAAAAGCTACGTAGCAACTTCGTAGCGTAGGGATCGAATTCTTTTAAAACTGTAGCCAAAACTTCGTAGTGCAGTTGTAGTGCTACAAACGCTACACCTTTTCGAGTAGGATTCTTTGCGTAGTGCAACATGGCGGCCTCCATGGAAGATATTGCAATGAATATGGTGGACTGCAATACTTATTGACAGTACCCAAAACTGAAGCGGAACAAATACAAAATTGTATAGTTTTTAATTAAAGAATTAATTTCATTTTAAGAAAATTAAGAACATCTTCATCATACCCTTATCCCGCCCGTGGCAGGGTCGGGTCTGAGGGTCCACTGAACATACTCTGACTGGGGCTGGGGTCACCCCAGCCAGGCGTCTGGAACCCGTAAGAGTATTGACAAAGTTTGTCTGTTGGGGTGCCAACATTAATAACATAATATTTTATTAAAGGAATTGAAATAGTTTAGTCCTCTTAAGTGCGTTATATGTAGGGTTGCCATAATTGTCGGACGACCAAACGGGACATCCCCCTCTTAATTAAAAATATTTTGTTAACAAAATTGCAAGAGTTCATATTATACACATTCATAGCTTTATTGAAAAATAATTCCATAATCCTTTCACTAACTCATTGAAATATAAAATAATGTAGAGGATCCAAAAATCCTTGGGATAAATCAATGGCCGATCCTGAGGTGCAACGGGGGGAGGAGAGCACTTCAAAAAGTGCGCCCCAAAAAGTGCCCTCTCCTGCCCCTTTGACAATGACCTATCTTCAGTGGTTTAGCCAAATACAGATTGGACTGCACTGTTGGACTGGCAGTATAGAAATAGGGTTAGCAATGCAATATTGCTTCATCAGTTGCGCCCCATTTTTCGGGCAGTGGAGGGGGGGGGGGGCATTGCCCCTAGTCTGGATCCGCCCCTGATTCCCGTCCAGTCAGTTTCACTGGCAAAATGTGATGTGCTTTCATGGACGAGTCTGCACCAAATCTCTAGGCATGTACTGTATATGCGCAGTCCTGAATTCAATGATATTATCGGAAATAATTGTTTAACATCCGAAAATTTTAAATCGACCGGGACACTGGGACACAGACGTCAAAACCGGGACATGTCCCGGTGTAACGGGCCGTATGGCAACCCTAGTTATATGGCAACATGGAAGCCTCCATCTTTGTAGCGCTACACATGTTGTTCAAATAGCTGCTACAGGTAGTGCTCTACATTATGCGGCTAGCATAAAAGCCGTCTGCTGGGCCTCCCTTATAACACCCTTATAACATGCCTGCTACAGTACCGTAGATGTTCTGTGAATCGACTGCTTGTATTTTATACACGTGGTGAAATACTGTACTTTGTTAAAATGGGATTAAATGTTAATCGAAACCTAAAACGAGCTTTTGCCGAGCCGGGAGATGATAATGGAGCTAAGAAGGGTCGAAAATCATCCTTTAAACGTAAAGAAAAAGTAAGATTAATTGTTAATAAGTTTAATTGTTTTCAAGATATGTAGGCCTAGTTACTGCTATGAATCTTCGGTATATCTGAATCGTCTTGCATTCATAGTTATAATGATTTTTTTTTGTTTTTGATTGTTATAGAATGTTAAGAAAAATATAAAACCTACGCATAAAAGGAATACCTCCAAAAAATTGGTGAAGACAAATGGATTAAGCACAAAACCAAGTGTTAACTCCACAGTTGAAATAAGCTCTACTGAACCGACTGTTAATTTGACAAATGGGGCAATAGCAAAACCAAGTGTTAACTCGGGACCAGATAGCACAAGTCCAAAACCAAATGTTAACCCGACAAATAGGACAAGCGCAGATACGACGCTTAATTCACAACAAAGTAAGAAAATTTTATTTGCTTACTTATTTCTGTGATTCTGTAGTTTAGTTTGCAGTGATTT